>CM031244.1:422679969-423279969 GCA_018340775.1 Taxus wallichiana var. yunnanensis | reverse complement strand
GAAATATTATTTCATTGAAAAGCATTTTCTTGTAGTGATTAGGAGCTAGAAGAAATTTAAGCATCTAGTTTCAAATAACAAGGTTCAACTGTTGGTTTCTCATGTGGGAGTTAAGGACTTTCTCCTCAACAAGGACCTAAATGAAAAACATGCAAGGTAGATTAATCATGTCATGGAGTATGAAATTGAGATCAAAGTCACCAATCTGGTCCGAGGGAAGGGATTATGTGAACAACTGGTCTTGAGAAAATCAATGGAAACAAGCAATGAGAAGGATGTTGTTTTGGCGTTGCAAGATAACCAAGAACAAAGATGTGTTCAAGAAGAGAATGATGATATGCTCACTCCTTGTTGGACCCAAGACATAATGCACTTCCTACAAATAGGGCTATGCCCTCTAGAGATGAAAAAACTAAGAGAAGACACTTCAGATTGCAGGCTACCCCATATGCACTTGTTAATGGTGTCTTGTTCAAAAAGGATATAAATGGAGTACTGCTGAGATGCATTGGAACAAATCAAATTAAGAGAACGTTAGAAGAGTTCCATGGTGGATTAGCTGGGGGTCATTTTGCTCCAAGAGTGACAGCCCTCAAGATTATGAAGGTTGGCTATTATTGGCCCAAGGTGTTTAGTGATTGCTATGCATGGATCAAGAGGTGCAAAAATTGTGCATTCTTCACAGGCAAGGAAAGATTAGCAGCCCTTCCATTGAACCCAATTTCAGTTGACCAGCCATTCATGTAATGGGGTTTGGACTTCATTGGAGTCATTAACCCAAACTCAAGCCAAGGACACAAGTGGATTCTAACAACAATAGATTACTTCACCAAATGGACTGAGGTGGTGGCACTTAAAGAAGCAAATGAATCCAACATTCTAGACTTCTATGAGGGGATAGTAACCAGATTTGGTATACCTGCCACTATAATATCAGATAATGCTTTGGCATTCATAGGATCAAAGGTAACTGAATGGGCTATTAAAAATGGGATTTATTTGAGCACTTCATCAAATTATTACCCTCAAGGTAATGGCCAAGCTGAGTCTACCAACAAGAACTTGTTAAGGATCATCAAGAGGACTCTTGATGAAAATTAGAGGACTTGGCACACCAAATTGAAATCAGCCTTGTGGGTTGATAGAATAACTCCCAAGAGGTCCACTAGTAACTCTCCATTCAGACTTGTTTATGGAAGAGAGGCAATCTTGCCCATGTCACTTGAGTTGTCAACGTTGGAACTCATGAAGCAATTGGATTTGTTGGAGTTTGAACCCATGGAAGTTAGTTATGTAGAATTAATGGAGCTCAAAGAAGTCAGATTCAATGCGGCCCAAATAATGGAGAAGGACCAAGCCTTGATCAAGAGAACGTTTGATAGGAAAGCTAAGGCTAGAACCTTCCAAGTTGGATATTTAGTGTTGAAATGGGATGCAGACTGAGCAAAGCTAGGAAGGCATTCAAAGTTTGATGTCATTTGGAGTGGCCCCTACATGGTCACAAAATGTAAGAACAACAATGCCTTCCAATTATCTACATTGGATGGTGGAAAACTGTAGATTCCAGTTAATGGAATCCATCTAAAGCATTGCTACTAGAAGGGAAACTCTACACCTTGTACATATTAGCTTAGATTTTTTATTCCTCCAAGTTCTTATGTACCTTGTTCTATTGTAGCTTAGTATTACATTTCCCTAAGTGCTTTGGCACAAGATTTTTTGTCCCAAGGATGCACCTTACAGGCCATGTTCCAGATCAAGTGATGTTCTACTTTCACAATCTTCCTTCTAGAAATTTTCTAAGGAGTGGGAGTACTAAGCGGTTAAGTTGATGGCTCCATGCACAATGGATTGCTTTAGGCAATTGGTAACTTCATCCAGCAGGTAGATGACCCCTATGAGTCACCAAAATTGTTATCTAAAATAAACCCCTTGCTCATTTTTGGCTAACTTCTCTTCATTCCTTCCTTCCTTGTGCTTGATTGGATTTTTTCACTTTTTAGGCACTCAAAATTTTCTAGAAATGGTTTCATCAAGTAGATAATTTCCTCCCCTTTCTAGAAAGGTAAATTTTTCCCTCTAACTCCTTGTATTTTGAAAGTTATGGCTCGGTAGAGTTTTTGAGGGAAATTTTCCCTATGAAGGTCCGCACCAATCAAAACGCACCACATGGTGGCGGAATCACGGGAGCGGAGGTAAGTTATAAATTTACACCAAGGAAGTTTCGGGGTAAAAGGAAATATTTCACCCTTAGGCCCATCGAGAAATAAATTGCTTGAGGCCCACGTGAATGAGAGGCCGCCACGTGTCCCCGTGGTGGCGGAAATTAGGGCGGTGGAGTGAACTCTTGCTTTTGCCAAAATTGCAAAGGGTGAAAAATGAGAAAATTGGTCCGTGGGCTTGCTAAAAGAAATTGAAAGTTGGTTTGGACCCGCGGAGAATAGGATGGTGCCATGTGTTCGTGAGGTGGCGGAAATTGGGGGCACATGGGAAAATTGGAATTTTACCAAACTTTTGCAAATGGCACAAAGGAACATTTTTCCCGTGGGCCCGCCAAAGAGAAATTGAAGGTTTTATTGAATCCCCGTGAAGCAATCAAAGTATGACACATGTCATGATCTAATCGGAGCGGCAGGGAGTGGGGAGAACTTTGAAATTTTGCCAAAATTTTTCTAAAGGGTGCGAAAGGAAATTTTTCCCATGGGCCTGAAGAGGAAAGAAGACTGATTGAGGCCCACACCCAATCAACGGATGACACGTGGCATCAGACCATCAGAGTGGCGGAAAATTTTGGAAAATTTTCCAAAATCCAAAAAGGCATAAAATGGTGATGGGAAGGCCCGCAACCAATAAAAATTTGCCATGTGGCATTAGAGCATTGAAGGGAAGATAATTTTGAGGAATTTTTCCCAAAATTCAAAGAGAGGAAAAATTTTAAACTTTCATCCAACCAATCCATTTTTGCCCTATTTTTTCCCTAAATCTTTAGAGGGGCATAACTTTTGATCTAGAGCTCAGATTTTCATGTTCTTGGTGTCATTGGAAAGCTAGTGAAATTATCTACATGATGGAGGGCTTAATTTTGAATTTTGATGGAGATTTATGGGATAAAAATGGAAAGAAGTCCCTGGCATAGAAAAAACATAGAATTGACTTTCAACCACCAAATTTAATGAAGTATGGTCATTTTTGGATCTGCAGAACAATGTACTTCTAAGTATGGGTTCGTCCATGAAGCCCATCACTCTGTAGGTGAAATTTGAGGGATCTAGTTGGTGGTTGAGTTCATAAATCCATTTTTCCCACGTTTTTGCTTTCCCTCCTTCTGCTTGACCATAAAAAGCCAGATTTGGCTCATTTGTAAAGGGTTGGACGTTTTTGCTCTTGCAAGCTCTCTTTTCTTCCTCAGTAGGTAGATTTGTAGAGTTTCATACCTCTCATATAGACTACAACATGTATTTTTTCCTCCTGGCCATTGTAATGCATTGTATTGAACTTGGGAATGATAATGTATGTTCTGTGATTGATTTTTCCAATCCTCTCATGTTTTTATCCTTGTCTTTTGATCTCTCATTACATTACGGAAATATGTGTATACTTTGTGTTGAATTTCTTATGATTTGTGTCAAGTTTGCAAAGTAAATGTTCACAACTCCCTTGGTGTATCACCACTTTTACTTAGTTTTATTTCTTTGCATCCTTTATCTCTATCTCCCTTGAATTTAGAGTAGGATCTAGTATTAAACCTCTGCAAAGTTCATGCACACATCTCGATCGAGGAGTGAAGGAACCATCCTTTAATCTAGAGAGTATTTTTCCAATTTTTGCAAGTCCCACACTTGGGGGAAAAATTCAATGGTGTGCATTCACACCAGATGAGTTTTCCTTAGAAAAGAAGATCTATAACTCATTTGAGGGTGCTTTGTGAATCTACACTAATAGAATCCAAAATCATTTCGATGTTGGGTAAGGGAAAGTCATCTTTGGGACATGCTTTGTTGATTTCTCTGAAGTCGGTGCATATTTCGATGTCGATTTGGATTTTTTTGGACTAGGACTATGTTAGATATCAAGTCATAATAGTCAATAGTTTTGATAAAAAATGTTGCTAATAGTCTCTCCAGTTCTTCTATGACAAGCAATGGAATCTTTGGGTTCATCTTCCTTAGTTTCTTCTTAATAGGTTTTTATCTAGCTACACAAAAAGGTTGTGCATGACCAACATTGGGTCCAAACCTGACATATCTTCATATGACCATGAAAATGTGTCTGAATACTCTTATAATAGTGTTATGAGGGTTTTTTTCTTACGCCAAGAGTGAATCTCGAAATTTATCATCTTAGGATCTTCTTCGGACCTAATTTTGACATTGATTCTCTCTGCGACTAACATCTTTTATGTGTCCTCCATATTTGTAGGATCAAAGGGAGAGTAAGATTCACATCTACATGTTTCTCTAAAATATTTTTATCTTCCCATGGTGGAACTATCTTTTCTGTTGATTGTTCTGTTTGTTCATCCACCAACATTTCAAAGAGTTTGTTAGTGTGAGATTTATGCTTATTCTTGCTGCAAGGCTTCTTTGTAGTACTTTTTCCCTTATTTTATATATTATTTCTTAAGAAACCACATAATTCTACTTCTTCCCCAAATTATGAGCACGAGTCTAATTTAATAGAAAAACCCTTCTTATGATCACTGTTTGGAATGGTATCTCTAAGTCCCATGAACTTTGCAATGGCCTCATCATTTTCAAAGACATTGTGACACACGAATTTTTAAATCTCAATCAATGAGGTAGGGATATACAAGGGTGACTTGGTAATTGGCTTAGGAATTGGATCTGAAAAGAATGAATATATCCGAATATAGGAACAAATTGGTAGAGGCAAGATCCTCGTATAGGCTATATTGGGAATCAACATCGCTTTCGAAGGAGATGAGCTATCCTCATATTCAAAATAGGTAACATATATCTCTAAGGGTGGATTGTCATGAGGTTTGATACCAAGTTTGTGTTTTTTGACTTCTAAAGGGAAATATGGATGGGCTCTAATCTACCCTATGTGTTTTCTCCACATCTAAATCCCTTATAACCCATGATGTGCATCATGTGGGGAACCTTGACATATTGTGGAGCCTAATGACATGAATCCATTGTTCCTTCTGGTACCCAAGTTGGTAGGTGTATCTAGCATATTTTCATCTAACAAGAGACCACTAGGAACAAACCTCTCAAAGGGTTTAAGGAAACTAGCCCGAGTGCTTTTGAATTGAAAATATGGTCTACCACGTGTCTTAGGTGACCTTTGAAAGATTTGGTATAGAAAGATCCTGTTGAAGATTGAATTAATCATCGAGGACCATACCTTCCAAACTTTGATTCCCGTGAGTTAAAAGGATTGAATAACAAGGGAAAATAATGATTACAAGATGTCAAGGTATCTTGGTTTACACGATCCTTCATAGCCTCTATTTATAATGGAACAATAATATCAGCTAAAGGACACTCATATGTTACATGAGAAAAAATGTGTAGTGCTCTAGAATGTGTAAACAGTTGTGGATCTCTTGGGATAGTGATTGTTTTTCCTCCATGACATAGCTTGATACACTAATGGAAGGTCGAAGGAATGGCCTGTAAGGCATGAATCCATGGGTGACCTAGGTGCATGTTATATGGAAGGTCCAAGTCAAGGACATGGAATTTTGTATCATGATATGTGGGCCCCACTTCCATTGGGAGCACTATGGTACCTACCGAATCACACTCTTCATTATCATAAGTCGTGATCATAATAGTCTTAGCATCCAAATCTTCTTCTATATGGCCTAGCTACTTGACAATATTTAATGTACAAATATTCAGACCATATCCATTGTCCACAAGAAATATTTTTATCTTACGACAATTAACAAAGACCTCTATGTATAAAGGTAGGTTGTGCTTAAGATCGTTACACATGATTCTTTTCCAATCGAAAGAGATATAGTCATTAGGATTAAGATTTTAAACCATTGCATGGAGGTGTGCAGGATCTACATCTGCGAACACTCCTAATCCCTGAAGCATTTTATATAGTATTTCCTTATGAGAATTTGAGATCTTGAGTAAGTCTACGATCGATATCTTAGCTATGGTTTTCTCCAATTTCTCCAATAAGTCATACTAACCTTCCTGGGGGATAGGGTGAGATGGTTAAGGGATCACTAAGTGAGCATGTCATGTTCCCACAATAGAACTACTACCTAATATACTAATAGTTTTTACTTGTTCATTAGATGAATGTATACATCATATGAGGGGATCAAAGGGATTATCATTTGATGGATACACATAATTGGCAATTGTATAGTCATTAGAAGACTGGCCTTGATCTGGCTTCTTGTTTCCTTTTTATCATGATTGGGAGAAGGTTGTTTGAATATTCCCATATTTTTGTTGGGACCTTGTCCTGACTCAGGTGTATCCACCTCAATCTTGCCTTCTTTGATAAGGTCATGAATGAAATTAATCAACTTTAGACATCTTTCAGTTTTGTGCTCTTTGACACGATGAAAGTCATAGTATTCATATTCTTTGAACCATACTAGTTTAGGTGCGTCATCTAGATAGGGTACTATTGTGGTTGGATATTTCACCATTTTTACAAAATCCAAATATTTAAGGATGGTTGATAATGAATCATTTAAATGTGTAAATGTTTGTTTCAGGCCCACTTTTGGGCAAGGTCCTTGTGTAAGCTTTAAGAGTGCACTATTTTTTACAATCTCGAATTGTTTAGAGTCTATGATGCCGTCTCTAACAACACTATTTTTCTTATTGAAGAACTTGGGTTTATCTTCATATTTTGACTCATGTTTATCTTTTAGTAAATGGATTTATCGTTCCCTTTGTTATGAGAGATTTCTCTATTTTACCGTCATTCTCAATAAATTCTTCAAAGTTAGTGACACATTGCATCTATAGATGAAAGACTATGTCTTGTTTTAGGATTGGAACATAGATACTAACCATTATTTTTTCCAAAATGGGACAAGGGAAATGACATTCTAACCCCTACCATCACTGTAAAAAGCCAACGAAGGTATCATTCAAATTTTGTTTCACATTGCAAAGGTCGACCATAGTAATGCCACTTTCCATGTTAAAGGAGAAGCGACGCATAAAATTTTCAGATAATGTAGGCCATGTCACAGTAATTCCCTTGGGTATATAGAGGAACCATTCTAGTGCTTGTCCTCCCAAACTATGAGGGAACAAACGTATGAGATAGTTTTCACTAAAAGCTACTTCCTGGCAAGCCATGTAGAAGTCTTTAATATGATCATGAGGATCACCTTTACCTTTATACTTGTTGAATTAAATACAATCAAAGTTTTTAGGGAATGGCACTCATAACATGTCTCTTTCAAAGGGGTAGAGACATAGTTCCTCATATTGGTACTTTTTACTATGCCCTACGTTACTCTCCTAGAGGGTTGTAAGCATTTTTTTCATGGATTACAAATATTTTTGAATGATTTTCTCTTTCGTAGGGGATGATGGTCTAATAACTTGAGTGATCTTTAATGCTTCATCATCATAAGGTTTTGTGTGGAGTTCACCAAATTTGGGTTTAAGTATTTCCTTACATGTACCCTTTCTTGAGGACCCTATGTTTGCTAACTTTTGACTTAGTTTCAGTATATGTCTTTGTATAACATCTTCTTTAGCTTGAAGATCATCTTCTTCATCAGATCAAGGTGAAGGTAACTCCTTGTGTTCACATTCAATATTAACTTTGCATGAGGTGAAAAGACCGCTCAAGGTCGGAGCAAGAAAATACAGAAGGAGAGGAGAGCTGAATACATCAAATAATAATAATTCTTCACTATACATATATTAAAACCACACTGCATAAAAATCATCCGGGATATTACAAATATATATAGGAGTACATTTTCCTATTATCTAGGAAACCTCCTATAACTTCTCCAGCTATTATTGATGAGTTGTTAATACAACTCTCAACATACTCCTAGATTAGTGTTATTGTTACTCACGTAACAATACACACTCTAAACAATAATATCATAAATATTAATGGAGCACTAAATAAATATTTCCTAACATTCCCTCCCTTAGTGCGAACATGGTAGAAAAAACATCCACACTCTCAATCTGCAGTATGCTCACCCACGTGGCATGTCGACCAACTGTGACTCATGACCTTGATCCAAAAGAAAGGCTCGCTCCTTCCATAGTTTTAAAACGGGCTTACCACAAACCTTGACATGACAGAACCTCATAAAGCTGTCCACCTCGTGTGGTTTTCTGGATCCTCCCACAAACCCTTTCAAGATCTATGAACTGAATTACTCTTGTGCTTTTGTTCACCACTATGCTTATACATCAAGGAATTATACAGGAAACACAACATGCATATCACAAAACTGTAGAATAGAAGATATACTGAAAAAATTTCACATTACTTCCTATAAGAATCATAATGTTATTAATCGTAGTCTCTGTCATTAATCGCTGCCACTCGATCTCGAATAGCATAGAAAACTGCCACTACCACTGGAAGCTTTCCTTGACTAAGTCGTTTTGGGTGCAGAATGGGAATGGAACATTGGTATGTATTCCCCCCCACAATGTGAAATTCCAAATAAGAAATCAGAAAGGGAAAAATGTATTGTGTTGTATCATACTAACTGGATCTTGTTGTCTTGATCTTGCTGCACATGATCACCATTTCCAATGAACGTATTCATTGACCGATCATCTTCCAACGAAGTACGGCAGTCAGAGGATCTCTGCAGTCAGAGGATCTCCGTAGTTTTCTACTCTCTTATACAATTATTTTCCAGTATTAACAATAAATCACACCACTCAAAGCAACAGGAACACTGCAAACTGAAGCACACTGAGAAAATGGAAACCACACTGAAAATCATATACTCACACCATACATATGCCACCATAGCTTCTATGCAGCCCCGTCGTTGGTGACTGACGAGAGGTCGATGTTTGATCTCCTTCCTCCATTATATGGGTGCTTAACTCACCGAATTTGAACATGAGACTAAATGGTTTCCACATTGTATTTATTTAAACTTCTCCCCTTAATGTGAAACCTTTTATTTCGAGGGATGTCTGTACAACCGATAATGCGTCCACAAGATGGCCAAAATAGAGGGTAATTTTCAATTTTTTATTTTCTCCCAAAATTAGAACCATTAGGGACGAGAATTAAAAATATACACTTATGAAAAAAATGGCGCTCGATTTGAGTTACCATGCAAAAGTTATTTGAGTTACTGATTTCTGTAAAATGGTGAATTTAATAAAAATTGACACAACGATTAAAATTTTCCTCAAAATAGAGAGAAAACTTATCATGTGACCAATCGTTAGAATTGGGAGAAAATTAAGATTCCAAAAAAAACAATTTCCCCAAGAACTGGCGCCAAAAATAATTAATTCGGCCAAAAAAGTAATAATTGCCCTCTAAATACAATTATTAAATAAAAACTATAGGAAAAATTAATTTTTCAAAACTATAGTCTTTATGAAAAATTAAAATAATTGGACAGAGTTGGATATGCAAAAAACTCAGGTGAATCTGTCATTCAGATCTTCCTTGTATAATATTCACTTATCTCTGCGCCTTTCTCCTTTAGATCCAATGCACACTGGTATGCAAGAAGCTGGGAAATCAAATCTGCACCTTATTTGTGGCTTTAACATTCCAATACTATGAATTTATTTTGCCTCAAATTATAATCATATTTCTACAATTCTCCAATTCTAACACCATTGGTGACTAAGTGCACAAATACTTGGCCACATGCAGATCCAAACTAATGTGTAAAATAGATTCTTAGCTATATTACTTCTGTCACTAAAAAATCATCTATTTTCTGATGCAAACAAATTTTAATCTATAAATCAATATCTAAAACCATTTCTAGTTTTTTTCTACCTGAAGTTAGCTTTCCATAACATTTTGAATTGCCCAATTTCATTAAGAAACGCAAAAGATATCGTCATTTCAATAAACCTGTGTCAAGCTTCAACCAACAAACTTTCTATATGCCTTTATCTCGTGAAATTTCCATTTCTTCCTGAAATCCCCATCCACGTCTCTAGAAAAACCATGCTCTGATATCACATGAAAAGACCGCTCAAGGTTGGAGCAAGAAAATACAGAAGGAGAGGAGAGCTGAATACATCAAATAATAATAATTCTTCACTATACATATATTAAAACCACACTGCATAAAAATCATCCGGGATATTACAAATATATATAGGAGTACATTTTCCTATTATCTAGGAAACCTCCTATAACTTCTCCAGTTATTATTGATGAGTTGTTAATACAACTCTCAACATACTCCTAGATTAGTGTTATTGTTACTCACGTAACAATACACACTCTAAAGCAACCATCTATCGAGAGATCTAGCGATGGAGAGATCTAGCGATGGAGAGATCTACGGGGGCACGGTTTCCGCAGTTTCCGCAGTTTTGGCTGCAGAATGTCTGCGAACCACGGTTAAAAATGCTGAGGAAAGGCTGAGCTATAGCCAATGCAGGGCGTTTGTAGACACGGGTAAGAACGTCGCAAAAGCGGGAAGTACAGCCAGTGCGGTCTCTGCAGTTCTGGCCGCGGAAAGTCTGCGCAATATGACAAAACTTACTGAGGAAAAGCAGATCTCAGACTGCAATCGGACGGCTAGCAAAGAAAATGAGGAAATACTGAGGTCCACACCTTTGGCCTGGAATAAGCTTTTTCAAAGCCCTAACCTCAAGGTGGGTCCGAAAAGCACTGAACAGTTTACATGGGAAATGGACAAAGAGGGTGCCACCTGTCTTAGGGTCCCAGATGGTTTTGTTGATAGAGCTTTAAACAAAACAAACCTCTCCCTTGTTGGTAAGTTTCTTGGCTCTAGACCTAATATTGATTTCATTAGAAAATGGGCTATGAGAAAATGGAAACCCAAGGGAGCCCTAAGCATTACCATTATGCCAAAAGGTTTTTTCTTGGCTAAATTTAACCAACAAGAGGATTTAGATTCGGTGTTACTTGGTGGCCCCTGGTGGCTGGGAAATATGGGTCTTTTTTTGAAAAAATGGTATCCGGGTTTTGATCCAAATACAGAAAATATAAACACCATTCCAATCTGGTGTAGGCTGCCAGGACTGCCATTGCATCTATGGGATGATGAAATACTGTTAAATATTGCAAAATCCCTAGGCACACCTATTGGGTTAGATGGACCCACAAGAAACAGATCCAGGCTTGCTTTTGCTCGGTTCTGCATTGTCTCAGCTATTGATCAGGAGTTTCCAGAGCACATAATATTGAAAACTAGATTTGGATCCTGGACTCAAAGTATTGAAGTTGAGACCTTAAGATGTAAGCGGTGCCAAAGCATTGGTCACTCTGATGAAAACTGCAACAAGAAGAAGACCCCTCTTTTGGTTTCTGATCAGCCTGGGATTGACTCAGATCTAAACAATGTTAACAGGGATCCAAGCAAGGAAAGGAAAACTGAAGATAAAGGTCCCAGCCAGAGGAATGTGCAATTAAATAGCAGGGGGAAAAAAAAGAAAAAAGGGGGTTTTAGAACTCATATTAAGAAACATCTTGTCTGGCGTCCCAAAGATGCTACAAAAGCTTTGCCTGAAACCCCCAACAAAGAAGTAGTGGACAAAACTGTGAAGGCATCTCCGGGCAAACCTTTTGAAACTTCTGTGAAGGATGACCTTGTTAAGGTTTCCTTGGAAGTGAACGAACAAGAAGGTTTAATCCCTTCTGGTTCAGAAGAGAAAGAAATCCTGTCATTCATTAGAGAGGAAGCTTGTAACAAGGAGAATATGGATGTGAGTGAACCTCTGGAGATCCTCTCTACTGGAGAGACAGGAATTGCGGATCCGCTGCCATACCTCAGCATTTCAACAAATGATCGCACAGGCTGCTGCAGAAGATCAAAATCGCCGATCATACTCGGCGGTTTCCTTAAGGAACAAAAGGAAGGGGGGATCACGCCTTCCATGGAAAAGAAGACCTATTTAATCCCTTCTGGTTCAGAAGAGAAAGAATTCCTGCCATTCGTTAGAGAGGAAGCTTGTATCAAGGAGGATATGAGGGTGTTTGAGCCCCTGGAGTCTCTCCCTACTGGAGAGAAAGGTAATGCGGATCCGCTGCCATACCTCAGCATTTCAACAGTGACTGAGCAGGTCTGTTGCAATCACACTCCTGTCAGAATTCATAAGGAACAAGAGGAAGGAGAGATTACGCCTTCCAAGGAAAAGGAAGATCCAGACTCTGGGTTCACTTTGGTCATCTCAAAAAAAAAAAAAAAAAAAGAATGGAAGGATTTGAAAGGATCCCAGAATCACTTTATAGTGAAAAGAAAAAGGAAATTGACAATTGGGAAACCTCTACCTCCAGAAAAACCAGATCTTCAGTTAGACGAATAGCTGATTTTGGAGGAAGCTCGAAAAGAGGAAGGCCCTCTAAAAAGACTCTCAGAGCAAAGAAAACAGAGAGGGATATTGCAGATGGTGTTCAGCGGCAACTGAACCAGCAAGCAATTCCAACTACCAACCATTCCATATGAAGATCATATCTTGGAATATTAGAGGCCTTAACGGTTACTCTAAGCAAAGAAACATCAAGGAGTTACGGGACTCCAGTAACCCCAGCATTTTGATTCTTCAAGAAACTAAGATGAAAGCAATGACCATGGATAATATTAAAATTTTTTTTTGGGACAGCTCTGAAATGGCGGCTGTTGATTCTCAGGGTGCTTCCGGAGGGCTGGCTACTCTTTGGGATAAAAGGCACTGTACTGGTATGATTCTTAGTGATAATATTAATCATCTTGCAATTAAATTTGTCACTATTGAAAATAAGTGTGAATGGATCTTGTCTAATATTTATGCCCCTAACTCTGCTAGTGGTAGAAGAAAACTATGGGCTGATCTTAAAATCTTTAGAAACCAGCACAGTTCTGTTAACTGGCTTATCATGGGAGACTTCAACTCCCCTCTAAACCTGCAAAAGTTTGGGGGAACCCCACCTTCTCTAATGGTATGGAGGATTTTTTGATTTTATCACTGAACAAAACCTCATTGATGTGGATCTGCATGGTAATAAGTATACTTGGAATAATAGAAGGTTGGGAAAGGAGCTCATTCAGGTGAGACTGGACAGGGCACTAATCTCAGCAAACTGGATCCTTAGCCAAGACTTTTACCTTTCTTCCCGCCTGAATTGGATCGGATCATAATCGATTGCTTTAAGCTTTCTAAATTGGACCAAAACTGCAAGAAGCTCATTCAAATTTGAAAAAATGTGGATGGAGCACGTTGATATCTATGATAGAATAAAGGAATGGTGGGATTGGAATGGGGAAGGCACTGCGCCAAATCTGATTGGTCCAAAACTCAAAAATGTCAAAAACAAGTCAAACTTTGGAACAAAAATGTGTTTGGAAACATCTTCGGAAAAAAGAAAGAATTAAAACAGAAGCTTCAGGATCTTGAGTTAAAGATGGATACTATGGGGAGATCAGTTGAAGATGAAGTAAAAGAAAAGAAAATTCTTTCTGAGTTGCACACGATCTGCAGTAGAGAAGAGTCCTTTTGGCGCCTTAAATCTAGGGCTATCTGGCTTAAAGAGGGGGACAGGAACACCAAGTTCTTTCACATGACCACTCTAAAGCACAGAGCCAGTAATAGGATCTTAGAGGTTTCTAAAAGCAACGGAAGTATCACTAAAGATCCAAACAGCATTAAGAAACAAGCACTTGAATTCTACAAAAATCTTCTTAGAGAGAGTAATGTCAGCAACCCGGAAGCTATTTCCTTCATGCTAGAAGCCATCCCTCAGAATGATATTGAGGACCAGAAATTCAGAGATATCACTAAAGCGGTCACGCTTGATGAGCTAAAAAGGCTGTTTTTCTCTTGAGGGGATAAGGCTCTGGACCGGATGGATTCTCCATTAATTTTTTTCAGAAATTCTAGGAAATATGCTCGGAGGATCTACTCAAAGCGGTTAATGAATTTTATAGATCGGGAAATCTTCTAAAAGAACTCAATAACACACACATTGTGCTGGCACCTAAGAAAATGGATGCAAAAGATTTCAAGGATTTCAGACCTATCAGTCTTGTTAATGCTATTTTTCGAATCTTTACCAAAATTATTGCTTCTAGGCTGCAGCTCATAATGAAGGATCTCATCTCAAGGCAGCAGAGTGGATTCATTAAAGGCAGGATAATACAAGACGGTGTGATTATGGTGCACGAAACTATGCATTCTATGGAAAATAACAAAAAGGCAAACATGATTCTTAAGCTTGATATGAATAAAGCTTTTGACAAAGTTTCTTGGGTCTTCCTTGACAGGATTTTATCTAAATTTGGGTTCACAGAAAAGTTTAGAAAAATTGTTAAGTCTTGTATATCTCTGACAAATGAGTTCTCTGTGGTTGTTAATGGAGAGCCTGTGGGATTCTTCACCAGCAGCAGAGGTCTCAGGCAGGGAGACCCCATCTCCCCCCTACTCTTCATCCTTCTGGCTGACAGCCTTAGTAGAACAATTAGCAGAGCGGTGGAAGTCGGCCTTTTAAATGGTTCTAAACCCACTTCTCTCAGCCAAGCTGTCTCTCATCAACAGTTTGCAGACGACACCATCCTTCTTCTTCTGGCCTCAGTTGTAGAAGCTAAAGCTATCAAGGCTCTTCTGCAGCTATATGAATCTGCTTCCGGGCAAGGGTAAGTGCACCAAGTTGGGGGACAATTAAGTGGACATCAAATCCTGAATTTTACATTAAAAACAACAAAACATCAAATTTAGTCTTCCGCGGACTTGAACCATGCCGAAAAGTAAAAACTATGTCATAAAAATGGTACCATTGCATAGGGGAGACTATTAGCTTTGTAGAAATACTGATTTTAAAGTGAATAGAAGAGGCAAAATATCATTTTATAATTTTTTACTAATAGTAGGTCTTTAAGACACTTTTTCTTGTGAATGTTTATGTCTACGTTTAAGACTGCAAAATTTGTTTCACTTATCATAATGTGATAAAACTTATACCATCCCAACCATGGTGAAATTATATACATGTTCAAAAAAAAAAATTATTTGATTTCAATATTTTTTGATGAAGTTATGGCGGGCAAACGGAAAGTGCTCTGTTTTCTTTATGTTTTCATACCACTTTCACGGAAAAAATCATAAAAAATAAAATATTACTCAAAAAAATACAAAATAAAATCCATCCCAAGATAGATAGTGGCATATAACTTCTCACCAAAGGAAAAAAAAATATATCAATTTTTGGTCATCCAAATTGTGGGCAAACAGACTATAATCTTATCGGCGTTTTTAAAAAAAAATACCAAGTCATTGAATTTTGAGTGTTTAATATAGCTAATCTTGTCCATTTTTTACAAAAATTAGTATTTTAGAAACTAGATTCTGGATGCTATGATTCATATTAATATAATTTTGTCTAATTTTGAGTGTATGTATTGCTAATAATCCCTACAAGTTGATATTATGTTGTTATTTGCAATATGATGTCCACGGATGACCCTATATTTGTCCATCAACTTCCTGCACTTACCCGCATGAGAGATCAATTACGACAAAAGCATCCTTTTTTTCTTTAACACCCACGGGAAAGATGACTCAAGATTGCTAAAATTGCAGGGTCGTAGAAATTGGTACTCTTCCAAAGAACATACTTAGGCCTCCCTCTTGCACGAAGAAAGTCTCTCACACGGTGTGGGATGATTTATTGTGAGATTTCGAGAAAAAAATGGCCGGTTGGAAAGGGACCACTCTCTCTAGTGCTGGTAAGTGCCTTCTCATTAAAAGCACACTCCAAAGTTTGCCCATATATATCATGTCACTATTCAAAATTCCTTCCTCCTTCAGAGAGAAAGTGGAAAGGATTCAGAAAAAAATTTTATGGCAAGGCATGGAAGAAAAGTTCAGATTTCACCTTGTGGCCTGGGATAAAGTCTGCACCCCAAAATCTAGGGGAGGGCTGGGAATAAAAAATATTGAGAAAATGAATGAGGCACTCATTGCTAAGATGGGCTGGAGATTGCTTTCGGAGAAACAACCCTGGATTGATGTTATTAAAACAAAATACTTGAATCAGCAAGCTGTTTACTCCTATCTGCATGATGAGCAACTCCCCAATGGTTCCATTTTTTGGAATAATCTGGTTAAGAGTAGAAACTTCATTAAGAAGGGAAGCAAATGGAAAGTTGGGGATGGCAGCGACATAAACTTCTGGGAGGATAACTGGTCCAATGATAATCTCTTGGAGAGATTTGGGATTGCTAAGGACAGCCTTATAAGAAAGTATGGAACTAAAGTCAAGGACTACATTGATGGAAATGGCACCAACAAGAATTGGAAAAAACTTACTGTGGAGCGTATTGAACTGAAACAAATTATCTCCTCCCTCCAAGACCTTTTAGATCTCTTTCCTTTGTGTCAGTTGGATTCCAAGGATGAGCTGATCTGGATCAATTCACACGATGGCAAATACTCAGTCAAATCTGGTTATACCAGTCTTTTCCACAGTAACCAATCAGATTTTAACTGGAACTTGATCTGGATGCCTGAGTTAACCCCCAAAATAAATTTTTTTCTTTGGCTGGCCATCAGAGGCAAAATTCTCACCACTGACAATTTGATGAAAAGAGGATTTATCATTCCCAATTGGTGCCACCTTTGCAGGAATAACTATGAAGACATTAGCCATCTGTTCATACATTGTGATTATGCCTTTAGAGCTTGGAACTTTGTCCTTTCCAAATTTGAAGCTCTCTGGGTGATGCCGGAGGATCTCATTCAGCTATGGAATCAATGGAACCCACCATTCAGACATTGTGCTATCAAAAGAATCTGGAAATTAGCCATCCCGCATTTAATTTGGAGGATCTGGAAGGATAGAAATAATATCGTTTTTAGAAATAAGAAGCAGAATTTTAAATTCACTACTGGCAAGATCTCCCAAGGCATCAAAGAGGACATGGCCAGATTTAAACCTCCCAAGAACAATTGTTACCCTGAAAATGAAAAGCACATCTTATCAAATTGGCAGATCGGATATTGGAGCAACCCCGGGAATAGTGTGGATAGATCTTTGGTTAAATGGCATCCCCCTGAATCCAATTGGTTCAAGCTGAACTTTGATGGAGCCTCTAAGGGGAACCCAGGAACAGCAGCTGGAGGAGGTGCAATACGGGACCATAAAGGTAATTTGATTGCTGCATATCTTTGGAAAAATGGGAATCCAAACCAATCATTTTGCAGAAGCTTTATCTGCTCTATGGGGATTGAGAGTTGCACGGGCCCAAAATATCCAGAACCTCATTGTTGAAGGGGACTCCCTTAATATTATTAAACTGCTTAATCAGTCCTCTTCTCCTAGCTGGAATATCAAAGATTTTATCTCTCGAATCCGTAAGCATCACCATACCTTCAACAAAGATGAGAATCATACATTCTTACAGGGAGGGAAACAAGCTGGGCGATGCATTGGCCAATTATGGCATTAATATAAATTTCACTATTTGGGATAATGATAGTATCCCTAATCAGCTTCACAACAGCATACATGCGGACCTTCACACGCAAACAATCTCTAGAGACATGCCTTAATCTTTGGAGGAAATCCATAAATTCTTCCACATGTGCTGTTTTAATTTATTTGGCGTGGCAAATGATATCTAATTTAAATGATAGCAAGATTTTGTTTAGGAACTTCAAGTGGAGTGGTCTAAATTTAAAAACAGCACGCATGGGAGGTACAATAGCTGTTGATATTCGGATGCCTAGCTCCACGAAAACCGAAGATAACTACAAGGTGAAAGCTGACAGGGAAAGGGTTTTCACGCGCGACTCCACGCAGGCTCAGATCGGCAATCATACAGCCGTTCGTGGGAGGACCAACGGCTACAGTTCCCATTTTTATGCGACCCGCAACAGTGAGAAACGAACCACTCTCAACGCCCAAAGGTATTCTGAAAATTGTTGTAACCTGCACATCATTGTGAAGATGGGAGGGCCTCCCTGCCAGATTGAGCCGTGCGCGGACCCTGACTGGAAAGAAAACACTGAGCTCTGGAACATTCTTAGCATCGGCGGATTCACCAACTTTGTGGAAAGAGTGCAAGGACATGATCAAAGCATTTCTGTTCGCTTTGCCAAGGAGTGGAATGAGAGGACGGTCGACTATGGAGGGCAGAAAATTCTTATTAATGAGGAACTCATAGCCGAAGCGACTGGCCTCAGCTTGGAAGGATACCGCTTCTTCAACAAGAGGGTCATCAAAGAGGTTGAAGAGAGAAGATTTGTGGAGGAGGAGGAGAAGCTTATATTCAACACCGCGGGTCTGCTTATTAACTCAATTCCATCCCCGTATGATGAAGTCACCCGCATGATGATTCGCTTCATATCCTTAGAAGGCAGGTTTATTCATTCGTCCTGCCAAGCACCTTGTCTTTTTGAATCACTTTCGTAGGAGTAGGTTGGTTTGCTTCCCTCACTATCTGTTAAATTCTCTTGAACGCTCCATTTTGGAGTTCTAGAAGCATACCCGGGCGGTTCCCTTACACCAAGGGCTTATTTTGCTTATTCACAAGCACTGCCTTGTTAAATTCCCTGTCTCCCTTCCTCTCCCGCCCGGCTTTGTTGGGTTCCGCTGCTGCGCCCCTGTCTCCCCTGCTGCCCCTGCTGCTGCCCCCGCCTTCGGTGCTGCTACCCCCATGTCGGCTGCTCATGCTTCTCCTTCTATTCCTCCTGTTGCTGCCCCTGCCACCCACCCTGTCTCTACCTCTAAACGTGTCACGGGGCTTCAGGAGACTCAACCTTGAGTCTCTCAGCCGAGGGGTTGAACCTTGGAGGACATTTCTCGTGATCTGCTTTGAACATTAGTAGTGCCGGTCCCAGGCAAAGCACCAACGGATAACCCTTCTAGGAGATTGGAGGCCTTAGAGGCTGAGCTTAAATTGCTGAAGGATGAGGTTAAAAACCTTGCTAAGCAAAAAGGCAAACAAAGCATTGAGGGGGAAGGGAGCATTGGCAATAGCCAGATTGATGACATATACAAAAAACTGACCTCCTTAGACTCCCGCCTAGGGAAGATGAAGACTAGGCATGAGTATAATATTGCAGCCTTCAGGGCCATCGAGGAGTTCATCGAAGGTCATGCAAGAAGTGTTTCACAACTTAGCGGTGTCCCGGCTACACTTTGGGGCAATGAGAAAGAGAGCAAAAGAACCAGAGAGGAGCTTGATAAGACGGATGCTGCTCATATGACCACGCTGGGCATGTATCATGCTTGGAAAAGAGTAAAGATGAGTATTGATCAAGCGGCCAAGAAGTAGTCCCACTACTTTTGCTGGTCCTTATTGTTTTTGTTACTTCTTCTGGGCCTGTAGGCTTGCTTTTTTTGCCGTTGTTTTCTTTGTTAAGTCTCGATTGTATAGTCAGTTTCGGGCTTCGTTGTTCTTTCTTTGTAACTTTTGTGCTTTGCTACAGCTTCTCTGCTCCTCTCTCTTATTCCGGATTTTAGGCCTTCTTTTGTACACAAGGGTATAGTCCCTTTCAAAAAACTATTTACCAATATTAAAAAAACAATACACACTCTAAACAATAATATCATAAATATTAATAGAGCACTAAATAAATATTTCCTAACATGAGGCTTTAAAGTATGGTCTTCGACAACCATCTATTTTTTTACCCCTTTAATCTCAAATTTTTACTACGAAAACCTAGATCGGAAGTGTATCCTCCATCAAGAGGATTATCCATGTTGATAAGGGGATGTCTTTATGGCTCTTCCTCTTCTAGCTTAATGGTTTTGATAGCCACTTCAAATTCTTGTGCTAATTTGGCTCCTAGTTCTAGTACTCGTGTGAGTACTTGATCTCTATCATAATATAGGGGTTCATCAAAACAAGTGAGATCAAGAGTGTGTTGCTCTTCAGATGAATCAGAATCATCACCACTATGGTCAATTAGTGCTTTTGTGTCTTTAACCTCTAAAAAGAGGGGACCCAAGTTGTGACCACTAAAGGGATAGTTGGCAAAAGGATTTAACTCTGCTTCACATTCAATTTTCTTAGATGCCATTCTCATGATAGGTGGCATCACTAGTCTCTCTTGTACTAGGTTTATCCTAAATGTAATCAAGATGTAACAAACCTAGGTGAAACACATTCTAAGTTCCCTAAGGTCTCAATGTTTCACTAATCAATGCTCTAATGAATGATGGGTCAAAGAATCAAATAATCCAATGAATTGTCCTAGATATAAGTCTATGCAAATGCTATCAAGCAAGGAAAAATATGCAATCCTACAAATAAATAAGTTAAACAACAAACTATTTACACCTTTTGTTTTCTCGGTGGTAATTCGATGTATAGATGATCAACTCATTGTCAATTCTTATATCAATTTTAAGATGAACGTGGAGTAAGTATTAACAAAGGGTAGATGTGACTCCCAATCAAAGGATACTATGACTAGTTTAGAAATAAGCAAGACCTAAGTCTTGAAAGGTATAAATTATGTACATAAGGAACGTATCAATACTATTAAGATACACTAAGCGAGTTTCAAGAGAACCCAAGGTTTTTAGCAATAAAATAGCATAGATACGATACACAAATAATGTAATCAACACTTTTCAAGATTTGATGTAATGTTTGAAATAAAAATAAGTGCAAATATACCAAGGATTTGTTTAAGTGTGTGAAGCGTAACGCCACAATGATGACACTTAGATCATGTTCATGAGGAAAAAAGCGTAAGTATCATAATTGTGTTGATGCAATGTGGACAAAGTAACATGTCTAAGGGAGATAAAAATATGAATCAAGCATAACTACGTTGATAATGTTTCTCAATATGAGTTTGAGACATAGGGCCTACTAGAACGTGATGATGTATGATTCACACTTTCAACACTTGCATTCTGGTAGTGTAACCTAGTCATACAAGTAGAATAGAAAAGTGGTGGACACAATTATTTCTAGTGGTATCCATGCATGTGTTTTCTCTTTTGTCCCAAATGGGAAACAAGATAACAAAGGTGTAGATTAAGTGATGATGAAACAAGTTAAGCATAACTTTAGAAAAGTTTCACCTTACCTTAGGGTAAGTGAAGAACTATGAAAAAGTGACACATCATAGGTCTCCTAATGAATAACACTTAGTTTCAACTTAGGTGGACTCTTCCCTTGTTAGAATAACAAGGTTTTGAATCCAAGTAAATCGTCACTTCGTGAGAGCTCTATAAACACAATGGTTTGATATGGAAAAGTGCGCTCCTAGACAATATGGCTTTCCTAGGTGGTTTTCTCAACTAGGTATCAAAAAAACCCTTTGCAAGCTTGATTTACCAATAAAGTCGCACTGACTAACCTTCGAGTATCTCAACTTTACTTTACCCCCTTCAAATACGATGAGAAATGAATTTCTTCACATATATCTTTCATTGGGCTCGCAATGGAGAATTTTTGGTGCTAAACTCACAAGGAAAATCTAATCAAGTGGGTAAGTGGAGCACTTCCCATTTCATCCATAAGGTTTCCTCTTACGTTGACTACTTTGGGGTTCCTAGGACCACACCCATTGTTGTAGCTTAAGGCTTATGCCAAAGGGTTTATGTCCTAGTTTAAAGTGGATAGGGTATACCCTTATCCGAACCTGCAAATCAAGTGTGTTGAATATGGTGTTTGGTTTTATCTTATGATATTAATGAGGTTTTTAATGCCTTTGGCAACCTATAAACACATTAAATTTGGTTTATATCCCTGATTTCTTTGACATGCAATATGGACCTTCACGCAATGATTAGTAATTCTCCAAACAATCAAAACATAACATAAAGGAGATAGAATGTCATTTTTCATTTCCGATATCATCCTTAGATCTAAGGAAAGAGCATACACAATAAATTATTTCACTAATATTGCATAAATGAAAACACTCAACCAAATTTTGAAAATTAAGTTCGTTTTAAACCAACTTTGAAGTTAATTCTTTTTGAAAACTTAGTGAAGTGCTTTGAAAGTGTAGAAAAGGGTATTGAAGTGTTTTTGACTCCCAAGATCACCTAGAAGGTGTGAGGGAAGAACATACATGTCTCAAACCTTACAAATAACAATGCAACACTGATTAACTTAAAATAAATTTAAGTTAGCACAAAAAACCAATTTTATCAAAGTAACCTGCAAAACCAATTATTAACATCAACAAGAAACTTGCAAAGTGTTAGAAATTCCAAAATTTAACCCCTAGAAATGTTAGAAAAAATTTGACTTCAAATAGAAATGTTTGTTCACTCTTTATGGCATGTGTGTGCATCTAACAACATGTGTGCACCCCGAATAACAAGTGCATGGCTCTGTGGAAAAGATCGGGAATAATTACACCTACGTAGATAGAATAACACTTACACGTGGGTTTAAGAATGTGTGCGCTTCAAAAATAATATGCAAATGCAAGGAAAAAAATGTTAGTTTGAGATAGAGGTAATAGAAACTTACACATCCCGAGAGACATGTTCACGTGTATGGAAACATGTGCATTCGGTTCATGATGTATGCGTGATGTGGAATTTTTGATAGAGGTTCAAAAGTGATCAGGGGATAATTTTTAAAATTTCCCTAAACATCCCTAAATGGTGTTAGTGTAGAATATCATCTCGAGAGCTTTCCAACGACTATGAGAACGCGACAAACGGACATCGGGAGCTCTAGATATGTCTGGTCAAAGTTCGGTCAACGGGAAAGTCAACTCTAGTCAACTGGTCAATAATGGACCAATCGCACTGCGACACATGGTGAAAAGGCAAAAGAGAGTTGTTTGTGGGTTTTCGATCACCGGTCTTCGACGAGCGTAAAAATGGTACACTGGGAGTAAGAGAGCCACCACAAGTTCGATCTTCTAATCGCAACTCGACAAGTGGGGCCATGTCGTTTGAATTACACATCATCGAATGGATCAAATTCTATTCATTGAGTGGAACCACGTATAAAAAGTGGAGTCAATAGACCACATTTACCAATTCAAGAATGCACGTGAAGTGGTCAACACCCCCAGCCTTACCCATTTATGTGACCCACTTGTCTAGCCAAAGCGACCACGTACCACCCATGCAATCAAATGTGGAGCGGTGGAGGGCCTAAGCCCATGCGTGGAGGAGTCCTAAATATGCACGGTTAAGGATAATAATAGCCTTGGATAATATGGAGTGCATTTTTATAAGGGGCCGCCAAATGTGGGATATACCCACTTCACCCTAAGCCGCCTCTTTTGGGATTTTAATCCCACTTCATAAAAATGCAAGTGCCGCTCATTTGGGATATTATCCCTTATAAAATGCAAATCCGCCAAAAATAGAGGCCGCTGGGATTTGATCCCCTGACCTCATGGGTCCAAGCCCAATCCTCCAACCAACTCACCTAGGGGCTTGGGCGCACTATAAAATGGGGCGCTTCAACTTATACTAGGGGTACAGGTCTGTGCAAGCAGCATAAGGAGGCAGTTTCAGAAAATGCCATTTTTGAAGGCCGTGCACTCAGATTGGGCATTCGGAGTAAAAAGATGAAATGAAGGAAATTCTGAGATGATTCCAAATATGTAAGATTTTATCTTTTTGTTGAGTTTTATCTTGTTTTTGGAAGCTTTGAATGCAGATTTTAACAGGGATCTACAAGACAGCTAGTTGGAAAACACGAATTTCAATGCACTTCTGGTCCGAATTGTGACTTGGTGTAAACATGAAAAGTGTTCATAATTTATATCTGATCTCAGAAATATGATTTTTTTTATATAATGTTTTTAAATCTCCATTTGTAGGTGTTTTTATAACACGGTAATAGGGAGATCACATTGTGGAAACACTGTAGGAGCCACGGATCGTTCTTGGGACAGTTTCTGCTATTTTTCAGAGTTCTTTGGACATTGATCAGCTCATTTGCAAGTTTTGATTCATTATTTGTTGTTTGTAAGATTTATTGTACTTGCATTTCAATATTATTAATGGATCGGTTCAATCTGAACCCGGGGACGTAGGAATTTTCGAACCCCGTAAACAATCTCTTTTGTCATCTGAATGTTTCAGTTTTCTGATTATTTATTTGCTACACAAGTTTTCCACACTTCTATGGATGCATAATAATCAGAATTTAATCAATTTGTGGAGTTAAGAATACTTAAAATTGGTTAAGAAAATCACGATCTTTGAAAACTTTTAAAAGTGAAAAAAATACAACACTCGTTTTCAGATCAAGTTTGGTATCAGAGCAGTTAGATTGCCGGATTAGCTTCTAATTGTGTTTGGCTTTAGTTTCAATATTGATTTCAGTCTTCAGTGTGCAGACATTTTGGGGCTTGTTAATCTTCTTTTGCAGTGTGTAGTTTTGGAAGTACAGGTTGTGTTTGCAGGAACGAGGAATCATGGGCAAGTCATCCAAACAGGAGCAACTGGATGAGCTTGAAGCCATAAACCGCCAACTCCAAGAAGAAAACTCTTTCTTGAGAGCTAAATTTTATTCCTTGGAAGAGGAAATAGTGCGGTTAAAATCTAAGCCACAATCCTCTATAACCAAGAAAGAGGAGTATGTCAACAAGATGCTTGAAGAGAGCAAGAAGTTGATGGGCTTTGTTAAAGAGTTGCAGGAAGAAATACGAACCAAGGATGCCCTCTTGGAAAAGCTGCAACAAGGTGAACATAAGAAGGAAATTCCTTCCAAATCAGATGCAAGTAATATGATAGAATGCACTGTAAGTTCACATTTTAATTCTTCCTCTCATTCAGTTTCAGATGTTCCTTTGGGTCAGTTTGAAAAGGAATTGGGTTTAAGCTAATGGTTAAGATGGGATTTAACAGAACGGGCCTTGGTAAAAATGGACAAGGTGATGCTAACCCAATATAGGTAGAGGATCAGCCTCGGTTTGTAGGTTTGGGTTATTCTAGTGGGAAAATGGAAATTGGAGAAAGTTCCAAAGTAGCTGAAGGAAGACAAGCTTCCAACAGCCAAGGATCTACACCACTAGAATTGCAGGATTCCGCCATCAAGAGAAACAATGAAAGGTGTAAGAAAACAGGTAAAAGAGGTAATCAGATTCCACCTCCTTCCACTTACACTAAAAATAGCACTAAGGCAAAATCAAATCCTAAAACTTCTAATACACTCTTTCAGTGGGAACAATATAGCTTTGGTAGGCAGAAATATGCTTTCCCTTGCACATTTTTTGAAGGTACTAATCATTCATTTGCATATTGTTGGAAGAGGAAAAATTTGATTAAGAAGTTAATGCCTTTTGTGAATGATAAGGAAGGTGCTAAAGACCAATCTCACCAAGGAAAGGCGAGAAATGGAAAGAATGTTACCTCTCCTAAATAGGGGAATCATTCTCGTAGACAGAGTTCTGAGAATGGTAAAATGGGTAAGACTCGTAAAAATAGGGAAGTTAAATTTTTTTCCCATTGTTATAGGAATGGTCATGATGTTAAGGTTTGTTGGTTTGTTCCTAAACAAAAAATTGGAAAGTTGTTAAAAAGAACAGTATTGTAAAACCAACAGTGCTAAACCTAACTAAAACTCATTTTGGTACTGAGGAGGTAAAACAACCAAAACAGAAAAACCCAAGTGATTGGTTTGGAAAAACACTCCTCAACTTTATATTTGCACTACAGTAAATTTTTGATAGTAGGCAAGAAAAATATTTTTAGAGCTATATTTTAGGGATTCCTGTTGATTGATAAGGATTTGTTCCTAAGTTGATATTTAAGCTTTGAAAATGAATGGAAACAGATGAAGAGAAGATTTGAGTGATAGGTTCATCATACTCATGTTTTGTTTTCTCATATTGGTTGGTAGTTCCATTATTGAAAACACTATGTAGGGATAGGCATCAGTAGCATGTCTAAATTTGAAACTTGCAGTTGTAATCAGCATAATCACAAAGTGTCAGTTGAACACTAGCTTCCGTTATAGATGGGTGTTATTATCTGACTTATTATTTGTGATGGCGATACAATGTTTTGGGCATATTCATGTTGATTCAGTTGTTGACTATAGCTATTTTTGGGCATTGATAGTCTATTATATTCTGATAATGAATACTTGCAGTTGTTATAGTTTCAGATGGGTAGTGGGCACTAGCCTAAATTTGGGTAGTTTAGATGTCTTCAGATAATCGATCGTGTTATGGAATTGTAATTTTTGGTAATCAGCCGTATCACAAAGTGACTTGAACACTAGATTTCCATAATATAATGGGTGTTATTATCTGGTCAATTATTTGTGATGGCATTACAATGGGGTATGACAGTTCCACGGTTGTGCGTAGAGTTGACAGGTGTTGCGGCGTTTGTTGAACACTAGCTTAATTGGGTGTTATTATCGATCGGTTATGTGACTACCTAATCAACTATTTGCAATTATTTAACCTATAATGTTATTTTTGGTTATTGTATGTGTTTATGCAATGCAGGAAGAGATAGCATGTTTTTGTGGGTTGATACACAACGTTTTGTGGACAAAAAGTCTTTCTCAGTGGGGAGGTGTGATCAAGGGATTATTTTTAAAATTTCCCTAAACATCCCTAAATGGTTTCAGTGTAGAAGATCATCTCGAGAGCTTTCCAATGACTATGAGAACGTGACAAACGGACATCGGGAGCTCTAGATATGTTTGGTCAAAGTTTGGTCAACGGAAAGTCAACTCTAGTCAACTGGTCAATAATGGACCAATCGCAGCTGCGACATGTGGCGAAAAGGTAAAAGAGAGTTGTTGGTGGGTTTTGATCACTTGTCTTCGACGAGCGTAAAAATGGTACACTAGGAATAAGAGAGCCACCACGAGTTCGATCTTCTAATCGCAACTCGACAAGTGGGGCCATGTCGTTCGAATTACACATCATCGAATGGATCAAATTCTATTCATTGAGTGGGACCACGTAGAAACAAGCGGAGTCAATAGACCACATTTACCAATTCAAGCATGCATGTGAAGTGGTCAACACCCCCAGCCTTACCCATTTATGCGACCCACTTATTAGCCAAAGCAGCCACGTACCACCCATGCAATCAAATGTGGAGCGGTGGAGGGGCCTAAGCCCATGAGTGGAGGAGTCCTAAATATGCACGGTTAAGGCTAATAATAGCCTTGGATAATATGGAGCACATTTTTATAAGGGGCCGCCAAATGTGGGATATACCCACTTCACCCTAAGCCGCCTCTTTTGGGATTTTAATCCCACTTCATAAAAATGCAAGTGCCGCTCATTTGGGATATTATCCCTTATAAAATGCAAATCCACCAAAAATAGAGGCCGCTGGGATTTGATCCCCTGAACTCATGGGTCCAAGCCCAATCCTCCAACCAAATCGCCTAGGGGCTTGGGTACACTATAAAATGGGGTGCTTCAACTTATACTATGGGTACAAAGTGTGGTGTAAAGCAAAGCATAAGGAGGCATTTTAAAACGCCATTTTGAAGGCCGTGCACTTAGATTGGGCATTCAGAGTAAAAATATTAAATGAAGGAAATTCTGATACAATTCCAAATATGTAAGAGTTGATATTTTTTGTTGAGTTTTAACCTGTTTTTGGAAGCGTTGAATGCAGATTTTAACAGGGATCTACAAGACAGCTAGTTGGAAAACATGAATTTCAATGCACTTCTGGTCCGAATTGTGACTTGGTGTAAACATGAAAAGTGTTCAGAATTCAGATATGATCTTATAAATATGATTTTTTTCATATAATGTTTTTAAATATCCATTTTTAGGTGTTTTTATAACACAGTTAGGGAGATCACATTATGAAAACACCGTAGGAGCCACGGATCGTTCTTCGGGGACAGCTTTCTGCTATTTTTCAGAGTTCTTGGGACATTGATCGGATCATTTTCAGGTTCTGATTCATTATTGGTTTTTTGTAAGATTTATTTTACTTGCATTTCAATATTATTAATGGATCGGTTCAATCTGAACCCGGGGACGTAGGAATTTCCGAACCCCGTAAACAATCTCTTTTGTTATCTGAATGTTTCAGTTTTCTGATTATTTATTTGCTACACAAGTTTTCCGCACTTCTATGGATGCATAATAATCATATTTTAATCAATTTTTGGAGTTAAGAATACTTAAAATTGGTTAAGAAAATCACGATCTTTGAAAACTTTTAAAAGTGATAAAAAATACAACACTTGTTTTCGATAAAAAAGTACAAGGTAACATGTACGTGGCCAGGGAAATGTGTGTGCATCCCAATAGAAAGGTGTGTGTGTCTTTAAATAGGTGTGTGTATGTTTTGATGTGAGCACTCCCTTTCAAAACACTTGTGTGTGGGCCTGAAAACCCACAGAAAATGACAAGAACCAGCAATCCAAAACTGCAAACATGTTAGATTTTTTTCTTTTAACTCAATTTCTAATATAAACCATAAAAATATGCATGCAAAAGTAAGATTAACTACCTTTCATATTATATCAAAATCTTGAAAATACACCAATTAACCTTCAAAATGCATGAAAATGGTTATAACTTGAAGTAAAAAGCTTTAAAAATAACTTCTAGAGACCATGAAGTAAGGTCCCACTAGGCGTGCCATATGTGAACATGAGTAAGTTAGGAAAGCTATAAAAATGAGGTTAGAACACTAAAGAAACCCCAAAGATTTCACAAACTCAACTACAAACCATCTAGATAAGATTTAAACAAGAGATACTTCTATGCATGCATTATAATTTTGAAAATACATCAAACTAAACATGTATACTAATCTTTACTCTTTGAAAGCCAAAAATAATGAACCTATAAATATCCTAACAATCTATTTTTTATTGTTTGATGCTAAAGGGTTTGATAGTGAGAGCTCACCGTTATCTTGGATATAAGGCCATATGGTTCTTCTCATTCACTCAAGCTTGAGTTGGAAAATTCAATAGATAGTGATAGCTCAATAATAACGAAGAATTATCTAAATCCTAGCAAAAACACTATAGTTTAGTCTAAAGAAGGAGAAGTGTTCTTAAGGAGAAGTGAGAGAGGTAGAGGTCTGTTTTTAGATTTTTGTTATCAAGAAAGGGAGGTTTTGGATGCATGTGGGAAAAAATCCCAAAAGGTGAAATGCAAATGAAAATGCATTTGGAAAGTGACATGCACTTTTAGAAAGGTAAGTTCCTTTTAGAAAGTAAAAGGTGGATTAATTAACCCTAAGTGGCTTAATAAATGGGAATAGGCTTGTGAAAGCCATTTTAGAGGGGAATTAGTCTGGTTTAGGGTTTTAGAGAGAGTTAAGTGGGTTATTCAACTAGCCTAGTGTTTTTAAACATGGAATGGAATAGTTAGTGCAAGTTTAGTAATAAATTTTCTTTGATCAAACTATAGTTGTCTATAGGTGCTACCTCTCCTCCTTCCTACACTACCATGTTAGTAATACAGCCACCTACTACTAAGTCATCCACTTCACATAACCCTATGGAACCCATACATCATCCTCATCTATCTCTATTGGTTCTACCACCTCCACCAATGGATTGGCCATCAACAAGATGGGTAGGTCCCCCTCCATCTCATCTCGTTTGTATCTTATTGGTTCCCCAAAGCACTATCTGCACCAGCCCGAACTACCTCATTACACATGGAAACTATATAGCCTCCACCATCTCCAACCTCCATCCCTACACCCATATCACTCTCTTCATGTATGTCATCTCTATATCGCAGTGCTCGACCATGCAGAACCCTATGTATGACCTCCATCTCACATCATCCACATAAAGGCTCCCTAATCACTCTATGTACCAATTCTCTCCCCACTCCCCAAATCTCGATGAGATTTGTCACCTCTCCATCGTATGAATCCAACTTCTAACTCTATGTGAGAATCAAGTAATATATGGAAGCCCTAGTGGCCTATGCAAGTCCGAAAATCTCAAGATCTCAAGCCTTCTTCGGGGCCCCTTTGGGATCTCATCTCATATCTAGAGTGTTTCAAGTCATCTAAAAGAAAGGAATGAAAGAGGGAAAAGAGAAAGAACAGATCCGAAGGAAGAAAAGAAATGAATTCCAAAGGTAAAGGTCAAGATTTATGTTTTTGGGTTGGTAGTAAACAGAGCCAAACCTACTTGCATAAATAAACAAAGCAATACTGATGAGCAAATGACAGAAAAGTAGATATGAATCCAACAGATTAAACACATACAGATCTAACGTAAGGAAGATCTAATGCATAACACAAGCCTATTGAGCACAAAGTCTTAATATTTGTATTACTCGTTTTCTTCTCTACATAAGAAAGCTCAAAGTCTTTCTCTCCTCACTTCTATTTTCATCTAAAAAATGTTCACCCCGAATACAACAAGTATTCCAGATTTATAGAAGAGAGGAGAAGGAAAGAAGGCAAAAAGGAGCCAACAACCACCTATTTACAAAGATATTTACAAAATATCTAAAAGTCATGTTGACTTTTGACAACTTGATGGATGACATCATCCCATGATGCAACATGGATGATGTCATCATTTGTACTAACACACTTTAGACATTTCAACAAGAAAGTCGGAGAATAGAGAGAAGAAAGAAGAAGAAGAAGAAGAAGAAGAAGAAGAAGCTACTCGTCATCGTCATCCTGCGGCCGAAAGGGGGTTGCTCGCTTCTCGATGCCGCCAGAGATGATATGTGGAATCGAGCGCGGTATTCCAAAACTTGTTAATCATGGGCCCAAATTGATCCCGTGATGGATCCTTGTGCGCTTCGCTGATTGCTTCGCAAGTCTCCCGCTCGTCTATGAGCTTTTCTGGGAGTTTAGAATAATCTTTCTCCGCCTCGATGAGGAACCCGATGAAGTCCCTACAGGCCAGCAGGTTGTTGATAGATTCAGTGTCAAATGTGACCTCCGCCCGCTCCTGAGAAGCGATCTCCTCAAGATCCGGATAGTTTCATCACCTGATCTCATGGTAAAGGAAGGAGTGAGCAGCCCTGGAGACATGTTAAGAACAATTCGCTCCATTTGATGCATCGCATCTAGGGCCTCTTCCTTCACCTTGTCTATCTTTTCCAGAACAAATTCCAGCTGATCTATCCGATAGTCCAGAGTGGACATGGTTTTGTTGAGGGCCCTTGGATGGCCGAAAACTCCGAACTTGACTAGATCTTCGACTGAACAGTCGAACATTTGTTGAAAGGTCTCATGTTGGAGTCTAGCATGTTCTAGCTCTTCTGATATGGGACCCGCTAATGCTTGGAGTTCCTTGTTCGCCTTTCTGATGTTTAGATATGAATTGACATACTCGGCGATCACTCTTTCACTGTCCTTGAGGATCTGGCTCCTCCAAGCAGAAACGGCCATACCCTGCTCGCCGATCTTTGAATATTCATTGATTTTCTCCTGGCTGAGAAGCTCAGAAGTCTCGGCGGCAGTCGTGGGAGGTGCACTACCCATCTTCTGTAAGGCTTGAAGCAGATATTTGTTCTGCTCCTTCAATAGCCTTTTCTCTTCTTTTATTTCTTGAAGCTTTTTGCAGAGGGCATCGACTGCGGAAAGAGCTTCCCCCTGGAGACTTTCAGAAGACGTCCCCATTGTGACTTGAGTCACAGTAAAATCTGCTGGAGACAGATCTTTTTTCTCCTTGAGGGGATCAGGGTATGCTATTTCCATAACTCTCTCACCCGCAAAGACTTTGAGAGAAGCGTGTTACAGCTTTTCGCTTCTTTGCCCCTTTGGCTGGAATCATCGAAAAGTCCATCTGAGCGATGGGAACTTTCCTCTTTGTTGGCTCACCGCCGAGAGATCCAGTGCTGGTCCCATAGAAGGAAGGACCAGAGACAGAGGAGGAGGGAGCAACAAAGAGAAGAGGGGAAAACGTGGAGACACGCGGCGGTGGCATTGAAAGCATAGCCAAGAAGTGTCCACGGAGGAAGGGAAACCAGAAATTGCAGAAGACAAAGGAAGGGAAGGGAGCCCGGAAATGAGGGAAGAAATGGAAGAAGATAAATCAAAGAGGGAAGAGAAGATAGACGAAGAGGCAGGGAAAGAGTAGAAGAAGGGGCGGAGGACACGACCAAAGGGGATGGTCGCTTGAGTCACTCGAGGAGGGGAAGGAAGAGAAGAAGAAGGGATAGAAGGGACTCGTGGTCAGTAGCAATGCCGACATCCCGAGTGGATGGGCGATGGGACTATCCCTCGCCGCTTCTTTCTCCGCGAATCCAGAGTTATTACTACTGCTCTCGCGCCGTGGAAGGAGGACTTTCTGGGCTTCTTCCGAATGGTGCTAGGATTCACCTTCTACACCTTTGCTTTTAGCCGCTTCTTGACCTCGAGAGGCGCATTGCCCAATGGGGAGGTTGTGAAATCTACCCCGAGGTAGATCAGCCTGCTCATGCGGCACGTTGCTCGTCTCGCGCATAGTCTCTCGACCCTCTCCTCAATTGTTTGAGGAGCCTGCTTCGCCAATGGCCGGAAGGGCCAATCATCCCCTTCCGTGTCATTATACACCTTGTCTACTTCATCTTCCGTAGTTTGGAAGCCTTTGGGGACAATGGCCACTCCGTATTGGATAATTTCCGCCAATGCTAAGCGAGAATGATCCTTTCTTCTGAGTTCCACCTCGTGGATGACGTCAATGTAAATATCCTCAATTTGAGGGACATGGATCGGATCAAGCTTAGCCCTTGGCAGGCAGCCCCTTGGGTCAAAGGTAGGCCTGGCTGGGAAGTCATGTTTCAAATTGAGCAACTCCAGCTCTGCGAACATTTCCTTCGCCTTGTGATGGGAGGAGCATGTGTATCGGCCCACTGTGAGGGGGAAAGGAGTTCCGCCCTTCTTTCTTTTGAGGCATTTCTCATGGTATGTGACCAGCTGCCTTGATAACTCTAGTAGAATCAGCTTAGGTCCAGCATACCTCGGTAGCCTGGTTGGCTCGCCCAAGAAGTTGACCGCCCTCAGATAGGTAAATGTGGGAAACTGGGTGAACAGGGCCCCCCACTTCTCCACGGTTGACACAATGTTTTTGGTCGTGCGACCATGAGTTAGATTTGGCCTCAACAGGAAAATGATGTGATAGAAGAAAGCATCATTAATTTTGGCGAATTGAGGGATGCTATTCTCCAGCCTCAGTTCTGGATAATATTCATATATTTTGACCTGAGGCCAAATTCCACTTCGGTTTAGCCCTGGATAATCCCTCTCCGACGCTGCAGCGTAGACTACGTAGGAGTTCATATGGAACACTCCCGCCTGTGGCGAATTGTCAGAGCCGCCGGAGATGGTGCGCTTATTATTTCTCCCCAAAGAAAAGCGCTGCTCGTGCACATTCTTATTCATTTGTTTCCAAGTACCTCAAAGATCCATTTATGGAAGTAGTGGGCGCGAAAGCCCAAGACCCGCTCAGAAAGTAATAGTATCACCGAGCTCTTCGAGAAGTCACCGCGGTGGATGATTTGGGGCCACCGGGTTACCACCTTCTTGTTTTTCAAGTAGACTTCGCTCATTAGTTGCATGCATTGGTCTTCATTATCTTCCTGTGCCTTGATGCACTCTTTTTGGCCGACGGCCACAAAGTGCCAGTGGTGAGGGATGCCGAGCATTATCTCAAAATGACGGGCAAAGTGAGGTTTATGACTACCTCGCCTTGCTATTTTCGACACATCTTGTGTCCTTGTTGTAAGATTGTGCAATCACCATCATGAATTCATTGTTGATGGCACCGACGGGATTCCTCCGCGAAATGCAGTGGCACCGCCTATTAATTTGTCCATCCATGGACTTTCAGAACCTTCTCGAGTTCTAACCTGCATTCTTCCATGTCAATGTGACCCAACTCGAGTCTCTCGACATCCATACCGCATTCAGCCTCGTGATTCGGCATCCCGACCCTTTGATATTTGTACTTCATCTCTTCCTCTCGTAAGCTTAGCCTTTCCTCTTGGTTTGGTGGGTCTCTCGCTGGATGTAGACATATGTTCTTTGAACTCGCTTGCTGATCTCGCATGAAGAAGAAGCGAGACCCAATCCAAAAAGGTTGAATTAGCCATTTGATCTTCCATTGGAATGTCAGCAGTAAGAAAGAGTTAGAGATTTTAAGGCCTGTGGCGCAGGCGCATGAAAATTGCAACTGCAGTGCCAAATAAGATAAGGCGATGGCGCATGGATGCATGAGAAGCATGGATGTCGCATGCATTTATAAAGGGCGCATGGAATTTTCATGTTGCATTGGGATTGGTGTGCCTTCTTCGCGCATGGATGGATCGTGTAACATTGACTTTTCGTGCGCCAAAGGGATATGGCGCGGCGCACAAAGAGTTTACACAACATAATGTTATTGCAATCGGGGATGCGCCTGCGCCTTTATAGCTTCATACTTGCGCAGATAAAGCTTGTGTTGCATGGAAGCTGGGTGCGCCATGGGCGCATGGAAACGTGATGCAGCACAAAAGGATGGCGCGCCAAAGGGGCGCGAGATTTGACACTTGTAGCATGTGAAAGAGACGCGCCAAAGGGCGCAGAGGTTAATGATGCAGCAAGCAGAAAGGGTGCGCCATTGGCGCGGGTTTTGCTCACGTTACAAGGCGGTCAGATGCGCCAAAGGGGCGCAACTGTTCATGATGTTGCAGGGGTGACAGATGCGCCAAGGAGGAAAACAGAGAACTAAACTCTTAAAGGGGGTTTTTATGATTAGGTTCCTTCTACTCCTCTCGCTCCTATTTGAAAGGCTCCTGGGGTAAATAAAATGATCTAGATTAGGAGGGCCACAACCACTGTCTCAAGAAAATGTCCTTCTCCAACAGATCCGGAAAGAGGAAGGATAGCATGGGGGGGGAGATAGAAAACGAAGGAGGCTAGGCCAACACATTTCTATTTCGAAACCAACTAGCAAGCTAGAACCAGACCAAGAACACACCAAGAAACAAAAACACAAAACGGACAAGGAGAAGAACCCCTTACCTGGATAAATAGTAAGAGATGCGCGACGGGTCCACAAGGCTCTGAAAACGACGAGCAGGGGCTGACAGGCGCAGAAAAATCACGTGTTCGGTGAAAAGTGAAAATGACACTTTGGGCGCGCACGCACATATATATAGAAAAACTGGTCATCAATGCGCCACCTACTTTTGAAAAGCGCATGAAAACTGCTGTCGACAGGAGAAAGCGTGCGCCCTTTGGCGCACGAAAGTATTTGACAACAGGAGACAAAGCGCGCCTTTGGCGCACCAAAAGCATTGTCGACATGAAGTTATGTGCGCCCTTTGGCGCACCAAAACTTTTTGTTGCACTAAGATTATGTGCGCCCTTTGGCGCGCCAAAGAGTGGCGCAACAAAAGTTGTACCAACACAAGCGCATGCGCCTTGGCGCACGCAGGGAAGGTTCAACATTCTTTGGCGCATGAAAAGTTGTGTTGACATTGAAAACCATGCGCCAAAGGCTTTTAAGGGGGCGCATCAAAAGTTAGTGTTGCAAAGCAATTTCATGCGCCCAGCCAAAAAAGGCTCAAAAGACTAAGTTCGAAAACTAGATTTCCCGGGAAGGGATTTTACAACATTTCGAACACAAGGGATCCCTAACGAGGGATCGGAACAAAATTTTCGTATGGTTATCGGTAAAATTGCCCTTGTCAATTTTACGGGATAACAGCTGGCTCTTTCTGGGGACTATCCCTGAGTGAACTCGGGGGTAGAGAATCCCAGATCACTTGTGCCTATCCATTGGGTAACAGAGTCAAAAACAAGGGCGACCGGAGGGGGAACAAAAGAAAACACACAACAAACCAAAAGCAAACACACGACGGAAGCAAACACACAACAAAAAGCAAACTGTACAAAGAAGAGAGCAAGCTCTACTTCCTGAAGATCTTCAGATGCTGCCCGCTATAAGGAAGCGGGAGTTCGGTTCCATCCAGATATGAGAGATAGAAACTATTCTCTCCATTGAGCTGCTTGATCTTGAAGGGCCCTCTCCACAGGGAATCAAACTTTCCATGCATGCCCTTTGGTTCTCTTCGCTTGTCCCATAAAAGGACGAGATCTCCCACTTGAAAATCCCTTTGCTTGGCCTTCTTATCAAAAAGCCTCTTAACTTGATTCTGATGTTCAGTGATCCTATCGACCACCTTCACTCTCTTTTCTTCAAGTTCTGCCAGATACATGATTCTCTTTTCAAGAGAACTTTGGAAAGTTTCATCTTCAATGGCTCGTGCCAAGCGCAGAGCAGGAAGTTCCGCAGAAATGGGAAGCTCGGCATCAATGCCATATAACACTTGAAAAGGTGACATGCCGAGAGATCTCTTGGGAGTAATACGATCCGCCCACAAAGCGTCGTACAAAGACTTGTGCCACATCCGCTGATTCTCATCTACTAACTTCCGTATGATGGTCACCAAGTTCTTGTTACTGGATTCCGCCTGACCATTTCCCTGAGGGTAATAATCGGATGCGTGAGCCAAGGTTATCCCATATTCATAGCAAAAACTAATAACTTCTCGTGAGGAGAAGTTAGAAGCATTATCAGCAACGATTTTGTTTGGAACGCCGAACCTGACAATGATATTTTCTTTAATGAAATTGCAAACCACCTCAGAAGTGGCATGCTTGACAGGTATGGCTTCCACCCACTTGGTGAAGTAATCCTGCTGTAAGGACATAGCTATGTCCAAAGCACTCGATCGAGGATTGAGTGCGCTAATAAAATCAATTCCCATTGCCTCGAATGGTTCATTGATAATGACCGCCTTAGGGGAAGGGCAGCCAACTTGGGCTTGCCGACGAATCGCTGGCAGTGGTTCACACTTCGCCACCTGTGGTCAGATTTGAAAGAGCGTCGCCAATAGTACCGGCTCGAATGATCTTGTGTGTAGCATTATGAGGAAGAGAAATGCCCTCCACAAGCTGAATTGTGAAAACTTTCCAAAGAGTTTTACTTGTTGGGGTTTGTCGACACATCGCAGGAAGATGCCATCTATCCCACGCTTATATAAGCCGTCATCCCAGATGACATATTTAGCCGCCCTGAGCTTTATAGTGCGCTTCTCCTTTGCAGTTAGGTGCATCGGGCATTCGCCGTAGGTAAGGAAGAAAGCGATGTCGGAGTACCACTCATCACTAGTTGCAACAAATAGAACCAGAGGCAGAGAATCAGGCTCTTCCTGCCGGTCCCGTGTTTCATCGGTGTAGTCACCCCTTTCACCAGGGTTTTCTGAATCTTTGTTTTCAGCCATTAGCCGACATGTGCCCTTGCCCCTTACCAGCCTTGGTTGGTTTAATATCCAGTGTCATACTCCCGACTTTGCGATCCAATTTCCTCGCAAACTTCCTAACTCCCGCTGAGTTAGAATTGATTTCACCGCCGTGTCGTGACCAAAGACCACCGTATGCGAGTTTAGAATGTAATACCTGAAATTCTTCATCGCTTTGACAACGGCAAAGGCATGCTTTTCCAATTGAGTCATCTTTAGTTCGTGAGGTTTGAGGAGGAGAACTCATGAATGCGATTGGAGATTCAACATCCTCCGAGTTCTTTTTGCATTAAGATTACGGACACAAAGATGCTCTGATGCATAACTATACATGATGAAGTCCTTGGAGAAATCGGGACATACCAGATCGGTGCATGAGCAATGAAGCTTTTATTTCTTCAAATGACCTTTTCCCTCTTCACTCCATCTGAAAGTTGGTGACCCCTTCATCATGTTCAATATGTGACGGGTCTTTTCAAGCAAAGTCAGAACAAAACGCCCGAGAAAGTTCACCTTTCCAAAGAAAGAATGAACACCAGTCTTGCTTGTAGGCAGAGTAAGGCTTTGAATAGCCTTAACTCTTTCAATATCTATCTTTGTTCCTTCTTTGCTAACCACATGGCCTAGCAACTTCCCTTCCGTGACTCCAAAAACATACTTTTTTGGGTTTAAGGAAATCCCATGTTCTCGCACTGCCAACACTTGCTCCAAGTGATCACAATGATCATTTCGCTGTTTAGAGAACACGGTTAAGTCATCTAGGTAAACCACGATGACTTTTCCCATCATACCTTTGAATGCAAAGTCCATGGCTCCGAAAAGTGGCACAAAGATTAGTTAGGCCGAAAGGCATCTGCGTCAGTAGGCAAATGTACCCTGTGGAGTAGTGAATGCTGTTTTAAATTGATCTTCAGTGAAACTTCAACTGATCAGAACTCGAAAAACATCAAGCATGGACAAGATCTCTCGATCCAGCATCGCTGCGTAACTTGATCCATTATCTAAGAGGGTAGTTGTCTTTCAAATAAGCTTGATTCAAATTTCAAAGTCTACGCAGATGCGTATTTCACCGTTTTCTCACAGACCGGCACAATATTTGCTACCCAAGTATCATGTGATGGATAGGGAAGATGATTCTCATCAAAGCATCTTCTCGAATTTCGGCCCGGATGGTACCCAAATCTTGGGATTATAGTGCCTCTCGCTTCTCGGAAGGCTTTGCATCGTCTTTCAATGGGAATCATGCGTGTCAACGCCCTTCGCTTCAAGGACTTTAAATCGCATAAGACCATGCCAATACATCCATATATTTTTTCAAAGAACTTGACAAATTTTCGCTTTTCTTCAGCGTGCAACATTTGCCAATGTTCACAAATCATGGATGTTCTATCGAACCTATATTGACCGGTTCGGCTCTCGGGATGAGTCAGATCATCCCGCCTTCTTTTTTTACAAAACGGTCATGCTCACAAACAGTGCTCCAGAGAAACCAGCCCTTTGGAATTTTATTTCCTTGAGCCTGACATATGCCATCGTTACCTTCTTTGATTCATGGTTTTGACCGTGATTGACTCACGGCAGTGGAAGTAGATCCTTCAAATGCAATTCTTTAAAATTTTCGATTTTTCCGTAAAGGCAATGAGTTGATTATCATCATTGAACACCTGCCAATGCTGAGAATTATCTGGCACGCTCGGGCGGAAAACCACCTCAATGGTGTACTTGTTCGTTTTCAAACCTGGATGTGGGAGCATGAGAGATGCTGAAACAGCCAATGAATCAGCCATGTCATTTTGGGCTCTTGGAATCGCCTCTATTGAAAAAGCATCAAATTCTTCGATGCTGTCCCATACCGCATTACGGTAATGTCTGAGCCTTTCATTCTTCACTTGGTAAATCCTTTTGACCTGATTTACAACTAGCTCAGCATCACCTTGTACTTTTAGATTTTTAATTCCTCTTTCTTTTGCATGGGCTTGCATACCGAGTAAGAGAGATTCATACTCAGCAAAGATTGTTAGTGTTGAAAACTGCAATTTGAAAGAGAGAGGAATGACTTCTTCCTCAGAGATATCAACACGACCCCAGCCGCCACATCCACTAGTAGTCAGCACACCTCCCATCGAACCGCAATGTCCAGATCTTATTAAGATCTCCTTCCCGAACGAGACAGCCCCGCTTTATCCGTCTCAAGAGATAAGAAGTAATTCCCCATCCCCGATGATTCAAAAAGGATTTGAGCTTGGGGGGTCTTCGTGAGCTGGTAACCAAGTATTTTTTTTGTGATTCTCGCTCCAAAGTCTCGCATTACGCCTTTGATCGGAATTCTAGCTTTGGACCACCCATATGAATTTCTCCACCAACTTCGCCGCAAAAACTTCTTCCCAAAGAATATTCCATATGCCGCCGGAATGTCAAGAACGAGGACCTGCCATTTTTACTCTTTATCCGGGAAAGCCGCAAATGCAAATTGCGTGCCTTTGATTTGGCCAACCAACGGAACTTGCTTAGTTTCCAAAGAATAACATCTCGCCAAAGGCTTGGTAAGAGTGAGGCCCAAAGCATGGGCGATTTTTTGCCGGCATGACATTATCAAGCCCCTAATCAATTATGCAATTACTCACCTTGTGTCCATTGATCGTAAGAGAGAGATAGAAAGGCTCTATCTTGCTCGACGCAGATGTCAAGCAACATTTATATGGGATTCTGTGGGGAGTGGAAAGGATTCCTTTGGGGAAACTCGATTAGGATAACACCTTGACTTTGGATATACTTAGTTAATCTTACAAGTGTTCGGGGTTTGATCAAGATACTCACTTGTACATTTGATCTTGGTCTTTTTGCATGATCTATAATATCAAATGCGCCAAGGGTCGTTGGTAAAGGAATGAGTCCTCACCTCGCGATGATGGAATAGGATTGGTGGTCTTAGTAGGAATGTGAGAGGACTGATTTGGAGGAGAGATAGGGGGAAAAGATTTCTTTGTAAAAGATTTGCCAGGGAGTTGAGTAGGAAGAGGATTACCTCTTTTAGCAATGATCGGAGGCGTTTGACACGGCCTCTCTCTCCCGCCTGGACATGGGCAGCAACTTCCGCTTCTTTTCCTTGCGAACGAGTAAAACAAAGATATGATCGCCCGCTTGCATGCACCCCCGGGTACCCTCTTCTTCATCGATTCTTCCTCATCAAATTCCATATACCCGATAGTAGAGTCGCCAAATGGGTTCACCGACATCTTGATCATCTTCGCCGAGACGAAGGTTCTTCATAATATCGCTTCTTCTTCTTCAATCTCTCGCCAGAGCATTGACCGGAGGGGCCTCAAGTGCCAACCGCGGAGCAGCTGTAGGTAAGCGCGGTCTTTGTGAAACATTGTTAGGAACGAAATTCCTCCGCGGAATATCCCGGTATGAGGAACTGGGAGAGGCCTGGGCCAACTGCTTCTTCAATGCAAGCAAATCGTTCGCCATCTTTTGGAATGCTGGATCAGACGAAGTGGTGGGCGAAGGGCCCAAAGATTTAGGCTTGGCTGATTCCTTTTTTAATTCACCGGATATTATCAGATTATCCTCTATGCGAATGGCAGCGGCTTGGGCGAGAACCAAGGTGGCAACTCGTTCCTGAAGGAGCAAGAAACTAACTTTCGAGCTCATAGCATTTACGAAGAAACACTTTTGATTTTCCGGTGGGAAGCATGGCAACAGGGACACGGTTGATTAGTGCATTGAACCGGGTGACAAAATCGCGCATGGTCTCATTCGCCTCCTTCTTCAGGTGAGTGATTCGTGATAATAATGCAAATGCATCCTCTGAAGGCTTGTACCTATCTTCAAAAGCATCCCGCAAGGTGGCCCAACTGGTGATAGATCCGGCCGGCAAATGCTGAAACCATTCAGCCGCAGGTCCTTGTAGGGTTTCCAGAAAAAGGTGAACCGACACATCTTCGTGGGTCACATCCAAAATACTGCATGACATGATGAATGCAGATATGTGGGAATCCGTGCTTTGATTTCCGCTCCCGTCGAATTTGGGAAAATTCTTTCGATTTCCGTGAGGGAGAGCGTGAACTGGATGTGGTAAAGCCAAAGGACCCATCGCGTTTCCCCATGGTACCGCCATCTGAAAAGCCGGAAAGAGAACACGAGCTGGAAGTGTAGTTCCGCTGAGTAGCAAGGCACTACAAAGGGATGTGGATGCCCCCGCAAAAGACTTTTTCTTCGTGAAGGTGAGACACTCCTGGATGACCGGCTAGCCGAGCTTAGTGCTGAAAAACGCGCCGGTGTTACGCTGAAATTGTGCCTTTGAAGCAGATCGAAAGTAGGATCAGCTTCTCCACGGGCTCTCCTGCTGCGCGTAAAAGGTTCACTCGCCAGTGTTCCTTCCAGATCTGCAATGTTATGGCGCAGATTTAAACTTTCTTTTTGGTTGTACTTGCTGATTTTCTGGTTTTTCTGACAAAAACCAGCAGCAAATACTTTTCTAAATATTTAAAACTATCCTCTTCAGAAAACCGATCATGTTAAATGACAAATTACAACGAGGATAAGATGGCAGGGAAGATTAGTAAGCTGATTTTCTGATCTGATTTTAACTTTTTCAGAGGGTTTCAAACTTTTTGCAAACAGTCAAAAACTCATATCTATGGCAAAATACGATTTTTCAAAAACTCAAATAACTAAAGATCTTTAACTGGACCAGATCTATGACTCTCAGAAGAAAATTTTTCAATTTGAGCACTTTTGCAAATTTTTGGATTTTTAACAAAAAGTTCAGATTTGCAAACAGGCAGCAATCTTCTGATTTTTTTTGATTTTTTATCTTACTACCATCATAGATCTGACAGATCTATTCGATCCCCAGCGGAGTCGCCAAAAACTGTTGGTCCGAAAATCTGTCCCTTGGACAGATCTATGGATAAACGAGCCAACAAAGCAGTGTGGCTTAGCCCTCTCTTGAGTCAAAGAAAGCGAAACCGGTTTATTGCTATTCTACCAAACAGGAATCTATGCAAGTCTCATGATTCTCGCTTCGGGGTTTGGGATCTCATCCCAAGAGAGTGTTTCAGCCGCGAAAAGAAAGGAATGAAAGAGGGAAAAGAGAAAGAACAGATCCGAAGGAAGAAAAGAAATGAATTCCAAAGCAGAAAGGTCAGAAGATTTATGTTTTTGGGTTGGTAGTAAACAGAGCCAAACCTACTTGCATAAATAAACAAAGCAATACTGATGAGCAAATGACAGAAAAGTAGATATGAATCCAACAGATTAAACACATACAGATCTAACGTAAGGAAGATCTAATGCATAACACAGCTATTGAGCACAAAGTCTTAATATTTGTATTACTGTTTTCTTCTGTTACAAGAAAGCTCAAAGTCTTTCTCTCCTCACTTCTATTTTCATCTAAAAAATGTTCACCCCGAATACAACAAGTATTCCAGTATTTATAGAAGAGAGGAGAAGGAAAGAAGGCAAAAAGGAGCCAACCACCTATTTACAAAGATATTTACAAAATATCTAAAAGTCATGTTGACTTTTGACAACTTGATGGATGACATCATCCCATGATGCAACATGGATGATGTCATCATTTGTGCCAACACACTTTAGACATTTCAACAAGAAAGTCAGAGAATAGAGAGAGAAGAAGAAGAAGAAGAAGAAGAAGAAGAAGCAGCTACTCGTCATCGTCATCCTGCGGCCGAAAGGGGGTTGCCTGCTTCTGATGCTGCTCAGGAGATGATATGTGGAACTGAGCGCGGTATTCCAAAAACTTGTTAATCATGGGCCCAAATTGATCCTGTGATGGATCCTTGTGCCGTTCGCTGATTGCTTCGCAAGTCTCCCGCCGCTATGAGCTTTTCCGGGAGTTTAGAATAATCTTTCTCCGCCTCGATGAGGAACCCGATGAAGTCCCTACAGCAAAGTTGTTGATAGATTCAGTGTCAAATGTGACCTCCGCCCTGCTCTCGAGAAGCGATCTCCTCAAGATCCGGATAGTTTCATCACCGATCTCATGGTAAAGGAAGGAGTGAGCAGCCCTGGAGACATGTTAAGAACAATTCGCTCCATTTGATGCATCGCATCCAGGGCCTCTTCCTTCACCTTGTCTATCTTTTCCAGAACAAATTCCAGCTGATCTATCCGATAGTCCAGAGTGGACATGGTTTTGTTGAGGGCCCTTGGATGGCCGAAAACTCCGAACTTGACTGATCTTCGATCAACAAATCGAACATTTGTCAAAGGTCTCATGTTGGAGTCTAGCATGTTCTAGCTCTTCTGATATGGGACCCGCTAATGCTTGGAGTTCCTTGTTCACCTTTCTGATGTTTAGATATGAATTGACATATTCGGCGATCACTCTTTCACTGTCCTTGAGGATCTGGCTCCTCCAAGCAGAAACGGCCATACCCTGCTCGCCGATCTTTGAATATTCATTGATTTTCTCCCGGCCGAGAAGCTCAAGTCTCGGCGGCAAGTCGGGAGGTGCACTACCCATCTTCTCGTAAGGGCTTGAAGCAGATATTTGTTCTCGCTCCTTCGTAGCCTTTTCTTCTTTTTTATTTCTCAAGCTTTTGCAGCAGAGGGCATCGATCATGAAAGAGCTTCCCCCGGAGACTTTCGTAAGACGTCCCCATTGTGACTTGAGTCACAAGAAAATCTGCCGGAGATGATCTTTTTCTCCTCGAGGGATGGGTATGCTATTTCCATAACTCTCTCACCGCAAAGACTTTGAGAGAAGCGTGTTACAGCTTTTGCTTCTTTGCCCCTTTGGTCGGAATCATTGAAAAGTCCATCGGAGCGATGGGAACTTTCCTCTTTTGCTGGCTCAGCTGCTGAGAGATCCATGCTGGTCCTATAGAAGAAGGACCAGAGACAGAGGAGGAGGGAGCAACAGTAGAAGAGGGGAAAAACGTGGAGACACGCGGCGGTGGCATTGAAAGCATAGCCGAAGAAGTGTCCACGGGAGGAAGGGAAACCGCAGCTGCAGAAGACAAAGGAAGGGAAGGGAGCCCGGAAATGAGGGAAGAAATGGAAGAAGATAAATCAGTGAGGGAAGAGAAGATAGACGAAGAGGCAGGGGAAAGAGTAGAAGAAGAGGCGGAGGACATGACCAAAGGGATGGTCGCCTGAGTCACTTGAGGAGGGGAAGGAAGAGAAGAAGAAGGGATAGAAGGGACTTCTGTGGTTGTAGCAATGCCGACATCCTGAGTGGATGGGCGTATGGGACTATCCTCCGCTGCTTCTTTCTCTGGCGAATCCAGAGTTATTACCTGTTCTGGCGCTGTGGAAGGAGGACTTTCAGGGGCTTCTTCCTGAATGGTGCTAGATTCACCTTTCTACACCTTTGCCTTTTTAGCTTCTTGACCTGGAGGTGCATTGCCCAATGGGGAGGTTGTGAAATCTACCCCGAGGTAGATCAGCCTGCTCATGCGGCACCTGCTCTGCTCTCTCGCGCATAGTCTCTCGACCCTCTCCTCAATTGTTTGAGGAGCCTTGCTTCGCACAATGGCCGGGAAGGGCCAATCATCCCCTTCCGTGTCATTATACACCTTGTCTACTTCATCTTCCGTAGTTTGGAAGCCTGGGGGACAATGGCCACTCCGTATTGATAATTTCCGCCAATGCTAAGCGAGAATGATCCTTTCTTCTCGAGTTCCACCTCGTGGATGACGCCAATGTAAATATCCTCAATTTGAGGGACATGGATCGGATCAAGCTTAGCCTCTGGCAGCAGCCCTGGGTCAAAGGTAGGCCTCGGCCGGGAAGTCATGTTTCAAATTGAGCAACTCCACTCGCGAACATTTCCTTCGCCTTGTGATGGGAGGAGCATGTGTATCGGCCCACTGTGAGGGGGAAAGGAGTTCCGCCCTTCTTTCTTTTGAGGCATTTCTCATGGTATGTGACCACCGCCTTGATAACTCTAGTAGAATCAGCCTTAGGTCCAAGATACCTCGGTAGCCCGGTTGGCTCGCCCAAGAAGTGACCGCCCTCGATAGGTAAATGTGGGAAACTCGGGTGAACAGGCCCCCACTTCTCCACGGTTGACACAATGTTTTTGGTCGTGCGACCATGAGTTAGATTTGGCCTACCAAAAATGATGTGATAGAAGAAAGCATCATTAATTTTGGCGAATTGAGGGATGCTATTCTCCAGCCTCAGTGCTGGATAATATTCATATATTTTGACCTGAGGCCAAATTCCACTTCGGTTTAGCCCTGGATAATCCCTCTCCGACGCCGCAGCAGTAGACTACGTAGGAGTTCATATGGAACACCCTGTTGTGGCGAATTGTTGTAGCGCGCCGGAGATGGTGCGCTTATTATTTCTCCCCAAAGAAAAAGCGCCTGCTCGTGCACATTCTTATTCATTGTTTCCAAGTACCTCAAAGATCCATTTATGGAAGTAGTGGGCGCGAAAGCCCAAGACCTCGCTCAGAAAGTAATAGTATCACTGAGCTCTTCGAGAAGTCACCGCGGTGGATGATTTGGGGCCACCGGGTTACCACCTTCTTGTTTTTCAAGTAGACTTCGCTCATTAGTTGCATGCATTGGTCTTCATTGTCTTCCTGTGCCTTGATGCACTCTTTTCGGCCGACGGCCACAAAGTGCCGGTGGTGAGGGATGCCGAGCATTATCTCAAATGACGGGCAAAGTGAGGTTTATGACTACCTCGCCTTGCTGTTTTCGACACATCTTGTGTCCTTGTTGTAAGATTGTGCAATCACCATCATGAATTCATTGTTGACGGCACCGACGGGATTCCTCCAAATGAAAGTGCAGTGGCACCGCCTATTAATTTGTCCATCCACGGACTTTCAGAACCTTTCGAGTTCTAACCTGCAATTCTTCCATGTCAATGTGACCCAACTCGAGTCCCGACATCCATACCGCATTCACTCGTGATTCGGCATCCCGACCCTTTGATATTTGTACTTCATCTCTTCCTCTCGTAAGCTTAGCCTTTCCTCTTGGTTTGGTGGGTCTCTCACTGGATGTAGACATATGTTCTTTTGAACTCGCCTTGCTGATCCGCATGAAGAAGAAGCGAGACCCAATCCAAAAAGGTTGAATTAGCCATTTGATCTTCCATTGGAATGTCAAGCAGAAGAAAGAGTTAGAGATTTTAAGGCTCTGTGGGCGCAGGCGCATGAAAATTGCAATCAGTGCAGCCAAATAGATAAGGCGCATGGCGCATGGATGTTGCAGATTGCATTTTATAAAGGGCGCATGGAATTTTCATGTTGCATTGGGATTTGGTGCGCCCTTCGGCGCATGGATGGATCGTGTAACATTGACTTTTAGTGCGCCAAAGGGATATGGCGCGGCGCACAAAGAGTTTACACAACATAATGTTATTGCAATCGGGGATGCGCCTGCGCCTTTATAGCTTCATACTTGCGCAGATAAAGCTTGTGTTGCATGGAAGTTTGGTGCGCCATGGGCGCATGGAAACGTGATGCAGCACAAAAGGATGGCGCGCCAAAGGGGCGCGAGATTTGACACTTGTAGCATGTGAAAGAGACGCGCCAAAGGGCGCAGAGGTTAATGATGCAGCAAGCAGAAAGGGTGCGCCATTGGCGCGGGTTTTGCTCACGTTACAAGGCGGTCAGATGCGCCAAAGGGACGCAACTGTTCTTAGTGTCAGCAGGTGACGATGCGCCAAGGAGGAAAAAAAGAGAACAAACTAAACTTTCAAAGGGGGTTTTTTATGATGTAAATTTCTTCTCTCTCTTCGCTCCTTTTTGAAAGGCTCAGCTGGGTAAATAAAACGATCTAGATTAGGAGGGCCACAACCACTGTCTCAAGAAAACGTCCTTCTCCAGCAGATCCGGAAAGAGGAAGGATAGCATGGGGGGGATAGAAAACGAAGGAGGCTAGGCCAACACATTTCTATTTCGAAACCAACTAGCAAGCTAGAACCAGACCAAGAACACACCAAGAAACAAAAACACAAAACGACAAGAGAGAAAGAACCTCTTACCGGATAAATAGCAAAAGCTCGAACGGGTCCACAAGGCTGATGAAAAAAACGACGAGAGGTAGGCCGACAAGTTCGTAAAAATCACGTGTTCGGTGAAAAGTGAAAATGACACTTTGGGCGCGCACACACATATATATAGAAAAACTGGTCATCAATGCGCCACCTACTTTTTAAAAGGCGCATGAAAGTTGCTGTCGACAGGAGAAAGTGTGCGCCCTTTGGCGCACGAAAGTATTTGACAACAGGAGACAAAGCGCCTTTGGCGCACCAAAAGTATTGTCGACATGAAGCTATGTGCGCCCTTTGGCGCACCAAAACTTTGTGTTGCACAAAGATTATGTGCGCCAAAGGCACCAAAGAGTGGCGCAACAAAGTTGTACTAACACAAGCGCATGCGCTCGCGCACGCAGGAAGGTTAAACATTCTTCGCGCATGAAAGTTGTGTTGACATTGAAAACCATGCGCCAAAGGCTTTTAAGGGGGCGCATCAAAAGTTAGTGTTGCAAAGCAATTTCATGCGCCCAACCAAAAAGGCTCAAAAAGACTAAGTTCAAAAACTAGATTTCCGGGAAGGGATTTTACAACATTTTGTGATGATCATCATCTCATCCTCTAATGGATAGAACCAAAAGGTGATATTCTCGATTCTCATCTATCTATCAATGTGATGATAAGCCATGTGTCTTGGGGCACCCTCTAAGAGTGGAAGTATCTTTCCATTCTAACTGTATCCAGTGATCCCAATTAGCATCTGTCACATCATCCCTAATCATCACTAACATATTTGGGACTCTATCTCATAAATACAATGTGTCTCGGCCTACATAAATTAACCAACATGAACCCATCAATCTCCAAATCATCAAAAATTGTCATTTTTCATGTACAATAATCAATAAAAATAAAACCTATCTAGTCAACGAGCACCTAACGAGTTCAATGTTTACTTACCCTACGTCAATGGAAATCACCCCCAATCATCACCAATCGGCCTTGGGTTCCTATCAAAAATAAAAATGAAAAAATAAAAAATGAAAAAAATCAAATTAAATAAAAAACAAGACTAGGTTTTCGGCACTTACCACTCTTCAAGACCTCTGGTGCTTCCTCCCACCTCCGTTGGCATCCATTTTCTCAAATTTCACACTTTTATATCACTCAAATATCTTTAATTTCCCAAATCATGTCATTTAAATGAGGTCTCCATTGCTTATAAAGGCACGTCAACCAAGTCATCATCGACCCACCCAATCGTTGTTGATCCTACCAGTCATTATTGGTGAAATTTGTTTTTCCTCCTTCAACTTCTCTCATCCCATATTTTTATCCAAATTATCTTTTCTTCCACTTCAGGATTTTGTGTTACCTATAACACACCATTCCTTTCCTTACATGGCTTATTTTTGCTATTTTGGCCTATATACTTATCTCATTACGCATCGTTAATTATATCTACAAGCCCACTCCGTGGCCATATCTATGTCCTTCCCAAGGCACCATATCTCATCTTAAAATCCACATTGTAGCCATGTAATCCTCTTTACATGCCACTAGGACGTATATTTTCTCACTTCCTCATTTCTAAAGGACAACGCATACTCTTTTTCCCCCGACATCTTTGTCACACCATTGTCTCAACCATCCTCACATCTTTGTGCATATCTTTTGATGTCTTCCTTTGACCCATTTGTCTAAAAAATTATACATCTATCCAAGTAGATTCCCATTGGATTGCCTCCATCCTAAAGTGATATTTTCTAACTCATGGGTTTGTATTCCATTAACGTTAACTTTGTTGAGGTCGTGTTATTTTTCTTATAAATGTGTTTCCAAGATTACTTGTCATCTTTAACTCATCCATCCAAGTAGATTCCCATTAGATTCCCTCCATCTTGCAGTGATATTTTTTGACTCACGAGTTTATAATACATTAATGTCACCTCCATTGAGGTGTATCGATGTGATTTTAGAATCACTGCCCTATTTATTTTTATTTTTTATTTAACCTTCTTGTAATGGTCATATCACTCTCCACTTGGGGCATTTATCTTATCTCTTCTTTTCTCATCTCTCGACCCTTTCCTCTCTTTATCCATATATATATTTCAACCTAGTAATTGACTCTTCTTCATGTCATCGATCCCTAATTTGAGGGGGAGAACCTCAGCCATCATAATCTATCAGTTTCAATTTTTTTCTCTCATCTTTCTTAACACAAATCACTCGACAAAAGGGGCAAATGTAGACACCAAATATTAGTTCACTTGTCCCTTATCCCATTTCTTGTCCCCTTCATCTTCATATTACAAATTCACATCCATATTCTTATTTAAATTCCTATTCTCTTCCTAAATCCCATTTATCCCTCTTAATATCCTATTTTCCTATCTTAATCCTATCCCATCCCATAATTATTTTATTCCTCGTTATTCACCCCTAATCACATTTATTTATCCCTAAAACACATGTATTATACTAATCACAACCCTAAATCCCCATTTTATCCTCCCGGACTCTCATCTACCCACATTCAATACTTTCACCCATCCAACCACTTTTATCATCCATATGCAACCTTAAACCTACTTAAAAGCTTGAAACCCTAATTTAACCTTATTAAGATCCCTTATCTTGAGTCAGTACAACATCCCCAACACCCAAATCAACGGTCCTCTATATCAATGGCGACCCAAACGGGTCACCAGAGACCTATAAATATACCACTACCCTCTTCTCAAAGAGGATGAAATTTTGGTTATTTTGACTTCTTGCATTCTTCTCTTCTTGTGAGATGCTATCAACAAATTGGAGTCATCTTGAAGCCCTTGCACATAATTTTTGGAGATCTCGAATCTTGGATTTTTATTGGAGCCCTAACTTGTTTCATATTTTCTTCATCAGTTTTGTAGGTCTACTCGTCATCTTGGAGATCTAAAATCCTATCATCCATCCTTCATCCTTCCTCATAGTCTATTTTTCATCTATCAAGTTTTATCAAACCCTAATCCTATCTCGATCGTCGTCAATTATACCCTAGTCACCGTATAATTAATCTGCATCATTTTTATTTCCCTACATTTTGTCCCATTTTCCATCTATTTCTCAGTTTTTTATCACCTAGATCCCTCAGATCATACAACCTTTCTCTTTTCTATATAAAAGCACCTTTGTTGCCCCAATTGGCATCGACTATCCCATATATACCTTTTGTTGTCATTGACCTGATCTTCATCAGTCCTTTTTCTACATTTGATCTCATTCACAATCTATTTCCTATATTCTGCAATATCCACATCTCTCTATCTTTGTGATCCACCTATCTAATAGCATAGATCTCACCTTTTCTACCCCAGTTACCATCGACTGTCCTAAATCTACCTCTTGTTACCGACAACCCGATCTTGTATCTATCAATTTTTTATCTATTTTCCTGTAATTTACATCCTTTCTGAGTCCTATGCCTCTACATAATATCCAAGACATCTTGATCATTTTAGAATCAGTCCCAAAACCCCTTTTTCACATCTTTTGATTTGCTCTATTACAGTCACTATCGAATTCCTTTGTCAATCTTGGGTCACCGTCAACACTATTAGGTTTACATGTTTCAATCATTATCAGATCTTTATCTTTACATGTCATTTATCCATTATTTTCCATCAATATTGTAATCACATGGGTTTACATCCTCCCTAGGAATTTTATCACTTCTCGGGACTAAATTTTTCAGGAAACCCACCATTTAATCTACTAATATTTTTCTTATATAGATGTCCCTTTGTTGTGTAGGTTATCGAGATCTCCGCAAAGAGGATTTTTGTGCTCGTATCTCATCTTAATCATCATCATACATCAGAGGTAGCCTTAAACCCTCCCATATTTTGGAGTTTCTTGTTTTCTTGCATTCCATTTCATTAACTTGAGATAGGATCAAACAAATTGTAAAAGATAGAGAGAGTTTGTAAGTTGTCATTGATTTAAAATCCCATTAATGAAAAAGAGGTTGATAAAGGAGTGTTATAGGATGTTTTTTATGATGTTGACATGGACATTTATGTTTATTCATTGTTGCAAGAATGGAATTAGTGAGAATGGTTTGGCCTAGTAGGCCTAATCAGTGACCTAACTAGCCCAGTGATAGAGAATGATGGTTTGAGTTGTATGGTGGCTTGAGGAGCATGGTAGAGGCATGAAGATCATAATATGAGTTTTTGAGACACTAACACGATCTTTAAAGTGTAGCTACATATTGTGGACTCATTTATAGGTGATCATCTAGACCTAGTATAGGTGTTTGGAGGTCACATGGAGCATGATAGTGAGGTATCGAGCCATGTGAACTCATGAAATCATGTAGGTGAGTGAGATATGATGTCTCAAGGTTGTCAGGGCATTTTTTAGAGGTTTAATGTTGAGGTATAGTGTTATTCTACTTTGTTTTGGCTTAGAACATGTAAAACCCTAAGACCTAGTCATGCAAGTCATGGTGGTTGAGAATATGTAGAGATATTTAAGCTAAGATGATGAATGGAGATATTATACGAGGTTATTATGATGTTGTGTACAAAATTTTAGGTTTTTTATGATGATATTTTTGCAAGTTACGATGATTATATTAAAATAGGTGCATTTTCAAGCTTGATAGGTAACTTCATTTGCTCACCTTCTCTCACACACTTTACATGTGACTTGTGGATTTAAAGTATTTTTAAAATTGAGATAATTGTTATCTTTGTTTTGAGTTTTGCGATTAGATAACCCATACAAAATTTTTGAAAGTTGATTTTGCATTATGGCCTCTTTTAGCGCATTTCGGTTTTCGGGTTTTACCATGATTCGACATAAGTTTTAACATGCTTTATGTCTTGTGTCTTCCAAACCCGAAACCCGCTTCTATTGTGAAAATGGGTTTTCGGACCTCCGGTGCATGGAACATGCCTTACCTAAAACATGTTTTACGCCTCATGCTTTCCGATACCCGAGTTCCGCTTAGTCCTTTGTATCGGGTTTTCGGAGCCATGTAACATCTAAACACCTCATGTTTTATGCCTCATGCTTTCCGATACCCGAAACCCGAATTGCACTAAGTCCCCTCGTGTCGGGTTTTCGGACCTCTCAAACATGCTGACATGGCATTCATGCCGAGTTGTCGGTGAGTTGGCACGTGCCGAGCCCAAGTGTATTAATTGCTAATTTTCTTATAAATACGTGGATTTCCACGTCATTGTTACCGGAGTTATTTTTAATTCGTGGATTTTTCGCGCCTGCTCTTCCGATTTCGAAACCCGACAACTCGCCTTGCCCGATTGAATCGCCTGTTTTCGATTTTCCATTTCTCCGATTGAAGGTATTTCTTTCTCCCTTCTTTGTTCTTGGTTTTTACGGATCGATTGCACGTGGTTTCTTCTCAATTTCTCGCCAAGTTTTGGGGTTTTCCTTCCTTCTTCTTTCTGGAGTTATTTTGAATCGGGTTTTAGGTTCTAGGGTTTATCTCTTCTGAGACTACCACTTGGTGCTATTTCTTCCAAGTTTTATTATATGCATGGAACATGAATGACAAAAAGGAGATTGCATGTTTTGAAATCAATGAAAAACCCTATTTTTCTTCTCGGGTTTTGAAGATTGTTTTGTAGAGTGAAGACCGAAGTGTATCAAAGTTTGAGGCGTCGAGGTTTCTCAAAGTTCCGATCTCCACGGTGAGTGCCGGTTTCCCGAGTTCCCGTCACCAACACAAGCGCCGGGCTTTCCCGAGTTTCACAGAGCAGCGAAGCGTCGGGCTTTCCCAAAGTTTCGCAGTGAGCAGACGTGCCGGGCTTTCCCAAAGTTCCGGCATTACCAAGTGTGTCGGGTTTTTCAGAAGTTCCGACATTTTCAACACATCAGACTTTCAGGATATTCCGACATCCTACTCAAAGCATGTCGGACTCTTTTGTTCTTCCAGCATATTCAAGCAGATCGAAATTTGACGGTAGACAACATCTCCTGAGCTTCGAACCTTTCTCCCTTCAACGTTCTTCATGTCGGATCCCGGTCCATCTCAGGAAAAGGCCGAGAAGTCTGGCAGAATGAAATACAAGTTCAAGAAGCCGGAATCTCCATCATACATTGATTGCAACTATGATATCAGAGACACCGAACTCGGGAATATAGACATGGAAGATTTCGGGAATAGGTTGAGGAGTTCCTCTCAAAACCCATGGATGAAAGCTATAGCTGATAGTGGTTTGCCTCTCGCAGCGGGTTTTCCCACGTCCGCCCAATGTCCGGAATTCATTTTAGCTTGTGCATCCAGTTATGACTCGGCTTCCCGTTCTGTGAAGAGTCAGTCTGGTGAGGTAGTAATCAAATTGGATGGAGTTTATTTTGATGATCTCCTCAAATTGCCTAATTTTGACGAGTATGGAGAGTTGGACATGAAGTCAGCTCAGAAAGCCTGGGACAATGATCAGGAGGACTGTATCAAGCATGTGAACAAGAAGTTCTTGATCAAGGCCAAGCCAGCTGTGTCCAGATTTCCAAGGACTATCCCCAGGAGTGATTTCATCCAAGAAATCAATGACATCATCACCCTGCTGAGTCGGGTCTTTGGTTTGCCCGAATCAAATGTATTTCAAGGATGGATGTATCAATTTATGATCATCATCAAGAAAAATCAGCAGGGGATTGACTGGGGTACTCTCATTAGCAATGAGATTGATTCCCAAATGACAACGGTCTTGTCAACTGGGAAATTTTATATGTCATCATATGTCACATACGCAGCAGCCGGGATGAGGAACTATCCCGGGCTGGATACTAAGGGAAGCAGAACGGCGAATCAGGTTTATCAATACTTCCCTCAATTGACAAAGAAGGGGTCAAAAGACCATTTCAGGAGGGTAAATGATGCCTTTTTCTATGAGAATATCTGCAGGATAAATCCTGAGCTGAAGAAGACAAGAGTCTCAGATGAGGCTTGGGCAGAAGTTTCTAAATGGGGATGTATCTTCGTACAATTCAAGAAGTTTACATATCTTCGGGTGGTCATGTACTCGGGAGATCCTTTTCGCCTGCCCCGATATCCAGGGGATAGACTGATATTAATGGAGTTGGTTAGGCAGCTGTTGGATTTTCATAAATTCCAACAAAGCAAACATAAGGCTGCTGTATCCTTCCCGATTTCTATTGGGAGATACACTTGCTCGACGGTAGTAAAGGCCAAAAATGTTGTCCATGAACTTCAGGACAAATTAAAGAAGCATATGAAGCCTCGAGATGGTTTTGATATCCGAGGAGTGCTCAGGGCATATGGAACCCAGCATTTGCACAGGCCAAATATAGAGGATATTTGGGTGGATCTGCGTAATGAGGTTGCTATTCGCAGAAAGGATAATAGCAGATTAACTATTGCTGAGATTCAAACACTGGAGCTTGCTGATTTACCAGAGGGTACAGGTGACAATGAAAGTGTTTTGGATCTTTCCTATGATGGACTAAAGGAGGATCAATATGTTTTCCCACCTATTGATTGGTCAGCCAGCGAAAAAGCCTCTATTACAGATAGGTCGGCTCTAATTCTTGCTCGCACCAAAGCATGGCTCTCTTCTTGGGGAATGAATTTTAAAGATGATAAGTTTTCAAAGTTGGCTGTTTTAGAGGTGGGGCCCTCCAAAAAGGAAAAGGACAGAAAGTCTTCTAAGGCGCCTATAAAGGTCAAGATTGTCAAAAAGAGGAAAGAAAGAGAAATCTCTTCAATTGTCTCTCCTGTAGAAATGGTGAATGTGCCAGAATCACCAACACCACCAGAAATAGGAGAAATTAATTTGGAAGAAGGAGGAAGCCAGCTTCTGTCTTCACCATTTGCTGATTGCTCAACTGGAGAGACCTTATCTCTTGCATTCAAGGCTTTGGAGTCTGAATCTGCACCTCCTCCCTCACAGCCACTTCTACCTCCTCATTCTCCATCCACTTCTGCAACCATGGCCAGTATTTTCTCTGGGCTTTCACCCCTCTCCGCTGGAACCCAAGTGATCATCAGCACGCCCCCTCCTGTGCCTCTTTTTATTGGATCTACTACCACATTGGTAACTATTCCTCCTCCAATAGTAGAATCTTCTCCTCTTGAGAGTAGAATACCAGTTTCTACAACATGTGTAACTTCCTCTGATACGCCGCAATGGCTACTCGAGCAAACTCCGAGGAAGAGGAAGGTGATTGTACCCATACCAACTTTTGATTTCAGCTCACTCAAGGCTCCTACTGCAAAGTCGGCCAAGAAGCCCAAAACAGTTTCAAGGGTTTTGGTGGATGCTTCAGGAGATAAGTTCGCAGAGATTGCCACTCCTCACTGACAAAACTAGAGAGGATATAACAGCCGTTGATTATCATGTAACTAGGGTGGCTCTAGGGAAAGTGACAGCAGAAGGGGCGCAACAAGATGCACGGGATTCCATAAACGTGTTGTGCCAAAAGTTGAAAGAAACAAAGGACAACAGAGATGAGCTTAAGGAGAAAGTGGAGCAGTTGACAGAGGTTTTGCTTAAATTCTCAAAACCCCTTGAATCCATACCACCTTCTTCTGTTCCTGTCGGATTCGATTTCTCATCAGTGCCTACAATTGAGAAGATTGCTAAACAAGGAAGGGTGGTTGATGAATGGGTCCAAAGGTTGCTCCAACAGGGGAAGGAAGTAATACAAGGCATTGTGAAAGTTCATCAATCTGTGGGAGACATTCAGAAAGATGGAGAAAAGATGGATGAGGAGATTTCTCAAGAAATTGGACAGCTTGATTTGACTTATGAAGCTCTCCAAGTGTTAAAGCAAATACCAACACATCTCTTGGTTGAAGAAGGTATTCTCCCTCATACGGATAAGCATTTCCAGCTGACCAAGGCCATCAGATTCAGGGTGAAGATTCTCAACGAAGCCTGCGCTAAGTTGAGAGAATCAAGGGATAAACTGATTGATGGGAAAAGTGATTTAGAAGAAGAGTTGCTGAAGATTTGTTCAAAGGTGTCAGTAGGAAATTCAGGTATACTATCAGCGGATGATCTCTTCAAACAATTCCAAGAGTCTGTTCAGCATGAATCAATGCTCGGATTTGATCTTGAAAAGATGGACCGGTTGGTAAAGATTGAGCATTCTTTGGAGGCCTTAAGAAAACTCAGCAAAGGATTGAAAAAGCTTCCCGGCACTGCCAGCGATGTTCATGAAACCTGTGAAATTTGGAATGATCATTCCACTGCACCTGATGAGAACGAAATGCAAGGCATAATTCGAAAGTTCCAGGAATTTCAGAGCAAACAGTCTCAGTAGGAGGAAGAAAAAGAGGAAGGAGCAAAAGATGATGATTCAGATTAAGTCTCAAAGCATTTCATGTCATTTCAATCTTGAAATCGACATGTCTTTTTCATTTTTGTTTCGTCACATTTTTGAATCATGTTTTGACTTGATCTCCTGCGTGAGAATCATGCAAAACAGAACTCTTGTTAAAGCGCTAATTTTTAGGATCTGCCCTATTTTATCTCTACTTCTTTTGTTATAAATAAGGGATGCCTGTGCATTCCAAAAGGGTCGAGATTTTTTGGAATATTTAGGGGCTATTGGAAAGAAGAAAAACTTTGTGTTTTCATTCAATCATTTTGAAGAATAGGAATTGATATCATTTTACAGACTTTGTGTTGTGGAATATATCTTACTTAAGATAGTGTTCTTATGTTCATGATCTTAAGCTATTCTTTGCATAGCATCTTAGTGTTTCTGATTATTTCGGACATTATATTTGTGATCTAAAACTCGTATGATTATTTCGTGCTCTGCGTTTACTCGAAAGAAAATACGTTTCTCCCATTTCCTTTCTATTGTGCTTCTTTCATTGTAACAGTTTCTAATCCAGTTCATTTAAGAAAGAAATACCCTTGAATCTGTGAATGTGGATTTCGGGATTTCATTCCAACCCCCAATGGTTAGATTAGTGTGAATACTGTATATATTGTTTACCGTGTTTTAGATTAGCAATAAACAGGCAGCCTCACCTGTCTTTGAGGAGGGATTTAATCCCATGTACTGTGGTTGAACCTCATATTTTGGTTTGACAAAATATCCAACCAACAGTTTTTGGCGACTCCGCTGGGGAATACGGATCTATAGTATAAAGCTTATCCTCTCGGTGTTTGGCGACTCCGTATTTGCCTTATTTTTCAACAAGATCTCCTTTCAGTTCAAGCTGGCCAGGAAGATCTTCACTCGGTCCCGCCGAGCTCAAGGTGAAATTGATCCACTCTTTGAGTTACTGCAACAGCACAATTTCAGTCTTTCTCCCAACAGCATTGTCTCTAATCGAACCAGAAGTTCTTCACCTGTTCGGAGAAACCGGATCCCTGTGGAAGGGGAAGCATCTGCAACTTGTCGTGCGCTACTCTTGTCTAATACTCGGATCCCTGTACGCACTCTTTTCAGAAGGATGGCGGTTCAACCTGTGCCTTGGGGTGCAGTTATTGGTCCTCTTTCTTTGACTCCTCCATTGAATGAGTTACCACGTGGATCGCGTAAAAACATTCCTAAGTTCAACGGGGATGGGAAGCAGCATCCTGACGAGCACATAGCATCTTTCTTTGTTGCATGCGGTGTTCTCGGAGTAGCCCACGAAGATGTCTCCGTCCGACTCTTCGTTGAAACGTTGCAGGGTGTAGCAGCCGAATGGTTTTATCACCTCCCAAATGCATGCATCCCAAACTGGGCTACCATGCGGACTAAGTTCGAAGCACGTTTCAAACCAGCCAAGATTCCCATGCATTGTTAGCTCAGCTCACGCATATGAAGAAGGAATCGCATGAACCTATGCGGGAATTCGTGGCAAAGTTCAACAAGCTGATCCGGAAGATTCCAGAAATAGCTGTACCTACTCTGGAAAACCAAAAATGCTTCTTCATCAATGCCCAACCTCCTGATATAAGCTTTTTATTAAGAAGGTCGGTTATCCCAGATTTGGCTACTGCTCAGTCAACAGCTACTGAAATAGAGGATGATCTCATCTTGGCCGGAAGGATCAAGAAAGACATACCCAAACTCAAAAATCAAGGTTCTTCTCAAGGTAACACAGATCCTATGTTTCAAAAAATGGCTAATGATTTGATTGCTTTAAAGAAGCAAATGTCCCAGCAGGTGAACAATGTTCCATATCGGGATATACCTAGGCGGAATTTCAATAATAACAATGGTGCACCTGTCAGAGATAGGCCACGGTTAACTCCTGCTCAACCGAGACTAGCAATTGAAGCTCCTCCCGTCAATGCAGCAGTGGAAATACTTGATGAAGAAGATGAACCAGAAGAACAAGAATCCCACGAGGCTTTCGAAGCTTCAGGATATGCTGATGAGTCTTATGATGAGTCAGCTGGTGACTCCAGCATTGGGTATTTGGAATACGATGAAGATGAATGTGCGCCAGATGGTCAATCATTTGCTGTCTTCACTCGGTCCCAATCTCAGAATCCCAGAAAACCTCTTGAAAACACTAAGGAGAAGAATAAGGATCCTCCCATATCTATAGTTAAGAGGGGTACCCCTATTTCGGCGCAAACTGAAAGAGAGGTTACCAAAAAGGCAGCTGCTCCTTATTCTCCTTCTCCTAAGATCAGTGCCCCAGCACAAGCTCATGTAATTAGAACTGGAGCCTACCATCATTCCTTCTTATACTGCTTTTGACATTATTGATCATGCAAAGAGAACCAAAATTCAAATGTCAGAGGCAGAATACCTTCAAATCCTGAACAGTTTGAAAAGCTGGCCAAGTTCATCAGGAGTAAAGCGGCCGTTCCATCACCTTCCAAAGGTCTCCTTCCAAATCCTGTTCAACTTCCACCACAGAACAATCTGACCTCTGCTTCTTCCTCAGGAAAGATTGAACCATTTTATTTGTCTCTACTTATAAATGGGTTTAAACTCAGCAATTGCATCATCGACTCAGGGGCCTCTGATAATGTTATGCCCGCAAAAGTGGCCCATGCCCTTGGACTTACTTTGACTAAGTCATATGGACGGTGCTATTCTATGGAAACTAAACAAGTCCCTTTGATAGGTCAAATCAAAGATGCACAGTTTGCATTTGTTGCCTTTCCTGAGAAGAGAGTGAAAATGACTATTCTGGTTGCGACATTCCTGCAGCTTACGGTATCCTCTTGGGTAGAGGATTTTGTAAAGACGTCGGAGGAGAGATTGACATGGATTGGACCAAAGCTAAGATCCCGGTCAATGGGGTTCATCAGGTTCTTCATCCTGAACCACAGGCAAAGTATTTGGTGACCAAATCAGATGATCCAAAAGCTCAGATTCTTTTTGAAGATGCTAGCTTTGGAAATTACTTCATGACTTCAGAGATACCCATTGTAGATGTTGAAGAAGAAGATCCCAATGCTATTTGGACACTCGAATTTGATGGTAGCTGCTCAGCCTCTGGATCAGGGGCTGGTGTTGTCCTTATATCTCCTAGCTCCGAGATTTTCCCATCAGCTTACAAGTTGCAATTTGATAATACTAATAACACGGCCGAATATGAAGCCTTGTTATTAGGATTAGAATTGGCCAGACAGAAGGGAATCCGAAATCTCAAGGTTCAGGGAGATGCAGAACTGATTGTCAATCAGGTCAGGGGTATATATCAGGTGAAAAATGATCGGTTGAAACATTACCGAAATAAAGTTTGGGATAGTATAGAATGCTTTGATGCATTTTCTATTAAGGCAGTTTTAAGAGATTATAATGACAAGGCTGATTCTTTGGCCGTATCTGCATCTCTTCTTCTTCCTCATCCTCAGTTCAAGCAAGATACATACTCTATTGAGATTGTATATCGTCCCAGTATCCCAGATAATGCAACTCATTGGCAAGTGTTCAATGATGATCGACAGGTGTTGGCTTTTCTAGAAAAGGCTGACAATTTCAGTGAGTTATATTTTGAAGGTTCAGAATCAGCCTTCCGTGAAACTATTTCAGATCCATATCAGGAGGTTGATGGTGAATATATCCAGCTGAAAGGCAACAAGATACCCAAAGGTTTGGTTTCTTTAGAGGGCTTGTTTGATAAGCATGATCGTTTTATCCAAAACAAAAGGCAAGTCGAAGGAGCTTCTTCCTCTGAAGTAGATCAAATCAATCTAGGTTCGTTTGATCAACCTCGGATGGTGAATGTTGGGAAATGTTGTTCTCCTGAAGAGAAGGTGAGATTCACTTTGCTTTTGAAGAAATATATCGATGTGATGGCTTGGTCTTATGCAGATTTGAAATCCTTCAAGCCCAAAGATGTACAGACAAGATCCCTTTCAAACCCGATGTGAAGCCGCACAGACAAAAGCAAAGGCATTACAATCCCAAGATCTCAGGAACTATCCTGGTAGAAATTCAGAAGATGTTAGATGCCAGAATTATTTTCCCAATCCATCACTCCACTTGGATTGCAAACATTGTTCCTGTCAGGAAGAAGAATGGCGAGATCCGGATTTGTGTTGACTTCTCGAAACTTGAATCAGTCCTCGCTGAAGGATAACTATCCCTTGCCTATCATGGACCAGGTATTACAAACTGTTACTGGATCAGAAATGTTATCCATGCTCGACGGATTCTCAGGGTATAATCAAGTCGAGGTAACCACAGAGGATCAACACAAGACGGCCTTCACGACCCCATGGGGTACCTTTGCTTATAGAAGGATGCCTTTCGGCTTGATCAACGCCGGAGCCACTTTTCAGAGAGCTATGGACTTGGCATTCAGAGATCTGATGGGCAAGGTCATAGTTGTGTATTTAGATGACTTGACCGTTTTCTCTAAAAAACGGAGTGATCATTATGGTCATTTAGAACAAGTACTTTTGAGATGCAGGCGTCATGGGATTTCATTGAATCCCAAGAAGTCCATGTTCGGGGTGACCGAAGGAAAGCTGCTGGGTCATATTGTGACTAAAGAAGGAACTAAAATTGACCCAGAGAGGGTAAAGGCCATTCAGAGTCTTACCTTACCCACAAGTAAAACCGGAGTTCATTCTTTCTTCGGAAAAGTTAATTTCTTGAGAAGATTTGTACCTGATTTCACTGACAAAACCAAGGATATCCTTGGAATGATGAAAGGCAAAGTCCCATTCAGATGGAGTGCAGAAGGGAAGCTTTCATTTGAAGAAATCAAAAGGGCAGTTGCTTGCGCTCCTACCTTAGTATGTCCAGACTTCAAGAAAGATTTCATCATGTATAGCTATGCCTTTCGCTCACACAGTGTCAGCCATCCTGATGCAGGAAAATGGGGAAGGCATTGAAGCTCCCATCACATTCATGAGCTGTCCGTTGAAGGAGCATGAATTGAAGATGTCGCAGATTGAAAAACATGCTTATGCGGTGGTGCGAGCGGTGAAGCATTTCAGGTACTATGTGCTGAATTCCCATACTCGCGTTCTCGTTCCTGATACTGCTGTTAAATCCATTCTGACTCAACAAGAGCTGGGAAGTCAACGAGGTACCTGGATAGCTAAAGTTCAGGAGTACGATTTAGACATCAGGCCTACCAAGTTGGTACGAGGAAGGGGCCTGTGCCAATTAATTGCAGAAAATCATGCCGAAGCAGAGTATGAAGAGACTCAAGACACCTCTTCAGAGCTGCCCATGGTGCTTTTTGTAAGTACGACCGATGAATGGTACACGGACATTGCTTTCTTCCTAACTTATGGTGAATGCCCTCCGCATTTAAATCAAAAGGAGAAGAGGACCGTCAAGCTGAGATCTGCGAAATACCTTTTGTGGAATAATGCAATATACAAGAGAGGTATAGATGGTGTTTTCCTGCGTTGTGTTGATAAATCACAACAGGAAAAGTTATTGGAGTCCTTTCATAGTCTAGCTTGTGGAGGACATTTTTCATCATCTGTGACAACTTATAAGATCCTACGGGCAGGTGCTATTGGCCTACTCTCTTCCGGGATTCAGTAGAATGGGTGTCCAAGTGTGAGGCTTGTCAACATTTCGTTGGTCGCCCCAAGCTAGCAGCTCTTCCTCTGAAGCCTGTGGTGATTCAAGAACCTTTTCGCCAATGGGGATTGATTTCATCGAAACATTGAATCCTCGTTTCCAAAGGCGGGACATAATTATGTGTTGACTGCTACAGACTACTTTACCAAGTGGGTAGAAGCCGCACCAATCAAGCAAGCAACTTCTGAAGCTGTTTGCAAGTTCCTTAAGGAAAATATAATTGTCAGATTCGGTGTACCTCATAAGATTGTAGCGGATAATGCTTCTAATTTCTCATCACATGAGTTAACTGAGTTTTGCTATGGATTCGGCATCACTCTGGCTCACTCATCTGATTATTATCCTCAGGGTAATGGGCAAGTCAATCCAAAGAACAAGAACCTGGTTACCATAATCAGGAAACTAGTGGATGAAAATCAGAGGACATGGCACAAAGCATTGTATGATGCGTTGTGGGCTGATCGGATCACACCAAAGTGAGCCATAGGGATGTCTCCTTTTCAATTGCTATATGGGATTGATGCTGAAATTCCTATCTCAGTAGAATTGCCGGCCTTGCAGTTGGCAAAAGCGGTTGAAGATGCGGCTTTTCATAATGCTATCGAGAAGAGGGTTATGTATCTAGCCAGGCTAGAGGAGGAACGAATTAAGGTGATTGATCGCATTGCAGATCATCAGAGCAGAGTGAAGAAAATTTTTGACAAAAAATCAAAGCAGCGTAACTTTCAGATTGGAGATTTGGTGTTACTTTGGGATAAAAGGAGAGAACAAAAAGGAATGCATGGGAAGTTTGATTCTTTGTGGAAAGGACCTTTCAAAATTCATCAGCTGAATGGCAAAAATAGTTTCCTACTATCATATCTGGATGGAGGACTACTCCCGTTGCCTTTCAGTGGACAACATCTAAAGCTGTTCCACCATTAATGCAAGATGCTCTCTTGCATTGTACATATTTTACTTTTGTTGTGTGTTTGCTTTTGGTTTTCTTTCTTTCTCCATTTTGTTTTGTTTTGGTTTTCTTCTTGACTCCGTAGCCCAATGGATAAGGCCCTAGTCTGCGAGACCAGAGATTCTGAGTTCTCTTCCTTTGGTTTTACAAAGGAAGTCCCACTGAGCCAAATTTGTTATCTCCGTTTTGAGTTTACGACAAAACGATTAGATAACCCATACGAAATTTTTGAAGTTGATTTTGCATTATGGCCTCTTTTAGAGAATTTCAGGTTTTCGGGTTTTACCAACAGTTCGACATAAGTTTTAACATGCTTTATGTCTTGTGTCTTCCGAAACCCGAAACCCGCTTCCTATTGTGAAAATCGGGTTTTCGGACCTCCGGTGCATCGGAACATGCCTTACCTAAAACATGTTTTACGCCTCATGCTTTCCGATACCCGAGTTCCGCTTAGTCCTTTGTATCGGGTTTTCGGAGCCATGTAACATCTAAACACCTCATGTTTTGTGCCTCATGCTTTCCGATACCCGAAACCCGAATTGCACTAAGTCCCCTCGTGTCGGGTTTTCAGACCTTTCAAACATGCTGACATGGCATTCATGCCGAGTTGTCGGTGAGTTGGCACGTGCCGAGCCCAAGTGTATTAATTGCTAATTTTCTTATAAATACGCGGATTTCCACGTCATTATTACCGGAGTTATTTTTAATTCGTGGATTTTTCACATGCTCTTCCGATTTCGAAACCCGAAAGCTCGCTTTGCCCGATTGAATCGCCTGTTTTCGATTTTCCATTTCTCCGATTGAAGGTATTTCTTTCTCCCTTCTTTGTTCTTGGTTTTTACGGATCGATTGCACGTGGTTTCTTCTCAATTTCTCGCCGAGTTTTGGGGTTTTCCTTCCTTCTTCTTTCTGGAGTTATTTTGAAAAGGGTTTTAGGTTCTAGGGTTTATCTCTTCTGAGACTACCACTTGGTGCTATTTCTTCCAAGTTTTATTATATGCATGGAACATGAATGACAAAAAAGGAGATTGCATGTTTTGAAATCAATGAAAAACCCTGTTTTTCTTCTCGGGTTTTGAAGATTGTTTTGCAGAGTCGAAGACCTGAAGTGTATCGAAAGTTTGAGGCATCGAGGTTTCTCAAAGTTCCGATCTCCACAGTGAGTGCCGGGTTTCCCAGAGTTCCCGTCACCAACACAGACGTGCCGGGCTTTCCCAAAGTTTCGACAGTAGCAGACGTGCCGGGCTTTCCCAAAGTTCCGGCATTACCAAGTGTGTCGGGTTTTTCAGAAGTTCGACATTTTCAACACATCGGACTTTCAGGATATTCCGACATCCTACTCAGCGTGTCGGACTCTTTTGTTCTTCCGGCATATTCAGCAGATCGAAATTCTGACGGTAGACAACATCTCCTGAGCTTCGAACCTTTCTCCCTTCAACGTTCTTCATGTCGGATCCCGGTCCATCTCAGGAAAAGGCCGAGAAGTCTGGCAGAATGAAATACAAGTTCAAGAAGCCGGAATCTCCATCATACATTGATTGCAACTATGATATCAGAGACACCGAACTCGGGAATATAGACATGGAAGATTTCGGGAATAGGTTGAGGAGTTCCTCTCAAAACCCATGGATGAAAGCTATTGCTGATAGTGGTTTGCCTCTCGCAGCGGGTCTTCCCATGTCCGCCTAATGTCGGAATTCATTTTAGCTTGTGCATCCAGCTATGACTCGGCTGCCTGCTTCGTGAGAGAGTCAATCTTGTGAGTAGTGGTCAAATTAGATGGATTTTATTTTGATGATCTCCTCAAATTGCCTAATTTTGACGAGTATGGAGAGTTGGACATGAAGTCAGCTCGTAAAGCCGGGACAATGATCGGGAGGATCAGATCAAGCATGTGAACAAGAAGTTCTTGATCAAGGCCAAGCCAGCTATGTCCAGATTTCCAAGGACTATCCCCAGGAGTGATTTCATCCAAGAAATCAATGACATCATCACCCTGCTGAGTCGGGTCTTTGGTTTGCCCGAATCAAACGTATTTCAAGGATGGATGTATCAATTTATGATCATCATCAAGGAAAATCAGCAGGGGATTGACTGGGGTACTCTCATTAGCAATGAGATTGATTCCCAAATGACAACGGTCTTGTCAACTGGGAAATTTTATATGTCATCATATGTCACATACGCAGCAGCTGGGATGAGGAACTATCCCGGGCTGGATACTAAGGGAAGCAGAACGGCGAATCAGGTTTATCAATACTTCCCTCAATTGACAAAGAAGGGGTCAAAAGACCATTTCAGGAGGGTAAATGATGCCTTTTTCTATGAGAATATCTGCAGGATAAACCCTGAGCTGAAGAAGACAAGAGTCTCAGATGAGGCTTGGGCAGAAGTTTCTAAATGGGGATGTATCTTCATTCAATTCAAGAAGTTTACATATCTTGGGTGGTCATGTACTGGGAGATCCTTTTCACCGCCCGATATCCAGGGATAGACCGATATTAATGGAGTTGGTTAGGCAAATTGTTGGATTTTCATAAATTCAACAAAGCAAACATAAGGCTGTCAGTATCCTTCCCGATTTCTATTGGGAGATACACTTGCTCGACGGTAGTAAAGGCCAAAAATGTGGTCCATGAACTTCGTGACAAATTAAAGAAGCATATGAAGCCTCGAGATGGTTTTGATATCCGAGGAGTGCTCGTGGCATATGGAACCCAAAGATTTGCACACAAGCCAAATATAGAGGATATTTGGGTGGATCTGCGTAATGAGGTTGCTATTCACAGAAAGGATAATAGCAGATTAACTATTGCTTTGAGATTCAAACACTAGAGCTTGCTGATTTACTAGAGGGGCACAGTGACAATGAAAGTGTTTTGGATCTTTCCTATGATGGACTAAAGGAGGATCAATATGTTTTCCCACCTATTGATTGGTCAGCCAGTGAAAAAGCCTCTATTACAGATAGGTCGGCTCTAATTCTTGCTCGCACCAAAGCATGGCTCTCCTCTTGGGGAATGAATTTTAAAGATGATAAGTTTTCAAAGTTGGCTGTTTTAGAGGTGGGGCCCTCCAAAAAGGAAAAGGACAGAAAGTCTTCTAAGGCGCCTATAAAGGTCAAGATTGTCAAAAAGAGGAAAGAAAGAGAAATCTCTTCAATTGTCTCTCCTGTAGAAATGGTGAATGTGCCAGAATCACCAACACCACCAGAAATAGGAGAAATTAATTTGGAAGAAGGAGGAAGCCAGCTTCTGTCTTCACCATTTGCTGATTGCTCAACTGGAGAGACCTTATCTCTTGCATTCAAGGCTTTGGAGTCTGAATCTGCACCTCCTCCCTCACAGCCACTTCTACCTCCTCATTCTCCATCTACTTCTGCAACCATGGCCAGTATTTTCTCTGGGCTTTCACCCCTCTCCGCTGGAACCCAAGTGATCATCAGCACGCCCCCTCCTGTGCCTCTTTTTATTGGATCTACTACCACATTGGTAACTATTCCTCCTCCAATAGTAGAATCTTCTCCTCTTGAGAGTAGAATACCAGTTGCTACAACATGTGTAACTTCCTCTGATACGCCGCAATGGCTACTCGAGCAAACTCCGAGGAAGAGGAAGGTGATTGTGCCCATACCAGCTTTTGATTTCAGCTCACTCAAGGCTCCTACTGCAAAGTCGGCCAAGAAGCCCAAAACAGTTTCAAGGGTTTTGGTGGATGCTTCAGGAGATAAGTTCGCAGAGATTGCCACTCCCTCAGCTGACAAAACTAGAGAGGATATAACAGCTGCTGATTATCAGGTAACTAGGGTGGCTCTAGGGAAAGTGACAGCAGAAGGGGCGCAACAAGATGCACGGGATTCCATAAACGTGTTGTGCCAAAAGTTGAAAGAAACAAAGGACAGCAGAGATGAGCTTAAGGAGAAAGTGGAGCAGTTGACAGAGGTTTTGCTTAAATTCTCAAAACCCCTTGAATCCATACCACCTTCTTCTGTTCCTGTCGGATTCGATTTCTCATCGGTGCCTGCAATTGAGAAGATTGCTAAACAAGGAAGGGTGGTCGATGAATGGGTCCAAAGGTTGCTCCAACAGGGGAAGGAAGTAATACAAAGCGTTGTGAAAGTTCATCAATCTGTGGGAGACATTCAGAAAGATGGAGAAAAGATGGATGAGGAGATTTCTCAAGAAATTGGACAGCTTGATTTGACTTATGAAGCTCTCCAAGTGTTAAAGCAAATACCAACACATCTCTTGGTCGAAGAAGGTATTCTCCCTCATACGGATAAGCATTTCCAGCTGACCAAGGCCATCAGATTCAGGGTGAAGATTCTCAACGAAGCCTGCGCTAAGTTGAGAGAATCAAGGGATAAACTGATTGATGGGAAAAGTGATTTAGAAGAAGAGTTGCTGAAGATTTGTTCAAAGGTGTCAGTAGGAAATTCAGGTATACTATCAGCGGATGATCTCTTCAAACAATTCCAAGAGTCTGTTCAGCATGAATCAATGCTCGGATTTGATCTTGAAAAGATGGACCGGTTGGTAAAGATTGAGCATTCTTTGGAGGCCTTAAGAAAACTCAGCAAAGGATTGAAAAAGCTTCCCGGCACTGCCAGCGATGTTCATGAAACCTGTAAAATTTGGAATGATCATTCCACTGCACCTGATGAGAACGAAATGCAAGGCATAATTCGAAAGTTCCAGGAATTTCAGAGCAAACAGTCTCAGCAGGAGGAAGAAAAAGAGGAAGGAGCAAAAGATGATGATTCAGATTAAGTCCCAGCGTTTCATGTCATTTCAATCTTGAAATCGACATGTCTTTTTCATTTCTGTTTCGTCACATTTTTGAATCATGTTTTGACTTGATCTCCTGCGTGAGAATCATGCAAAAATGTAACTCTTGTCAAGCGCTAATTTTTAGGATCTCGCCCTATTTTATCTCTAGTTCCTTTTGTTATAAATAAGGGATGCCTGTGCATTCAAAAGGGTCGAGATTTTTTGGAATATTTAGGGGCTATTGGAAAGAAGAAAAACTTTGTGTTTTCATTCAATCATTTTGAAGAATAGGAATTGATATCATTTTTACGACTTTGTGTTGTGGAATATATCTTACTTAAGACAGTGTTCTTATGTTCATGATCTTAAGCTATTCTTTGCATAGCATCTTAGTGTTTCTGATTATTTCGGACATTATATTTGTGATCTAAAACTCGTATGATTATTTCGTGCTCTGCGTTTACTCGAAAGAAAATACGTTTCTCCCATTTCCTTTCTATTGTGCTTCTTTCATTGTAACAGTTTCTAATCCAGTTCATTTAAGAAAGAAATACCCTTGAATCTGTGAATGTGGATTTCGGGATTTCATTCCAACCCCCAATGGTTAGATTAGTGTGAATACTGTATATATTGTTTACCGTGTTTTAGATTAGCAATAAACAGGCAGCCTCACCTGTCTTTGAGGAGGGATTTAATCCCATGTACTGTGGTTGAACCTCATATTTTGGTTTGACAAAATATCCAACCAACAATAATATAATTTTTTTAAAACAATGGAGTGGTTTCATCTTCAAAATTTTATGAATGAATGTTAAGAAGATAAACAATTTTTCATGAGTTTGAAACCCTAGGTTGAGGGTGATGGAGAATATCTTCTTGGTAGGTTCCCACAATGTATTAGTTTCTAAAATTTGATGATTGAGGGTTTTATCAGACTCTTCTATATTTCCAAAAAGTTATGTTAGATCTTGTGACACTATGTGGGCACCACTCAAAAAAGGAAAGTTTTGGAAAAAATTTCCATTAACATTATTAACTAAATCACCATTAATGAATTATTGGGAGTTATACTAGATTTCCATGATATTTTCAAGTCATGTTTGAGGTCCTAGATGGAAAAGTGTGCCCTATCTTTGAAAACTAGTTTTTGGGCCTAAGGGCAGTTTAACAGTGTTGGAAAATGGAATTACTTGAGCACTTGATAGCTTGGTGATGGAATATCTTTGGACTTGGAGATGTTTTTTACATCTCATGTGACATTTTTAATTATTTTTTAGATTTTAAATTTTCTGAGTTGGCATGATTGAGGTCACAAGTTGACCTAGTTTGATTGGTTTAGGACATGACTACTTTGGCTAGAAGATTGATGTAGAAGATGTATGATTTGGCTTAGCTGATGTTTTTTTATCAATTTTAGAGTGATGAGGGATGAATTTTTTTCCTATTAAATTAATTTAGTGGTCATGAAAGTGACATAAAATATGAAAACCAATTGATTTTAAAAAACTACTTTCTAGGCAATTCAATTTTTTGAAAAGGAAAAGAGGTGTGGTTTTCATTTTAGGATTAGTCATGAGGTATAGACAACATGGATGTGATATACACATCAGTTTCTTTCAAAATATTTGTTACATGGCATAGTTAAGGTTTTCTTGGGTGATATTTAGCTTCAAATGTGAATAATGGTTCATGGAATTGCCTATTTTGAGTAGGAAATAGTCCTACTTGGTGGTATTATGAATAAAATGATTAGTGTAGAGATTTTTGCAAGCATGGATGATGTTTTTATGATGTTTTTGACACGTTTGAGTCATTTTCAAACTTGAAAAATTATGATGATGTGTTTAGAGGTCTTTGATGATCTCGGTGATGGTGTTTTATGCCTTTTTGGGCATGTCTTGTGTCTTAGTGCTTCGCCAACCTACATGAGTCCATGTTATGAATTTTTATGAATATGTTGTATTTTTGAGTTGGTATGGCCAAAATATTAGGTTATTACTAAATTATGTTATGTTTGTGAGTTGAAATTCATATGAGTTCGAGAGAAAGGGTAAAATGTGAGCTAGGTGAGAGAGTGTAAGAGTGTTAAGGGCATCAAGTTGAGATGAGAGAGAGAGAGTGAAAATATGAAGAAAATTGAAGATCTTGTGTGTAAGGGTTTTCATCCAAATAAGTTCATAAAATATCAAGTTTGAGTGAGTTAGGTGAAGGTGGATTTGAGAAGGGTTTGAAGATGTATGAGATAAATCTTTGATCACTATCAATTGTGCGTGTTGGCAGAATTTCTTTAGTGTTCTTCTTATTAAAAACTTGTGTGATGATTCATATTCACATGATTCCTTTGTTGTGAGTAATATCAACAAGGGTTTATAGGGGTTGGTACCTCACTAAACAAATATTGGGTGATGAGTCATATTCATGTAAGCCTTTTGGTTTGAGTAATATAATCAATAAATTTAGTTTGTTTTCTTCCTCTTGATGGTTTCCCACTTACATATTGTGTCTTGTGTACTTTCTCTTATTCATGTTCATGTGGATGGTTGTTTCATGTTGTTGATCTCAAAATTGATGGATGATTGAATGGTTAGTGATTCATACAAGTTAAGTTGAATGTTTTAAGGGTTTTAAAGGAATAGTTCACCCCCACTTCTCAATCCATTGTTCTTCCAAAAATTGGTATAAGATTAGGTCCTTTTTGAGAACTATAATCACTAGGAAGGATATCCTTTGAAGCACTAATATGGCCAGTAGACATGTTTAAGTTAAATTAATTCCTCTTATCATAATGATATATTTTTTTAAACCCCTAGGGTTTGACATATGGGATTCCATATTTGATGTATTTTTACCATCTCCATCTTCTTTGAAGGTTAATGAAGAATGAAAATAAGGTAAGGAAGAACATGCTTTGGTTTTAAGCCTTGTAGAATCAAGGATAAAAGATGAAGAATGTAAAATTGTTCAAATTGACTTTCACAATCAAGATGAAAATACGATTAAGTATATTGACAATGAGTGTTCAACTCATATGACTAGTGAAAAAATAAAATTTATCTCTTTTAAGAAGAATGCATCAAGTTCTGTTAGGTTTGGTGATAACACTACCATAAAAATTGCAAGAAGGGTCTTCTTGAGTTTGGATAATGGGAAGACCCTCACTAAGAATGTACTATATGTTGAGGGACTAAAACATAACCTACTCAATGTAATTCAAATGTCTAAATAAGTTTATATTCTAACCTTTTGTGATAAGGGATGTAAAATTACAAAAAGAGAAACAAGTAATCATGTGGTCAAAGCCAAGAGAACTAGAAATAACATGTATATTTTGAAGGAGGTTAACAAATAAATATGTCTTACGAGAAAGGTGAATGATGGTTATGGCATAGGAGATTAGGAAATGTAAACTTTTATAATATTGTTAAGATCAATTCTAACAATTGTATGAGGAACATGCCAAGAATCAAAAAACCTGAAGATACATTATATAAAGCTTTTCTTCATGGAAAGCAGACTAGAAGAAGGTTCAAGACCAAGGAACATGATTCTACTACTATACCTCTTCAACTAATCCACACTGACCTTTGTGGACCTATGAGAACTTAAATTACATCAAGTGATTATTATTTCATGCTTCTAATTGATGACTATACAAGATATACTTGGGTTGCTTGTTTGAGAAACAAATCAGATACATTTGAGGTTTTCAATTCATTCAAGGATCTCATTGAAAATGAGAAAAATGGGAGAATCAAGAGCATTAGATCATACAATGGAGGTGATTTTTTTGTAGATTCCTTTGCTGAATTTTGTAGAATTCATGGCATTAGAAGGTAGTTTTTAGATTTTATAACACCACATCAAAATGGTGTGGTTAAAGAAAGAACATGTCTTTTCAAGAGATGGAAATTACTATCCTAAGTGAATCTAAGATATCTTATGGTTATTGGAAGGAAGAAATTTGTATAACTGTTTATCCTTAACAGATTTCAAACAAGGGTTAATAGTGATAAAAACACTTATGAGTTATGGAAAGGTAGACCATAAAATGTGGAAAACTTTAGATTTTTTGGTTGTAGGTGATTCATTAAAAGGATTGAAGAAAATATAGGAAAGTTTGACTCTAGGTCTGATGAAGGTATATTTCTTGGATATTCTTCAAGGGTTTTAGCTTACATATGTTACAACAAAATGTTGAAGACAATAATTGAAAGTGTAATTGTGAAATTTGATGAATCTTATCCTATGAGGTATACTCTAGAGAGAAAGGAGACACTTCAAGTGATTGATCCTACATAAGAAAAAGAGGATCTGTAGATAAATGAAGAATGCAATGAAGAAGAATAAATACAAGACACCAAATCACCATCAAGGAAAATTAGGAGATATCACCCTCAAGATCAAATACTAAGAAAGAAGGATGCAAGAGTAACTACAAGAAGTAAATTTGTAAGTCTTCAAAACCAAGAAAATTATGCATTCTTATCAAAATTTGAGCCTAAAAATGTTGAGGAAGCTAACAAGGATGAATTCTGGTTAAAGGCCATGAATGAATAACTAGATCAGATTGAAAAGAATAAAACTTGTGAATTGGTGCCTAGACCAAAGGATAAGAATGTTATTGGAACTAAATGGGTGTTTAAAAATAAACTCAATGAGAATGGAGAGGTTACAAGAAACAAGAGTAGACTAGTCTATAAGGGGTATGTACAAGTTGAGGGAGTTGAATTTGATGAAAATTTTGTTCCAGTAGCTATAATCGAAGCTATTAGATTGTTTTAGCATATGGGGGTTTAAACGGTTTAAGGTGTATCAAATAGATGTAAAATATTCATTTTTGAATGGTAATCTAGAAGAAGAAGTGTACATTAAGCATCTTGATGGGTTTTCTTTTGAAAATGAGAAGTATTATGTTTTTAAAATGAAAAATTCACTCTATGGACTAATACAAGCCCCTAGAGCCTGGTATGGAAGACTTGACAATTACCTAATTAAACAAGGTTTCAAGGGAGTAGTTGTTGATATTAACTTGTATATTAAACAAGAAGGACATTTATTATTTTTTGTAATACATATGTGGATGAAATATATCGTGGAATTAATTCACCCATAGATTTGTAGATGTTATGAAAGGATAATTTGAAATGTCTACACTTGGAGATCAATCCTTCTTTCTAAGACTACAAGTAAATCATTCCAAGGATGTTCCATTCATCTCCCAAGCCAAATAAATCAAGGATATGCTTAGAAAGTTTCAAATGGAATATTATTATCCTGTTAGAACCCCCATGGTCAAAGGATGAAAAATAATCAAGGAGGATGACCCACCTAAGGTAAATCAGACTGAATACACATGCATGATTGGTAGCCTCTTATATGCTACTACCTCTAGACCAGATATCTTGTAGGATGTAAGTCTTGTTAGAAGGTTTCAATAATATCCAAAGGAAACTCACTTTCAAGAAGTGAAGAGAATATTTAGATATCTCAAAGGGACTACTGAGTATGGGTTATGGTATCCAAAGAGTAAATTTTTTAATTTGAAGGCTTTCACAGATGTTGATTGGGAAGGTAACCTTGATGACAGAAGGAGCACTAGTGGAGGAGCATTTTTTGTTAGTGAGTGTCTTGTCTCTTAGATTAGTGAAAAAATCCTTAGTAGCTCTTTCCACATGTGAATTTGAATATGTTGTAGTTACATTATGTTGTACACAAGTGTTATGGATGATGCAAACACTAGAGGATTATAAATTGAAGTGTGATGGTTCTACACCTTTCTATTTTGATAGTATATGTGATATTAGTGTCTCTAAAACCATTTTGTTACACTCAAAAACAAAGCACATTCCAATCTAATATCACTTCTTGAGAGATTAGGTGCGTGAATAAATGATCAAATTGGAATATGTTTCCACCAAGGAGGAGATAGTTGATATTTTGACAAAACCACTTCCAAAACCAACTCGTAACACCTAAGGGAAAGGTTGGGGGTGTTTCTTGTCCTTGGTAATCATTAAGAGATCAAGGACCTTAAGAGGGAGAAAGAGAAATTAATCATCAGCTCCAAGAATCTATGAAGAAGTGTAAAAATAAAGAAAAATGGTTGAGGTGCATCAAAAGTTGTCTATGCATCATGAAGTTTAGATAAAGGAGTATGAAATAGTGTTAGGGGTTGTCAGTTAAGAGGTCATTCGGTCAGGTGTTATACATTGTGTTAATCCTATTCATGATAATTTGGAGTCTGAGGTATTGTATAAAGTAGGAGTGAAGGATAATAAGGGGTTTTACTACGTCACGTATGCCTAAAATGGAGAGTTAGAGCATGGTGAAGTTCAGTAGAAACTAGGGAGATCCGATTAATTGCTAAGTATGATTTATGAGTTCATTCATGAAGAATCTACAATGACTTAAAGGTTTGTATGTAGTTTCACATAATTAGGAATTATAGTAGATGGTTTTTTATTGAGGGGGAGCTTATGTATTCTCAACCTCTAGAAGATGTGAGGTCAAATATGTTTGCAAGATCTATATGATGGACTTCTTGCATTATGAGTAAACATTTCATCTTAACAAACTACTATAAGTGGTTATTATGTGCCAAATCGGTATGTTACAAGTTTGAAATCTAGTTGACACTGTCTTTGAATGGTTATAAGTCCTTAAATACATGTTATGGATTATCTAAGAATGTGAATTCATCACAAAGAGTGCATGGATAAATAAAAATAATTTTCAAATGAAATAGGTGATTTTATAAGTTGATATGGTTTGAGTTATGTCAGTGGAGGTATAAATGTGATGCTAAATTTTTATATATGTTTCTAGAGGTAAGAGGAGCTATTGATGAACCTGATCTAGGTGTTCTAGGTGAAAATAAGACCTATTAAGGAAAATTTATGTTTTTGTGTGATAATATGTTTGAAAAATCTTGTACAAAGACAAGGTATGCTCATTTGTTTAATAATTGAATCTATTACAATGTTTCATAACAAATGCATGTCTGTGCTTAAAGAATCAGGATGTTTTAGACTGATTTAAGATGATGGGGGAGCTAATGAGATCTATGTCATTGAAATTTGAAGAAACATATATTGATAGACTATATATGATTGATATCATGAACTATGAGAAGAAACTACACTATATCAAGGTGTTGTAGAAGGATGAAGCATTGTAGCAAAGTATGTTACATGTCTAATATAACACATCGAGGTTGGGGGAAATTTCTTGGATCATGCATAAGGTATTTTAGGGCCTAAAATATCTTAAATAATAGTATGATAGTGAATAGGAAGTTTAATTCAAGGGAGGAGCTAGTCATGTGTTGAATCAACTATGATAATAAGAAAATATTGAAAAAGTGTCTCAAGACGGTGATGATGTTCTTAAGCTAGCTCCATGGCTTGTATACAAGGTAAGAGCTCTAATTTTTATGTTTTCAGTAAGAGATGGATAGAATGATCCTAGAGGGAGATTTAAGGAGTTGAATAGTGATGTGTATAGGCCTTTAGAGCATGGAGAAGTTGGTCTAAAATTGTCTGAATATTTGGTTTAGGGATCTCGGCCCTAAAGGTTGTCTTTAGCCAGCACATGGTAGAGATAGATTCTTTAATGATGCTCCTCAATTTATAATGGTATGATTAGGATTCAAGATGTTGTTATTACTATGAATCATTATTGTAGGAATGTATGAGTGTTATGTATGCTTCTTCCCATGGGGATTTATGTGTTCTAATGATGAAAAAGAGGTTAAAAATAGATTTTTAATAAGCTAAAACAGGTTTACATGCTTATATGATGTATTTGGGTGATGTTATAAATCAATAAGTACTCCAAGGAGGATGATAAAGATGAATACAATGTGCTTAGGTATGTTCTTTTTCGTTAATTTAAAAAGGGGGAGAAGAACTAGGTGGTTTTTCATTAATGAAAGAGGGGGGATTGTTGGCATGAGAGAGTTTGTTTATTTTCATTGATGTCAAATACCATTAATGACAAATAGGATAATTAAAAAGTGCTATAGGATGTTTTTTATTATGTTTACAGGAACATTGTAGTTGATTTATGGTTGCAAAAGTGGAATCTTTGAGAATGGCTTGGCCTAGTAGGCCTAATCAGGTGACCTAGTTAGCCTAGGTGATAGAGCATAATGGTTTGAGTTGTATGGTGGCTTGAGGATCATATTAGAGGCATGGAGAGCATGATAGGAGTGTGTTGAAACAATCACATGAGCTTTAGAGTGTAGGTACAAGTTGTGGACTTAGTTACATGTGCTCATCTAGACCTAGTCTAGGTGTTTGGAGGTCAAATGGAGCATGAGAGTGAGGTATAGAGCCATGTGAGATCATGGAATCATGTAAGTGAGAGATACATGAATTCTAAAGGTTTTCAGGGCCTTTTGGATAGTTTTTGTATCGAGGTATAGTGTTATTATACTTTTTTTTGGCTTAGAACATGTAAAACCCTATTACCTAGTTGTGTAAGTCATGGTGGTTGAGAATATGCATAGATATTTGAGATAATATAATGATTTTATATGTTATTTAATGGGTTTTTAATGTTTTGGGAAAAATTTAGGTTTCCATGATTAGAATTTTGCAAGTTATGATGATTAGACTAAAATAGGGTCCTTAAGAGTGCATTTTCCAACTAGACACGTAACTTCATTTGCTCAACTACTCTCTCACACTTTTCATGTTACATTTTGGATTTCAGGGATGTTTTAAAATTAATCTAATATCATTTTTCAAAAATAATGGAGTGGTTTCATTGTCAAAATTTTATGAATGAATGTTAATAAAATAAATAGGTTTTTATGAGTTTCAAACCATAGGTTGAGAGCAACGGAGAATATATTCCTTATAGATTCCCATTTTGATTTATTTTTCAAATGTTATGATTATAGGTTGTACATGACTCTTTCATATTTCCAAAGAGGTATGTTAGAGCTTGTGACAATATATGGGTCCCAATAAAAAAGACAAGTTTATGGAGATTTTCAATTTGTGGCGAAGTTATCCGTTCAAGCTATTGACTAAATCACCATTTATGAAATATTGGGAGTTATAATATATGTCCATCATAGTTTCAGGTCATGTTTTATGTACTAGAGGGAAAAGTGTGCCCTATCTTTGAAGACTAGTTTTTGGGCCTAAAAGGGTGGTTTAACAATTTTGGAAAACGGAAGTGATTGAGCACTTGTGAGATTGGGGATGGAATCTAATGTACTTAGATGTGTTTTTTAGATATAATGTGACATGTTTAAATTTTTTTGGAACTCTGAAAGTGTACTTATTTTCCAAGGTTGAGGTCACAAGTTGACCTAGTTTGATTGGTACAAGACATGACTACATTGGATAAAAAATTCATGTATAAGACCCATGATTTGGCTTAGTTGATGATTTATATAAATTTAATAGTGAAGAGGGATGAATTTTGTTCCTAGTGAAGGAATTTAGAGGTCATGCAAGTAACAAAAAGGGTGTAAAATAGATGAGTTTTGAAAAGCTGTTTTCTCGTAGTTCAATTTTCTAAAAAGAAAAAGAGGCGTGGTTTGCATTTTTTGATGTTTCGTGAGGTTTAGAAAGAATTGATATGATATAAATTTCAGTATCTTTCTATTTAGTGGTTACATGTCATATTTGAGGTGTTATTGGGTGATCTTGAGCTTCTAAGGTGAAGACTGGTTCCTGGAAGTGCCTGTGTTGAGTAGGAAATAGTCCTAGTTAATGGTATTATGAAGAAAACGATTTGTATAGATATTTTTATGAGCATGGAGGATGTTATATGATTTTTTTGAGATGTGTGAGGAATTTATAGGACTGAAAAAAAAATATGATGTGTTTGGAGCTCTTTGATGAGCTTGGTGATGGGGTTTTATGCCTTTTTGGGCTTATCTTGTGTTTTGGTTCTTGGCCGACCGACATGGGTCCATGTAATATATTTGTATGCAAGTGTTGTTATGTTTTTAAGTTAGTATGACTGAAATCTTGGGTGATGACCTACCTATGCTATGTTTATGAGTTTATATTCATATAAAGTGAATGTTTTGGTTCATTTTTTAATGAGCTGAGAGAGAGGGGAAAATGTGAGCTAGGTGAGAGACCGAAAGAGTGTTAAGGGAATCAAGAAAATCGAGAGAGATAGTCAAGTTTTGAAGAGGGTTGAAGATATTTTTACAATGGTTTGTATCTAAATTATTTCATCAAGGAAAATTTTAAGACCCCCTCCCCCAAAAAAAAAAATTGGTTGGCGAATTTGGGAAAATTGACTTTCGTGCTAATGGCGAATATGAAGAAAATGCAAATATTTTTTCAGACGGTATCATTTTTTATGATAAATGTTGACACCATATATTATGATGTTGACTGATTGTATATTATGTCAGCCAAAAATATATATAATTTTTTGAAAAATCATTTTTGACAATAGTAGTTAAAATGACCAAGCTCAATGAGAAATTTGTCCTCACAAAATATGGTGCAAACAAAAACAATTAAAAAAGTGATTTTTTGTGAAAAAAATATAGATTTCACTAATTTTGTATGAGATTGTTTTTAATTTTTTAATTTGTTAAAATGATTGTCTGTATGAGAAATATGTCCTCCCAAAACATGGTGCAAGTGAAAAATAATTCTCATACTCTTTTTCAGACGCATTAGCTTTTTTGTATGCTAGTGACCGATAACATAAAAAGTAGCATATTTTTATGCTATCGGCCGATAATATATAATATGTTATCATCCATTAGCATAACAACATTAGTATGTTGTCAGCCACCAAGAACATCAAATATGCTCTTGGTCGATTGTATTTAGGAGAGTTTTGTGAATTTCTATTTCATGGGAATGGTGACTTGACCCCTAAAATTAACTTGTACCCAAAAATTTTGGCGAACTGGTCCTAATTCTTACCCTAAAAAAATTCCAATTTCAAATATCAAAAACTAGAATATACGTAAATTAATGAATATTCACCACTAAAAATCCCTATAGTTCATGAAATATCAAGTTTGAGCGAGTTGGGTGAAGGTGGATTTGAAGAGGGTTTTAACTTGTGTGAGTTGAATATTTGATTACTATTAGTTATGCGTGTTTGACACATTTATTTAGTGGTATTCTTATTCAAAACTTGTGATGTGGAGCCTATCTCAATTTTCATCCACTCAATAAACTCTTAGCAAGAAAAAACTTCAATTCTACCTCTAAGTCAGTCAAATGTACTCAATCTCTTAGCTTAAACCTATAAAACTGGATCCTTGACCTCAAACCCACCTTTTCATCAAGTAATCTTTATTATCCATCTCTATTGAATTTCATGACATCATCTTAATTATTAATAAAAAATTAAGTTCAAGAATTCTCACTATTTTTAGAATGCTCTTCTTTTACTCTTAAGAAACCATGGCCCTAGTATGCAAAAAAATTGTTCTACTCAAATATAACCTTGCAATACTATCCACATACACTAGATGAATCTCTTCCTAATAGTTCCATTCACTTGTTCAATACTTACCTCAACCAAGATCCACATGAACTGCTATGTTTTTCTCTAAATTATCCTATATGTCCCAAATTAGCTCTTTCCTTCAAGATGAGAGTGTTCCAAATCAAGGTAATTTTAAACATTTTGACCTTATTGTAATAGTATAGAAATTTCCCCATACTGGGGCCTCGAACTATTTCATCTCAATCACCAATGGCCAAAATCACTCTATAGTCTAAAATATACCTTTCTTCCCTAAAATTGCCTTTTAAGTGCACAGTAAAAATAAATCTTGGACATTTCATGGATAAAAATATCTAGAAGTCCTCCTTTTAAAATTTGAACACTTCCAAACACCCTTTTTCTCCTAGGTTGAGTGTGCCAAATTTGGTTAACTTACTCCTTCATTAACTTCTCCTTTCACTATTATCTCTCTTCCAATGTTTTATCTCCCTTCTAGCCATGGCTATGTGGTCTTCTTGATGTATCTTTTGTTTTATTCACTCATTTAAAAAAATTTGGTCATTTCATGGCACCCATTTGGGAATTCTAACTATATGCCAAATTTTGCAGGTATTTCATTCACAAAAATCCCTTTAGATTCACTCTTCAAACTCCCAAATTAGGTCTTGAGTCCTTTCTACATGACTGTAGATACACTATGACAAAATAAATGAATCTAAGACTTTATCAGGGGTTAAATTTTTATTATTATTCCTCAAAATACCCTCTATATGCTTGTTCTCCAATCTCAAGACTCCATTTTCACAAATATTCACTCAATCATTAATTTCCGTATTATTTCCTTGTAATATTGTGACTCATAGATTTCTTAAGACACATTATCATGGATAACTAGGGCTTGGTCATAGTTTGGAACCTAAAACTTTGAGGAGGTGCCATAGAAAAGTATTAAGATTATAAGTTCCAAGTTTCATACCTTTTAGCATTCATTTGAGCCTTCAAAATAATCAACCTTGCTAAACCCTAGGTAGGGTTTCACCAGACCCAGGAGAAGTATTTACACAATTAAATGAATAGAAATTAATGTATAATCTTGTGGTTCTCCATAAAAAATGTATTTCCCTCTAGCACATATTAGGTGTAATAGTAAGGTTCATTACTTTACCTTCTATCACAAGTTATTCAATTGTACGTGTCCTGCCCTCTCCAATAGGGGATCCTCTTTCTTTAGATGCTCTTAAGAAAATCTTAATCAAATTATCTTTCCACAGTTTCCAAGAATGGAATAGGGTATGTAAATTAGTTATGAAATTCCTCTCATTTACATGCATCAGTTTTTCTAATCAAATCTCTTCCCAAAAATCATCATCTAGTTGCATTTCTTAATCAAATAGCTTATATAGCAAGATTGTGTACAAGTGGACCTTCCTATATCTTGTTTATCATTATAAATCTCACCGATAACTGATAGTAAACACTCAAGGGTTCATTACTACAAAAATACCTCATCTTTAACTCTATTTTCCAATCATTTGAACAAATTGCTCTCATCAATATGGACAAAATCCCTTAAGTGACCCTCAAAACTGTATGTTACATCCTATTATAGTTTACTCAAACTTATGATCATACAAAAATAATGAATTCTCACAAGATTAAAAGTAAACATACATCCAAACCTTTTTATTGTTCATACTCTCTGTCCATCATGCATGCACATGCTTTAACACTAACCAATATGCATAAAAATGCTAGAAACTGTCACCAAAGTGTAATCCTTAGAATAAAAAGTCTCTTAAATCTCTTCACATTGATTCTCATTTGAATGGGAATGAGTAGAAACAATTACAATAAATTTTATATACCATCCTACCTCATTTCAACCATGGTTTTGAATCCTTAAGTTAGTTACAACCATATTTTATAAGCATGAGTTCACCATTTAGAGGTATTTTACACAAATGTCTTAAGTATAGCACTAAATAACACTTGTTATAACACTAAACACTCTTATTATGCCTTTATTCATCTTTTACAAAGCTTGTAAGCACCAAGAATACATTAAACACCAAGACCAAGCCAAAACTTTTCCATAATTCAAATTTGGCATTTTGGAGGTAAAATGCTCCATTTAAATTTGTGAAGGTCTAAAGCACAACTAATACCAAAAACTAGACCCCTAATGACCTTTAGGACCTATAAACACACTTAAAAACCAAAATTCGTGACAACATGACATATTTACAAGATGAAGATGATGCTCCTCCATCGACTTTTGTGATGAGTCATATTCATATGAGTCCTTTGTTATGAGTAATAGCAATAAGGGCTTCTAGGGTTTGGTGTTCCTTGTGGGGTTTGTGTCTCACTAAAAATCATATTTGATGAATCATATTCATTCAATTCTTTTGGTTATAGTAATATAATCAAAAAAATGAGTGAGTATTCTTCCCCTTGAGAGTTTTCCACTTACACATTGTGTCTTGTGTACTCTCTCTTATTCATGTTCATGTGGATGGTTGTTTCATGTTGTTAAGCTCATAATTAGTGTATGATTGAATGGTTAATGATTCATACAAGTTAATTTGAATTTTTAAGGGTTTTAAAGGATTGATTCACCCCCTCCCCTCTTAGTCCATTTTTCTTCCAACATTGAGGTCATTTTGAGGACATAGAACTAGGAAAAGATACTTAAGGGTATATGTGGGCAAGGACTATGTTCTTGAGTGTAAGATCATTGAATAACATTGAGAAATAAGTCTAAGATAGTTTATAAGAAATAATAAGGGGATTGATTCATGAATATTTCAATGCTCTACAACCAAAATGAATGGTTTCTAATTTTTACTTTTGAGTTTGTATGAACAAAGTTGAGATAATAAAGTGAAAAAAATTGATGAGAAAGGTTGGAAACACCAACCAAAGGTGGTGATTAAGACCTTTTCTTAGAGGTATATGAGGAATCTAAAAAGAATGACATGCATGATGGCCCACTATTGCATTTGAAATATATAAGTAAGTTATTTTCCACCTCTACATAAATTGGTATTAGAGTAGTTTGATATTAAGATTTGAACATTGTTTACGTTAACAATAATTTTTTAAGTGCATGAATCAAGTTTTGACAAGTTAAAAGAATGCATAAGAAAAGAAACAAGAGAGAAAAAGGTAATGAAGGTGGAAAGAATCCCTGAGAAGAATAAGAATAAGTGACGAAATAGAAGAAGTGAAAGAATGTCAAGATACTAGGTGTGGAAAATAACCTAGGTGAGACACAAAGCAAGGTGTAAAAGACTTCCTAGAGAGAAAGAGATAAAATGGAGAAAGAAGAGATAGGGAATGGATTGACTACCTTACTATTCCATAATAATAAGAAAATTAGGATGTAAAATGAGATAGATTTATGGATTAAAAAATAACTAAAGAAGATTAGGAAAGATTTGGAGTAGCTAGAGTTGTTGATGGAATCAATGAGTAAGGGATAAAGCCAAGGAATTATAATAATGATGAGAAGAAAATATAAGTGGAATATAGGGTTATTTATGAAGAGAATACAAATAATAAAGCTGAGAGAAATGGTAATAAAATAATAAAAGATGATAGATCCAATCAATAAGATGGAAAACAAACAATATTAAGAGGTAATAAAGAGACATTTTGTTTATGGAGAATCATAAATTTGATGAAGAAGAAGTTATAGAGAACTTCTTGGACTCTCTTAAAGAGGATTAAGATGAATTTATTTCAAGGATGAAGATGAAAATGAAGTTAAAGTGGAATATTATGATGATTGCACAAATTTCAAAGAAGAAGATCAGTTTCTTGAAGATTGATAAAGTGGAAATGAAGTAAAAGATGAAGAAAAACAATTGTAGAGGCATATTTGAAGTTGGAAAAATAAGAAGACACTTAAATGATATTAATGGAGAATAAAAAGTCTTAATATTTTTCATCTAATCCTTGGTGTGAATGTGTTTGTGTAGGTATGCAAGATGAGGGGGTGAAAACCATTAAAAGAAAATCTCTTAAAAGAGCTCAACTAAAGAAGATACAAGAAACCATATTCATTGTTTAGAAAAAAAAACATGAAGAAGAAGATAGAACAGAGATAAAAGACAAAGTAAGCAATAATGTGAAGAATAAACAACTGAAAGAAGGAGAAAATCAAAGGAACTATGCAATTGGAAGAAAAAGAAAAATATAATTATTTAAGTTAGCACATAATTTATCCCACCTGTGGAGAATATTATAGAGCATCAAAGCTTGTACATAACAAAGTTTTGGTTTCTCATTAGTTTTAACTTGGAGTAGGTCTAGGAGTCTTTTCTATAGTTTTTAATCCTTCTCCACCATCATGGATCCGTACATGTGTGTTTAGTGACCATCTTGGACTTTCCATCCAAAATGAACATTTGAATATTTGAATTTGTAAGTTGGGCTTAAAAGTTGTAATTTATATGTAAAGTTATAAACGCTTGTAAAGGACCTCATTTAATGTATTTCACCCCTTTAGAAAGATTCATCATGTGTGGTTAGTCTCCAGCATGGTTAGGGATGAAAATTATTTAGATCTCTCACCTTTTAGGTCATGAAAATAGAGATATTACATAATAAAGGGAGGAATAAAGTAAGAGAAAAGGGTTATAGGTTCAAAAACATAGTTAATAACCTCAAGGAGTAAAGAACTTGTAATGTTAAGCATGAAGAACTTGTATAAATAGGATTCTTGTGTATAAAGATGGATTTCTCTTGTAAATATGAATAAGAATGGATCTTTCATGAGATCCATGTATGTATGTATTTTATATGAGTTTGGAATAGTTTGTTAATGTGGATTTAAATCTATGAGTGGTTCTTAATGCTATAAATGGTGCATTAGTTAGATATTTTTTATGAATGACTTGATAACTTGAGGTTATGTTGTGATATGGTAAGGGTTAAGTTTAATTATATTGAATAAGAAACTATGCAGTTGTATTAGGATATGTGGATAAGTTTTAAAATGTGTATGAAATCTCATTTAAGTATGATATTACAAGAAGAAAGGAGTTTCTTAGTTTGAGACAAAACATGTATGAATTCTTGTTACATTCTTGAGTAAGACTAGTGAAATAAGAAAGGAATCAATGGAATAGTTGTTAAATTTGGAAATTCCATTCATAAGGACAATTAAGTAATAATATTTTAGGAATATAGAGCTAGGGTATTGAAGTAAGATTTATACTTGTGGACTAGGTAAGAAAAATAGAGTTTTTCTAGGCTTAAGAATAAACAACTAGTATTGTTGTGAAGGATTTATAGAGTTTCAAGGATCATGGTATAAATATGAAATATTAATAAGGACAATAAAGAGCTAAGGAGGTAATAATTAGGGTTTGAAAGAACCTTTTGATCAAGATATGAGAAAAATCTCTCTCGGGCTTGAGAAATCCTACTTTAGGGTTTAAGTGTAAAAAATGGCATAACTGAAAATTCCATAGATGAAAACTATTGAAACTTGATATGTAGAATATTTGCATGTTATTTTAAGTTATTTTATTTATTTGAGTGTTTTTATGGTGTACGGATCGAAAATTATCGATAGTATTGTTTGGATGCATAAGAGACACAATTAAGAAGAAAAATGTCATATCTATGTTGTTTGGATTAAGAAATCATTTGCATGCTTGATTGGATAGTTAAAGGAGATTAATGTGTATCTCAGTAATTTATATTTTTTTTCGAGAAACTAAACTTGTGAGAATTTATCAAGAAACATCTTTTTATATAGGGCTACAAGATAGTACAAGTAGAGTTTAAGGGTAAGAAACCTTATTTTGTACTTTCCTTTTTTTCAGTAATGGAGTAGGTCTATGGACTTGAAAGGAGCTTGTTGAAGGAATGTTAAAAGTTTCTTAATACCCATGAATAGATTTTGATTTTATACTAGTTAGATGTAACAATGGTCCAATACCTTTCAATCTTCTTGAATGGAGATAATGTGAGTAGTTCTAAGATTAAGTTCTTGAAATAAAGGAGTTTGAGAGTACATATTTATGAAACTAGGAGAAATATATTGATAGTTACACATAAATAAGAAAATATCCAACTCATGGTCTATTTGATTTAAATGAAATAGAGTGGAGTAAAATCCATGTGAATATGGTTAATGCATGATTTTAATCAGTGAGTTTCGAATAGGAAATGTGCTCGAGAAGCATGGTACAATCTCAAGGGGTGTCATGCCCCATATTTTTAACCCCAAATTATACCATAGTTTACCTAATAAAAATCCATTATAATAGGTGATAAAAAATTTTGTATTGATAATAACATTTAAATAATGAAATAATTAAAAATTAAGTCATTACGATGATTAAATTAATGTTATTATTTCATTTTAATCATGTCATTGCATTAATAAACATTAATTTTGTTAACAAAAAATCCAAGGTTGTCCCTCTGTGAACCCTAATAATTCCTCCCTTGTTCATTAATCACTACAAAATGATGGAAGTAAAGGTGCTCCATCGTAAATGGGGGTGGCACTGGGGGCGGCGCTCACACTAGTCTCTTTGAAGGAGAATCCTCCTCCATTGATCATGTCTCTTCTTCCCTCAATAAAAACCATGATGGTCTGGTTTATGGTGGAAGTCTTGATCTTACGTGCTCTAAGGACGGGGGAACCCATGGACTATCTCTTGAAGAACTCAATCTCAAATATTTGTGGGCTATGCGTATGTGGGATATTCCCCCTTAGTGACAACATTGGAAGCAGTCGGTAGGTAAAAGAGGTCTTACATTTTGAATGGGTAGATTTACAGTGGGCTTGGGCTGCCCCATCAAAGGATATGGTGGTGAAAAAGGGTTTCTTGTGCCCCTTAAAAACCCGAGGGTAGTTGTGGTAGTAGTTCAGATGGCTCCTTCAAAGAATCACTGAAAGGAGAGAGATCTACCATACCCCCTACTAACATGACACCCAACATCACATTTGGTGATGAAGTCATTAAATTTGAGATCTATTACCGGGAGCATGCTCGATTTGTAGATTCGAGAGGTTTTTGCCTCAACTTGCCATTCATGCATGCTTGGATCTCCAAACACTAGAACCCACTTATTTTTGGAAGGTTAGATCTATACCCATGTGAAAAAGGTATTTTTCTTGCAGTTTCCTCTTCAATAGCTGACAAAAATACCATAACATCTAAGCTATGGGTTTTTAATAATGATACCTAGTTATCAAACCTTTGTTTCCCTCTTTCAACCCATTGATCAAATCCTTTTCTCTTAAACCTATTTGGATTAGGTTGCCCCACCTACCCTTGTAACTTTGGAAGTCATTATTGTTTTATATCCATTGGCAAAGTTTTGGGACAAATCATTATCATTGACTCTCAAACTACCAGATTCACCCACACTACTTATGCGGGATCCTAGTTGAATTGGATACCTCTAAAAACCTCCCCACAAACATTAATCTAAAAGTACAAAATATAACTTGTTCTCAACCATTGTACTATGAAGTTATACCTTTTAGATGTAGAAAGTGTTTATATTTAGGACATATTGCTGCTGATTATGGGATGGAAAAGTGCCAAATTGAGAGAAATAATTAGTGGAAATATGCCCTCCCAAAATTTTCAATTTTTTATGCCAAGGAGATTTGAACTCTAATGTTGATTTTGAAGTTGGTTTTGAATCAATCCTAGAAACCCTCTCTCAGAAATTCTTGTAGTTGGCAACAACGATAACTCAAAAGACTTAACTCAAACAAACAAAGATATTGTTCCAACTAAAAGCATTATGGGTAAGGAAAATATACCTCCTACCTCTACTATGGGAAAAACATTCATCTTCCGATTAATTATATTGAGGTAATTCTTCCTATTGAGGAGGTTTAGGAAGGATGGAAAATGGTGCACAAAAAGAAGAAACCTACTCTCAAGAATTTTGCTTCCCATCCCAGATGATTTGATCTTCTCTTTTTCCATTTATTCCTATTGCGCATATCTTTTCTTGTTGGGCTTCTATTTGTTTTTGTTGTTATGTTATGTTGCATTGTTATTCTCGCTATAGTCTTGTTTTTTTCTAGCTTTGTGTTGGTAGTTTTTCCTCTACCTTTGTGCTTCATTGTTATATCGGCTTTTAGACCTCTTTACGGATTGTGGTCCCCACCTGTCCAAAAACCACTTGGATTTCATGTTTTATCTAGATTTTTATCGCTTTTGTATCTCGAGGTATGGTCTGTTCAAGACCATTTACCAATAATAAAAAAATCCAAGGTTTTCGATTAATAATAACCTTTATATTTTAATTCCCCAACCAAGGTAACCCCTAGGTCTAAGGAAGTAAAATTCATTTTCTAAGCTATATTTAATTAGTAAACTAATTAAATCATATTACATATTGCGAAGTTTTATTTAATTAAGTGGGAATGATACTAAATCCCTAAGTCCCCTAATTCAATTAAATGGGTTAATAATTTAGCCCTATATTAATTTAAAGTGGGTCTCCAAGACCTATGTACATTAAATTAATTAAATAATTTTTTTATTTTCTCCCTAAACAATTATTCACGCAAAACCAAATTTAAAATTCCACTTGCAAGTGGGAAGGCCCACCATGGGACCCACTTGTAAGTGCACATTCCATATTTAAGGAGAGCCTTTGGATTGAAAGGATCTCCACCCTAGATCTTAGGGTTAAACTAGGAAACCCTGAAATTCCTTATGGAAGATATTTCTTCCTTAGTTTCATTTTATTATCTCATTTTCTCATCTCTCCTTCCTTTCTATTGTCTAGTTTTTTGTAGGTTACTATGTGGAGCTCATATGGATGGTGGATGAATATTTATTATTCCATTCTCTCATAATGTTTGCATATATAGTTTTGGTATAATTTTATAACTCGAATTTGAGTTCATTATGGAGTTTATTCATATATATCCATTTTTATTTTGTGGGTAAAATTTCCTTTTACATGTGAATACAAATTCACTAAATGTGTGTGGGTGTATGCACACACACATGTTTACATTCTACATAAGGGGTTCATTGATTTGTTAAAAAATAAAAATTTACATTCTATACAAGGGGAAACCGACTATTACAAGTCCTTTGTTTATATATATATATATATATATATATATATATATATATATATATATATATATATATATATAATAACAATGTTGTGTATCATATATAGGGTGGCGGTTATTATGTGGCCTACATTTAAGGTAGGGTTGGACCACATATGTGGAGGTGATAGGGGTTGGGCAGGGTCATGGCCCCTCCCAAGCCTTATCTAATGGTAGGTTTTGGCAGGGGGCGGTCAGCCGTAGCCGCTCCCAAACTCTACTCAAATTTATATTATTTTTATAACTATATGATATAAAACATTTAGGGTTTTAAAATTTATATCTTTCTTATATATATATATATATATATAAGATCACCAATGAGGAATATATTCAAATATTTCATTTCCTAAGTATAATTTAACTACCAATCAATCAAATATTTAATAAAGTTATAAAATAAATCAGGTGTTTGCACAACCATATAATATATATTTTTAAACATATGTATATATATGTAAAAACCATTGAACGATATTGCAGGAATGATATTAATTACAAGAATAATATTTTCATTACTATCTTACTTTCAAATTAGCATTATATTTCAAGAAATTTATATTATAACTTGGAAAGAGAGATTATTTGGAAAGTATAGAATTTTTTTCAAAAGGTATAAAATGTACAACTAAGAAAAATGGGAGATGACTTGAATAACAAAATAATCAATCATAACTCAAGAACAATGAGTTTTCTTTATACACAATTTATTCCAACAAGATCAATAATCTTAAATGACTAATTATTTTCCTTTATCACCAAAAATATGATTTTCACAAGTTTTTAACTAACTTACAAGCCTATAAATCACTTAAATTTTTTCATTTAACCTCACAAATGTTAATACAAACACAAACAACCATATTTCCATATAAACACAAAGAGGACAACCTCCATAATAGTCATAGATACAATCTGGTTTAAAACATAAAAGAGATCTCCCAAGCCCACATTTACTTTCTTTTCAAAGTATATTTCAATGAGAACAATATAATAAGATTTACTTAAATAAAATCACTTAAATCTCCCCCTTTAGATTGTTTCCCAAAATCAGGTTTCATAACTTATTGCATCAAATTTCCAAGAGAGTAAAAAAATACATTTTTTCTTCTTAATAAGAGTAATAAAAAAAATGTAAAATAAAAGATTACAAGCCTCCCACTATGTGGGAAAAACATTCCCAAAAACTAAACTTTAAAAACAACTCTCCTTCAACCAAGAAACTTCAAGAATGTCTCGAAATTTAGCTCCAAGATCAATATTATCTAAGTGCCCCAAAACAAAAAAAGAAAATACTTAAAAACCTCCCAAACATATGCATCGTTACATGCCTTTCTCCCAAGAGAAGGCATGTTAGTCTCCTCAAAGCACATGGGAAATAAGGATAGCATGTCACCAAGATTTCCAAGTAGAAAAACAAGTATTCAACTTAGCTAAACAAGATAACCAAAAAAAAGGAGGAATTCAAATTCCACCAAAACAAAAGAAGTCTTAAACATTAAAAGACCAAAACCAAAGGAAATGGGAAGAGGGGAAAGAGGAATCCCAAAACCAAAGGATAACATGTAGTTCCAAGATCATCCTCCAAATATATATCAACTCCTCAACTCCAACAAACCCACTAATCTCCTTATTTATCCATATTATCTTCGACAAAGGCTTTCAAGCCTTGGATGCTTTCTTGGCAATGATAGGAGGAGATTTCTAGGACAAATGGAAATACGTCCTAATTCCCCCAAGGAAGGGAATAGAAAAATAATATCCTTCATGGATTCCCAAGATGCCATGAGAAATGAATAAAATGGCCCTTCCCCCTTCCCACAACCCATTCCCAAATCCACTCCCCATTAAGAGTGGAGGGACAAATACCAAAATATCAACAATATAAAGTAGAAAATAACCAAATTTAAACTCCTATAGCCGAAAACAAAATCCAAACAATATCAATTCAACAATGTTTCCATGCATTGCATTAACAATAAGAACAAGGAAAGGGGTGAGTCCTACCTCACAACCAAGCCAAATTCTAAAATCTCGGAATTCTCCAATAGACACCAAAAAAATCTCTAGCTCCAAAAAATCCAAATAATCACTATGAAATGCTCTCCCAAAAGCCCCAAGAATTCCAAAATGGGGATATAAATAGATTAAGTTCTCCAAATCATCTATCCCATGGGAGGATGGCATGTGTCACCCTACCAACTAGGCACATCCTACACATAAAAATCCCTATCCAAGTACCCACACAATAATAAATGCAAAGGAATAAAATATAAAAAATATAATTCCCCAAAATCATGGTACTTAATCCAAAAGTCACCCAAAAAATATATAAGAGAGGAAGGATAGTGACTTGAGAGAGGATTATGAGAAAGATAACACTTTTAGGGTTTTCAAAAATTTCCCTTTATCCATAGGTTATGTCCAAAGGGTCATTTTTATGGTAAGAGAGACCCCAAGTTCCAAATAAGCATCTAAAATTCCACTTTTTTCCCAAATTCAATGTTTGGGAGAAAGTGGATCTTTTAAGATTCTTTTTTGTCCCCCAAAATAAAGGTTAGGTGATCCCAAGCCACAAATAAACATACTTGACAATAAAAAACCTCCCAATTATAATTAAGCACTATAAAATGAAAATCAAGCAATTAACACCTCTACACACAAGGATTTTTTGCAAGCACAATCATAAGGGGGGTAACTATTTGATCCTTATAAATTTATTCACATTTACTGTAGCATGCATCAACCATTCCATTTAGTTTAACCATTCAAACCATCTTAACATGAATCATCAAAACATAACAACATACATGCATGCAGATGAGACATAAAAACACATGAACACAAGATATGAGTGGTAAAACCTCAAGGGGAAGAAAACCCACTAAAAAAATATTTATTATAGCCATTATTCAAATTTAGTTGAGCACAAACCTAACAAGGATCACTAACCTCTAGGTTTAGTGAGGCACCAATCCCACAAGGAGCACGAGCCCTTAGATCTAGTAAAACACCAACCCTACAAGGAGGCACCAATCTCCTAGATGAATCCGCACCAACCAAAGCCACTAGATGTGTTTGTAATCTCTGAAATGTTACACCAACAACTAATGATGACACTAATTTATCTCACTTTCTGTTATCTTCCTCTAAACTATCTTGTAGCCTTCTCGCTCAAGAATGTATTCCTTCAAGTTGATTAGGTTATCTAACATATCTCACCCATATATGATCACACTCTAGAATATCATAACATCATCTATGCCCTATCATGATCGTCATTATAGTCAAAAATCGCGCACTTACTATTACATTTTTACTGCCAAGTATGTTATTTTATATACCGATCTCGTGTAATAAAAGTATTCACTAATAGCTCATCCCTTATCCTTGTGATCAATTAATCGGTCATTATTGTCACTTTTCTCACACATTCATTAGTGTTTAATACAATTTTAGTCATCTTTCATAAGGTCTCAACTATCATTATTTGGTGGTTTTTCATTTTTAGTCTCTGGCTAGGGCACTTGGAAAGGTGTTGGGGTGCCTGTTGATGCCCCAATCCTCTTTTTGGGCACCCCAATTTTGGTCACACTTTGTTCACAATTAAAAGTCTAAGGTTAGTGCCTACGATTTGTTCTTACATTCCCCTAGGTGCTATTCGACATTGTTGGTCCATTAGTATTGAAATTTGAACAAGATATCCCTATATAAACTTAGCATACTCACCATATTATAGGTGAACATCTTACTATCAAGAGTTAGCTATCTACTAAGGTAAAGGACTAAATTTGGGCATATTCGACATCTACATCACAAAAACATATGGGGAAAGGGTTATATTAATTCTATTCCATCCACCATTTGCATATTACATCTATTTATTTCCCCCTACTTCGTGTCTTTGACGTTAGGGCACACTAGGTACAAAATTGCACACGCAAGCACACAAAACTACATTAGGTCTGAAATGTAGTGTAGAGATTAGTCGTAAGACCATAATTGTGGAAGCTAATGTCGGTTCGATCCCTTCATTTGCATCTTTATTTTTTATGAATTTGAGGATTTGGATGGGGTTTTGTAGGTAGATCTTCATCATACAACTACAACGACATTAATGAGGATATTACAACAATTAGGTGACCAAGAGGAAGGTGTTGTGAAGACCTTATGACACCTTTGTCGGAACCAAACCCTAAATTTTTCACAAACCCAAGTGCCCAGATCACATACCATGGAGCCCCTAGGCGCCCCAGGTCTAGGAGGATCTTTGTTCGTTGTAATTTCCTAGGTAGCACCATAAGTCTTTGTCCTGTCCACACATCATTCTACCTAGTCCCACACACTAAAAGGTAAGTTAATTTCATGTTAGTACCCCAGCCCTTCCTATTTTCATTATTTGATTTCATTAAAAATATTAAATAAAATTATTTATTGTTTTACATCACATTTATATCAGTTATTCCCTTGTTACTAGTTTAGATTAACATATAAAAATTTAGCTAAGATGTCATAAATTAGGGAATTTTGCTAGCAAATGTCCTAAGAGCATGAAAAGACTGAAAAAGACTAAAACAAAGAAGAAGAGACTGAAAAAGACTCTTTGACCGGTAGGCAAGATCAGAGTATTAGGGACCGCTGCATGTAGATGAATCTGAGAATCAAAGGCAAAAAAAAGGTTTTAAGACCATAATAAAGAGGCCACCGGTCTATAGAAAACTATGGAGACCAAAAAACCCTCTATCGGGAAAGGATGAGGAAGCTCGAAAGGGAAAAGATAATGATTAGGCCAAGGGTGAAGAAGCTTGGAAGGAAACAAAAAAAGTTCAGACTAAGATGCTTGAGAATACAAATCTGTAAAACTGAACATGGAAGTGGATGAAAAAAATGAAAAAGTTTACATTCATTTAACCATTTCCAATGAAGAGGAGATGGACAAAATTACTCCCCTCCCTCATCAAGAACAGGTAAATGAGAACAATTCTTTGAAGTATAAAGAACTAAACAAGACGAGACAAGGAAAAGCTAAAGAACTCCTAGAATCCATAACTAGAGATCTAAATGAGGATAAAGAGTTTGCAGATATGGAGGAGCTCATAGACAATGAATACAACAGAGAATCCCCTATAGCTCAACAACTTGTTTTTGATAAAGGAAAAGAAGAAGGAGAAATTACCCCTGCAATGACAAAGAACCTGCCTGAATGTGATAAGGATGGATTCATCACAGTCCAGGAGTAAGAAATGAAGAATGAAAGGCTTTGAAGAAATTCTAGAATCACTTTATAGTGATAAAAAGAAACAAATAGGAAGTTGGGAAGCTTCCACTTCAAGAATCACAAGAGCTACTACCAAAAGAGTTGCGAATATTGGAGTTATTAATAAAAAAGGCTAGGCCCTCCAAAAGTGATGTAAGGAAAAAAGAAATTGAAAAGATGACACTCAAAGCCTTTTGAGCCATCCGGCAACCGCCTCCCCAATCCTTTTTAATGAAGGTTTTATCTTGGAATGTCGGGGGATAAATGGGGGTCCTAAACAAAGAATTCTTAAGGAACTTAGAAGATCAAGCAGGCCTAGTATCCTTCTAATTCAAGAAATGAAAATGAAAACCAAAGTTATTGAAGAGTGCAAAAAGACTTTCTGGGAGAATGCTACCTTTGCTACTTCTGATTCTCAAGGGGCTTCTGGAGGCTTAGCGGTCTTCTGGGACATTAAAATTGTTCATGGTAATGTGCTTTTCTCCTCTCAAAATCATTTAGCTATAAATTTTATAAGTCTTGAGAACAACTCTAGTTGGATCCTTTCCAATATCTATGCTCCTAATACTGCTGCTGGTAGAAGGAATTTATGGAAAGAGTTAGTTTGTTTTAGAAATAATTTTAAGGATTCAAACTAGCTGATAATGGGGGATTTTAACACTCCTCTAAACCCTAGGGAGAAATTTGGAGGGAACTCTGATTTCTCTACCAGCATGGAAGACTTTGTTGACCTCATCTCGTATCTCAATATTTGGTCAAAGCACAATTCATGGTCCCACTTCATGTCCCAAAACGCGAGTAAGAAGTTGGGCGGGTTAGAAATCGAGGGTGTTCGTGTGAACATCCCTTTCACGTGAATTTTCCCCTTCATCCGAACTGCCACGTAGGATGTAGAAAGAAAGTAGTTCGCGCGAATGGGGTTCGCATTAGAACACCCCTTCCTTCGCTTGAACCCCTCGAATTGAAAATATTTTTGGCATGAAAGAGTTATATATAGATATTTATATAGTTTTGGACTTGGCGGATTTAAGGTTTGGGGTGTTCGGGCGAAGGGGGTTCATGTGAACCCCTTCATGCGAACCCCCTTGCGCGAACCCGATATTTGAGAAAAAGAAAGAATTTATGTGGCACATTTTGGCACCAAATCCATTTGGAGGATAATTTTATGCCAAAATGTGCCACTTAGGTGCCACGTAATTAGGGTTAACGAATGAATAAAATTACAAAATTTTAACACAAAATACAGAATTTTATTAGCTTTCTAAAAATATAATTTTTATTTTTTAAAAATATGTTTTACTATTTATTTTTTATATTTTTCTAACATATGGTATTTTAGGACAATCGATCGTACACAATCAACCCAATTTGAAAAATAGCAAAAAATATCAAAAAAATTTGAAAAAATTAAAATTATTATTTATTGAAGTCTTCTTCTTACCTGTGAAAAAAAAATTCATTTTTGATATAAATCTTAAAATTTATTGGCATAAACATTTGTACGCCATTTATTTGAAAATATTTTTACAAAATAATTAATTAAAAAAAAAATATAAGTCCAAAAAATATGAAAATTTGACAGCACTTCAAAATTCAAATCTTGAACACATATCTAAAATTTCATGGTGAAAAAATAAATTTTCATTCAAAAGAACCACCCGGGGACAGTCATTCCTCTTTTATAACATAAGAAACAACGTATGAGTAAAATTAAGAAAAAGACCGTTTTTTTTGTAATTTTAAAAAAAATTTACATGTATTCTACACTCTAAATACAACATTTCGTTAGTTTGTGGAATTTCATGAATATGTATGGTTTTATGGCTATTACCTTTAGAAAATCAATGAAACTGAAAATTCATGTTTATAATGGTACAAAACATACCAAAATTCATCGAAAATTATGGACATTGAACTCCATGGTAATCAATACACTTGGTCTAACAGAAGAATTGGGGAAAATTTGATTCAGGTTAGATTAGATAGAGCTCTCATTTCTGCTAACTGGATCTTAAATTAGAATTTTCATCTCTCCTCTCTACCCAGAACTGGATCAGATCACAATCCTATTGCTCTTAACTTTTTCAATTGGTCTAAGCCTTTCCATTGTAACTTCAAATTTGAAAAGATGTGGCTTGAGCATGAAGACATTCTTGATAGAATTAAAGAATGGTGGACTTGGGAAGGAATAGGAACTGCTCAATTCAAACTTCTTCAAAAGCTAAAAAATGTGAAACAAAAGGTTAGAACCTGGAATAAAGAGGTTTTTGGCAATATCTTTGAGAAAAAGAAAGAAATTAAGTGGAAAATGGAAGAGTTCGAGCTTAAAGTCTCAATGAAGGGTATGACCTTTGAGGATCACCAAAGAGAAAAAAACTTCTTTCTGACCTTCATAATATCAATAGCTGTGAGGAAACCTTTTGGAGAATGAAATCTAGAGCTCTTTGGTTAAAGGCTGGTGATAGAAACACAAAATATTTTCATATGACCACCCTCAAGCATAGGGCTTGCAATAGAATTACTGAAGTCTCCAAGGGAAATGGTACCATTGCTAAGGATGCTAAGGATATTAAAGCTGAAGCCCTAAAATTTTATGAGAATCTCCTTTCTGAAAACAATTCTTATAATGAGCAAGCAGCCTCCTTTCTTTTAGACTCCATTCCTAACAATTTTCTCCCAGAAGAGAGATTTAAGAGCCTTTCCAAAGTGGTCACCATTGAGGAGTTGAAAAATTTGTCTTCTCTCTTGAAGGTGACAAGGCTCTGGGCCCTGATGGATTCTCTACTAATTTCTTCCAAAAATGTTGGGATATATGCTCTGAATATTTGTTGAAAGTTGTCAATGAGTTTTATAGAACTGGAAATCTTATAAAGGAGCTAAATAACATGCATATTGTGCTTGCACCTAAGAAGTTGGATGCAAAATATTTCAAGGATTTTAGACCAATCAGCCTGGTTAATGTGGTTTACAAAATTTTTACTAAGATTTTAACCACTAGATTGCAGCCTCTTCTCATGGAAATTATCTCCCAACAAAGAGAGCGGATTTATAAAAGGTAGAATTATCCAGGATGGAGTAATTATGGTCCATGAAACAATTCATTCAATGGATAAAAGTAGAAAATTTGGGATGGCAATCAAGTTAGACATGCATAAGGATTTTGATAGAGTCTCTGAAATTCATTGATGAGGTTCTGACCAAGTTTGGGTTTCAAAATAAATTCAGAAAAATTGTCCAAGCTTGCATTTCCTCTCCCAGATTTTCTGTGGTTGTCAATGGAGAACCTGTTGGTTTTTTGCTAGCAATAGAGGCATTCACCAAGGGGACCCCATGTCCCCCTTGTTATTCATCATAATGGCTGACAGCCTAAGCCGTTCTATTACAAAATCTATTCATAATGGTATGATAAAAGGCTTTCAACCTACTTCTGGCAATCATATTTCTTCCCATCAACAGTTTGTTGATGACACTATTCTTCTTCTTATGGCCTCCATCATTGAAGCTAAGGCTATCAAAACCATTCTCAGATTCTATGAGGAAGCCTCGGGTCAGAAAGTAAACTTTGATAAAAGCTCGGTTTACTTCTTCAATACTCCTATTGAAAGACAAAAAATATTTCTCTTATTCTTGGTTGTAAAATCAACTCCCTCCCAGCTACATATCTTGGGCTCCCTATGAGTACTAGTAAGGTTTCTAATGAGGTTTGGAATGATCTTGCTTAAGAGATTTTAGAAAAAGCTAGCTGGATGGAAAGGTGCTATCCTCTCAAGTGTTGGCAAATGTTTATTGATTAAAAGCACTCTTCAAAATCTTCCCATATATATCATGTCAATGTTCAAAGCATTCCAACAGCAGTGGTGAATAGCATTGAAAAAATTCAAAAACACTTCTTATGGCATGGGACAGAAGACAGGTTCAGATATCATTTAGTAGCATGGGAATAGGTCTACAAGCCAAAGAGGATTGGGGGTTTAGGTATTAAAGATATAAGAAATATGAATGTTGCTCTAATTGCAAAGCTTGGTTGGAGGCTCATCAAAGAGCATAAACCATGGACTGAGTTAATCAAAGTAAAATACCTTTCCAATCAAAACTTATATTCCTTTCTATTTGACCAAGTTGCTTCCAAATGGATCATTTTTTGGAATAATCTACTCCACATCAGGCATATTCTTTCCTAGGGCTGTAGATGGAAACTTGGAAATGGGCATGATATTGATTTCTGGGATGACATCTGGTCTGACACAAGTTGGGATATCACTTTTAGCTCCATAAAAGATAACCTAATTAAAAACTATGGAAAGAAAGTCAAAGACTATATTGAGGTGTCTGACAACATAAGGAAATGGAAGCAACTTAAAGTTGATGACAAAAATATGCAGCCTGTTGTTTCTACATGCAGAATCATCTCTCCCTAATTCATATCAGTCAACATGATAATAAGGATGAGATTATTTGGAAATATTCCTTTGATGGAGAATATTTCATTAATCTGGTTACAACTCTTTTTTTGCTTCTATTGATAGTGAAATTGAATGGCACAAGCTTGGATGCCCGAGCTAACCCCTAAAGTAAATTTCTTCTGGTGGCTTATCATCAAGGGTAAGATTCTCACTAATGAAAATCTCATCAGGAAAGGTTTCATCATGCCTAATAGATGTTGCATGTGCTAGAAGAAGCTAAAGACATTAAACATCTTTTTTTGCATTGTAAGTATACTTCAAAAATATGGCATCTTATCCTTGAAAATTTCAATTAGAATTGGGTTTTCCCCCATACTTGTCTGCAGGCATGGAAGCAATGGAACTCCCCTTATAAGCATTGTATGGTTAGGAGGCTTTGGCAACTAGTTCTCCCTCATACCATGTGGAGAGTCTGGAAAGCTAGAAATGATGTTATTTTCAGAAATACCAGAAAGATATGTACAAAAGTCTTTAATGAAATTATCATTGCAGTGAAAGACAACATTGAAATATTTAAGCCTCCCAAAAATAAACTTTATCCCGAGGAATGAGGAGCACATTCTTGCTGCTTGGAACATTGGCACTGATAGCAGTAAATGTAAGGACAACAATAGCATTGATAGATCTATTGTATGATGGATCCAACCTCCCACTGCATGGCACAAACTAAAATTTGATGGAGCTTCAAAAGGTAATCCTGGGGATTCGGGAGGTGGTGGGGTGATTAGAGATCATAGAGGCTGCTTTGTTGCCACTTTTTCTGGCAAGATGGGTAAGCAAACAAATCACTACTCGGAAGCTTTAGCAGCGCTCTGGGGAATAAGGTTGGCTAGAGATTGTAATATTTCCAATATTATAATTGAGGGGGATTCATTGAACATTATTAATTTGTTAAATCAAAAGCAACCTCCAAGTTGGTCCATCAAGGACTTCATTAATGAAGCTATTGAAATATGCAATGGTTTTGATAACTATAAGATTATCCACACCTATCGTGAGGGTAATAGAGTGGCGATTTTTAGCAAATATTGGGGTCAACAATACAATGCAAACTTGGCTAAGTGGTGACCCCCTTCCTGCCAAAGTACTTGATGACATCACTAAAGATATACATGATTTTAAATGCAATTATTAATAGATATAGTGCTGATGCGAAGGAGGTGCTTATTAATTGCAAAGTTAAGTTTAATGATGCTCTTAAAATTCTCGCATGCTTCAGAGGTCCCAAAAGTAGAGGCGGTGTTGAGTTGTATGAGTTTCAAAAATTTTATACCATTGTGTAGCGTAGAAAAAATACAGAAAATGGGGGGACCTCCTTGCAAAACCAAGCCCATTCATGATCCAACCTAGAAAACAGATACAATTCTTTGGAATTATCTACAAATGGGGGGTATTTCAAATTTCATTGAAAAAATAAAGGGTTTCGATCAGGACATTTTGGTGAAGTTTGCTAATGGGTGGAGAAATCACGGTTGAGTATGGAGATGTCAAGGTCGAGATCTCTGAGGAGCTCATTGCCCAGGTCACTGGACTGAACATGGAAGGTGCCAAGTTCTTCAACAAACGTGTGTTGACAGAGAGGTGGAGGCGAAAAAATTTCTTGCTGAAGGGAGAACCTTGAGTTTGTCGTGGCTGGCATAAAGGTGGCCTCTATACCTGAACCCTTTGCTGAGATTGCACGTATGATGGTTAAGTATGTCTCTTTGGAGGGAAGATATGTCACCATTCCCCTGAAACATTTAATTTTCCTCAATCACTTTCACAGGAATCTTACCATAAATTTCCCGCATTATTTACTAAACTCCTTGGAGAAGTTTGTCCTTGAAGTTCAGAAACATACCAGGGTTGTTCCCCTTCACCAAGGCCTGATCCTGCTCATTCACCACCATTTCTTCTCTAGCTCTTGCCCTCTGCCCACTCCCCCTGTGATTAACCCTCTCCTAATGAGAGATCTAGAAACTACTACCTCAGGAAGAAGAGGAAAGATAAGAAGGTTAAGGTCACTCTACCTTCTTCACAGAGAATTTTGTGTAGTCATAGGGATTTGGAGCTTGCATGAGAACTTATTGCACATAAGTAATCCTATGGATAATTCCAGAGAAGTGGACCTTCTTACCAGAGTTAGTAAACTTGAAGAGGAGATCAAAGACCTCAAAAATGATCTGAGGAATATGGAAAAAACAAAAGGTAAGAGGAAGCTACAAAATCCTGAAGACATGGATACTGTTGCTGAGATTTACAAAAAGCTTCTTTCACTTGATACTAGGCTAGGAAATGCCAAGGGGTGTCAGGATTGCACCCTCTCTGCTCTGAAAGGTATGTATAATTTTATGGAACAACACGTGAAGAGTGTGTGTAGCCTTAGTGGCATTCCTGAAAACATTTGGGATTCCAATGAGACCCGTGACCTTGCACTTGCTAAGGTAGACATGAGTGATCCTTCTCATGCCATGGCCATTGCACTCTTCATCTCTCTCAGAAAATTAAGGTCAATATTAACAAGGTATTCAAGTGATACGGTGCCCAGATGTTGCTTTGTTGTTGTGATGGTGCTATTTTTTGACGGTTTTGATGTTGTTTTCTTGTTGGGATGCCCTATTTTGGATCCCTTTTGCTATTTTTGGCCCTTATGTTCTTCTTTGGATCACTATCTGGATTGATCATTTTGTTCTCTTTCTACTATTGTATCTGGCTATTGAGCCTCCATGTTTAAGGCATTTAGCCTTTCTTGGTTGGGTTTTCTCCTTCTACTATCTGGCTTCTTGAGCCTTTTTGTACACTGAGGTATAGTCCCTTCAAAACTATTTATCCTTAATAAAAAAACATATAAAAATTCACATTTTTAGTTAATCATTTTGGTGAACCCGACTCTTTAGAATACCTTTCCCTATGATCCAATCGCACCCTAATGGATAATCCTATCCCATCTTCTCCATGCGCCATGTATCATGTAAGGTTAACCCTATTTATGATGAGGCTACCATTTTTGAGCTTAAATCTCTCTATAATTTTGTCGTTACAACACTAGACCATGTCAAACAATAACTTCAAAATGGACTACAATCTGTACCTACCCATTTTGAAGATTCTCCTATAGGCATTAGAATTTTTGACGATCTAGTAGTCTTTACTTGTTGTACTCCATGTTATATGGTTACTTGTGATCCACCTTCTCAAATTTTAGAGGATACATTAGATTATTCTCTTATTGATTACTTATTTGGTATTAACGCTCCTTCACATGAGCATACTGATTCACCTTCTACTCGATCACCAATAGGGTTCCCTCTTATGAAATTGTTTCTCATTATACATACTCTCCTACTTCATATAATCCTTCACATTATGTTGAGAATCCTATTTATGATGTTCTCAGTGATATATTCATTTCCAAGTCCTTATTTGAAATCGGTGAGAAAACTGAGGTTTATGACTCACCTTCTTTCCATTCTTTTGAGTGTGACTTGCCTACTCCATTAATATCTTCTCCTAAGATCATATTTATCACTACACATGAGTCACCACCATCTATCACTTCTTCTTCTCCTATTGTTTCATCTCTCCTTTGCTAGATAACCTATGTCTCTTACTACATATTTTATAGAATTGTTCCCATTGGTTACTTCACCTCTTAAGGGTATTACTAATGCTATTCCAACCATTGTTGTGGTTATTCCATATATATATCATATTGTAGCTTCCTTGACACCTACTAGTGTACCCTTTGCATCAGACCCTTCTCCATCACCCTTAGACATCCCTATGATCATTCGCAATGGTAAGCTCCAACCACTTAGTACATTGTTACCATCTTTCACCATCCCTTCATAGGATATTCTATCCCTCATGCATGTCATAGGAAAATTACAATCCTAGGTTCAGTCTATCACTTTATAAAGTAGGGATTATTACGCCTCTATTGACAACAATTCATTACATGGAAATCTAGTCACTAATAAAATTCACAATTCTGCATTCCGTCGTGATTTTAACATGTCTAATTTCACATGTTTAGATGGTATGGGTAACCCTCATGCCCATCTCCTTCATTATCCTTAGGCTATGGCTTATTATTTTAATGATCACTTATTACTTAAATCCTTTCACTATAGTCTTATTGATGAGGCATTACAATGGTACACTCATCTCCCCTTTGGATCCATTAGCACTTTTTTATGACATGGAGGATGTCTTCCTCCATCGTTTTATAATAAAAAATGGCCCTAAGGTTACTTATGGCTGCTTAACTTCTCTACGTCAAGGCTCCAAGGAACCTATCAAGGACTATATCCTATGATTCAATGCTTGTATCCATCAGCTTGTTTTTCAACCCATTGATCTTGAGAAGAAATTTATTTTTTATCGTGGCCTCATTCCTCCACTTAATAAATGATTGCAGTATGATACATGTGATTCATTCACTCTCTTATGCTATAAGGATATCAACTTATAATAAAACATCCTCTCTACACCGACCATAGATCCTCCACATACTTTTGTGGTTATAACCTCATCTAGCTCTCCATCTGAGTGTCTGGTTGAGCATCCCACACAATCTCCTACCAAGAAACATAAGCAAGCTCCACCCTTTTTCCACCAAAGAATACTCCTTCTCTGACTCTGTAATAAGACACTTCTCCTACCACCCCACCTAGGTCACGTGAACCTTTGTACTTTTGTCACCAGCGCGCACTTGTATTTGCATGATGTGTTTTTGTATTACTCAATGAGTGATTAATTCAATTACCTTCTAACCAACATCATTCACAACACCGATAGCAACACCAACATGAAAAACACTATTGTAATTATCATCATATAAAATTCCATAGACATAATGACTATCTTTCCCTTTAAGATAGATTACAACAATTAGAGGATAAAGACATCATCTCCTTTGGTTCTCGCCCATGTGAGTGATCCATCTCTCCCTTACATGGCCATAGAGTTCCCACTACAATTGAGTCATATCCCACATATGGTGTTATGACTATGATGTATCCACCCCTACCTGCTATTCACAAACATTCCCCACCACATCCATTACATTCACTGCATCCACCTCATCCATCACAAAAATGCTATCCACCGCATCACGCTGCTACTTCACACTAGGTACCACAACATCCCACTTTCACACATTCCACCACAGCTCCATATGACATTCAGTTCGATTCATACACTCATGTTTCTTCCATTCCACATGCTTCCACCACTCCACATCACCTTGGTCTTTAGTAGGTGAGTACTCTCACCTCACCCCCGATAACGTAATTTTTTCTTTTCGGTTCTTACATGACTGTTGAGGGTTTTCTCTAAGAAATTTTCATCATGTGCTACATCATTCATCTGGTGCACCTCAATCATTTCCCAATGATACACTCTTGTTTTTTCCGGTTCATTCTTGACTATTGAGGGATCTTAACCAAATGAACCTAATCATTTATACGATGGGGGCATCATAAATAAAGTTTGAATAAGGCATACAAGGAATGAATAACATGTACTTGGAATTTGAATGATTTTCTCTCCCGTTATGTTATGTTTGAATTTTGTATTATCATGTAATAAACTCTATACAAGTAAGAGTAAAAGTGGGTGTCTTAGGTGGATATGGGTTGTTTTCATAAAAGTCTATGTAGGAAGAGGGATTAGATTTATTTGAATATTTTTTTTAGTTTCCTAGATCATATCTAGTTGGCACAACTATGTGCAAGCCATATTCAAACCGACTCACCTATTCTAGCATGTAGTTGAGCAAATATCTCAACAAGGAAGATAAGATAAGTTCTATGTTTAAGATCATATAGATATATAGCTGTTTTGTTTAAAGTTGGTAAAGGGAGAACTAAGGGAGTATGAGGTCGAATCAAACATGGAAAGAAGATGATGGTGGATAATAAGCATGAAAAAGTGATAATAAGAGGAGGTATGCAAGAATTAAGTGGAGAACAATGTATTGTATGAAAGCTCTGGGAATGAATAAGAGTTGATGATTTGAATTACTTTGTGATTGGTAATGTATGATTCATGTTTCAGGTGTTAATATGTTTTATTTATTTCTAATTGAGTGTGAATAATGGATAAATCTCCTTGTGTTAAGATGAAGACATAAAACTTGTATGCATTATAGAGAGCAAACGGTAAAATCTGATCTATGCAAACCTAGGTTTAGGATAGCATTCATAACATTTTGTATATGAGCTCGAAACAAGCTAAAATTTTAACCATAGAGTTAAAAAATTGTTTTTTAGATGAGTATTGAAGGGTTTGATTTGATGATTAGTATTGTTTTAGATATGATACGTTTTACCTAGCGGGTTTGAGGTTGCATGATACTTGTTTGACAAAATGTCCACCCTGATAAAAGTAGCATAACTCACACGTTTTTAAGAGTTAGGACCTAAAATTTTATATGCAAGGTCATGATCCATTTTCAAGAAATGGGTATTGAATGGTTTGTGTTGAAATTGAATATTATTTGAGATATTAATGACATAATTCTATAGGTCCTATAGGAGCAGGACAATGAACAAAATAAGGAAATTGATGTAATGGTTGATAAATTATCATTCTAAAATATTGGAGTATGGTATGGATAAAGTATATTTAGAGTTATAATTTTATTAGATATACTTGTTCATTGAATGGTGGATATCAATGCAAACTCCCACTTGATCCTTCAAGATATAATTCCCACAAGGTTCTTGATCACATGGTACTATGGATTGAGATTTGATATGTAGAGATGTTACTGTATTATGATGGTTCATGCATGATATAGGAGGTATAACCTTGTTTGGGGACAAAGATAGGAGAATACATCATTTGGATAGACCAAGGCTTGATAGTGAAGACAAGAACATACACCATGAAATCTTAAACACGTTTACAAGAAATAGAGACCCGTGGGTTTAGTATTGAGTATTGGACATGATTTTATTATGAAGGATAGCATGAGCTAAGAGGATGCACCATTTTTGGTATCAGAGCGAGAATAACCTCTTTTTTTTCATATGTTTTGCTAATGGTGAAATGTTGAATGGTACAGTGTTGATCATAGGTGATTGAGGTGAAGAGACTACAAGTATTTAAGGCCTAGAGTGGCTAAAGGAAGATAGTGTGGCAAGAAGAAGAATCCCAGGAGAAAGTTAAGCTCAAGAATAAGTCAAAATACCAAGGTGAAATAGACTTGTGTGAGACAAGACCAAAAGACTAGGGTGAAAAAGACCTAGGTGAGGATTAAGAAGATCCATAGACCAAGGTGAAAAAGACTTGGGTGAAGATCTAAAAATGGAGATAGAATCCATATTGAGAATGGTGAGAGAGAAAGAAGAAACAGAGAGAGAAGGATCTTAAAAAAAGATTGTAAGCTCCTAAATGATAATTGTATATGGATATTGTTTCTAATATTGTAGCATTGAATGGATATATAGCAGCTTGCAGGTTGAGGATGAGTATATGCTTCCCTTAGAAGGCTGATGAATATGGAGATGGAATGTTTGTCCATACTTTCCAGAGCATAAGAAGAGACTAGTGCAGAGAAGTGGATGCCAGATAAGAGATCAAAGGACAGCCATAAAAGGAAATAAAAGGTAGATCAAATACCAAGGAGGTCAAGGTAACAAACATGTGTTTTCAAGCTATTTATTTCTATATTTTTCAGAGAACTCCATATTATAAAGTGTGTGATTGAATCAGTCATGGAGGTAGGAGCAGTGTGTGAATTGGTTAAGTTCTTAAGCTATCAAAAGGAACAAGAAAAGAGAGAGAAAAAGAGAAAAGAGAAGAAGATGAGAGAAGGATTATCACTTCAAAAATAAATAGAGGAAGTGAAGAGATATTTGGAGAGAGTGACCACCATGTGGTTACAGTTGCAGGAAGAAGAGAGCCATCAGAGTGGCCTAGTATTGAAGAGGAAGATAAAATGGCCTGTGAGGTCATTGGTGAAAAGAGATAGAAGGCACAAGGAGGATGCCTTGAGGAAGAGAGAAGAGTTTCCAGATGAGCAACAAGAAGAGGTGAAAGAAGTTCTCATGATGGAGAACAAGAAAGGAGAAGAAGTGCCACAGGAAGCACTCAAGGAAGGAAGAGAAAGAGTGTTAAGAAGAACACTCAAGGAGACATTTTTGTCTCTAATTATGTTGTCTAATATTGTGTTTAAGAATGTGTATGCAGGTATGAAGAACCTCAGAGAGAAGATCAGAGGAAAGACCTTGAAGGTTGTAAGAAATGGGTCAAGCAAAGCACCCAGAGAAGAGTGTGAAGAGGACAATAGAAGAGATCAAGTTATGAGATCTCATGTGGGGGAAATTGCAGACCTACCACACACTAAAGAAGACATGGAAGAAGAAAATGAATTCCATGATGCTCAGGAAACCATTCCAGAGAGAAGAGAGAAGACAAGTAAGAAAGAAGTACTTGCAAGCCAGAGAAGCTAGAATCAGTGAAACAACCATGCTAAGGATCCTTGAGAAGGTAAATGCAATGATGAATGTTGAATCTAATTATGAATATAAGGAAGAGATTGCAGATGTGCAGGTGTATACAAAGAGGAACAGTAATGAGTATCCAAAGCTCATACCCAATCATGGGTACATAGTGCCAAAATGGCTCAAGAAGCCAACAGAAAAGAAAAAATGCAGACCTCAAGCAAGAAGAATGCATGATGAACCATGCATGCCAAGAAGAAGGCCAAAGAGAGAGGTATAAAGATAATGCCTCAAAACAAGGAGCAGATCACAAGAAAGATAGAGAAAAAATCATATATCAGCCTAAATCCATGCAAAGTAGAGTATGGGTAGCCAAGAGCATGAAAGGATTACAATGCAAACATAATGAGCATAAGCACATAGCTGGGGCAGCAGTGGATGGAGAGAGATCACCACAACAACATAGCTCAAGAGAGAAAAGCAAGGATAGTGATGAAGCACCCAAGAGGATGAGAGGCAAGTCCAAAGAGAACAAGAGAGATGGAAGGTAAACAAGTGACATTGGATGTTTTGAGTAATGATGCATTTGGTTCATTTAATGAGACTATTAAAAGGCACATTTGAAATCATGGAATGAAATGAAGACTAACATGCAGCCAAGAAGGTTGAAAGAGCATGAAGAACTCCTATGCATGAAAGAGAAGATAACTAAATATGCTGATCCAAAACAGAGATTTGAAGAAGGAGAAGGGCAGTATTGTCCTAAGTTTGATGAAGCAAGCACAAACATGGATGAAGAAGCATTGCAGGCTGAGATGAGAATGTTGGAGGAGCTATTTGACCCTCCTAAGGAGCTGGTTATAGTAGGTACAGGTTTGGATCAGTCCATAGAGCAAATGGATGAGTTAAGAAGACTAGAAACTAAGAAAAAGGTGGAGACATTGGTGAAGAGAAAGAATCTCAAAGAGTGCAAGGAGGAGTTAGGAATGAACTCCATAGAAGGTGAAAGACTTTTGAGGTAGAGAAGCATTCAAAATGAACAAGAACACAATGAGGGAAGTCAAGAAAAAGAAAGGAATGCAAGGATGAAAAGCAAAGAAGCAAAGGGAGTATGTTTTCTTAACATGTTTGTTCCATGTGCAGGTGTAACAAGACAAGAATACAATGGAGGACAAGAAAATAAAGGAGGAAATGAAGCCAAAGGAATGAGACAAGAGCAGCCATGGAAAATGCAAGAAGAAGATGTAGGACAACATGACAAAGAGTTGGTGAACACAAGCTTAAGGGAAGCCAAGACAAGTTCTCTACAAACACCAACAACAAAAAAAAAGGATGGACATCAAATAAATGATTCCAAACATGATGATGCAGGTGCAACTGAGAAGGAATATGTAGAGAGGTTGTTGAGATGAAGGACATCCATGAAGAACAAGAAGATTTTGAAGACATACTAGATGATAAAGAAGAAGCATGGAGTTTTGCAAATGAGAAGAAGTTGAGGAAGAACATATATAGAAGAGAGAGAGAGAATAAAGAAAATGAAGGACAAAAAAACAAGGAGACTCAAACACTCACATTGGAAATAAAGACTTGGGATCCAGGTGTATAATGAAGACTAAAAGATACCTCATTTGAACTGGAGTTCAAATTATTTCTAGTGGGGAAGTATGATGAGGAGCATCCTCCATGATGCTTGGAGAGCATAAATAAAGTTTGAATAAGGCATACAAGGCATGAATAACATGTACTTGGAATTTGAATGATTTTCTCTCTAGTTATGTTATGTTTGAATTTTGTATTATCATGTAATAAACTCTTATACAAGTAAGAGTAAAAGTGGGTGTCTTAGGTGGATATGGGTTGTTTTCATAAAATTCTACGTAGGAAGAGGGATTAGATTTATTTGAATATGTTTTTTAGCTGTCCTAGATCATATCTAGTTGGCACAACTATGTGCAAGCCATATTCAAACTGACTCACCTATTCTAGCATGTAGTTGAGCAAATATCTCAACAAGGAAGATAAGATAAGTTCTATGTTTAAGATCATATAGATATATAGTTGTTTTGTTTGAAGTTGGTAAAGGGAGAACTAAGGGAGTATGAGGTTGAATAAAACATGGAAAGAAGATAATGGTGGATAATAAGCATGAAAAAGTGATAATCAGAGGAGGTATGCAAGAATTAAGTGGAGAACAATGTTGTATGAAAGCTCTGGGAATGAATAAGAGTTGATGATTTGAATTACTTGTGATTGGTAATGTATGATTCATGTTTTAGGTGTTAATATGTTTTATTTATTGCTAATTGGGTTTGAAAAGTGGAGAAATATCCTTGTGTTAAGATGAAGACATAAAACTTGTATGCATTATAGAGAGCAAATGGTAAAATCTGATATGTGCAAACCTAGGTTTAGGACAACGTTCATAAATTTTGTATATGAGCTCGAAACAAGCTGAAATTTTAACCATAGAGGTAAAACATCATTGTTCAGATGGGTATTGAAGGGTTTGATTTGATGATCAGTATTGTTTTAGATATGATACGTTTTACCAGCGGGTTTGAGGTTGCATGATACTTGTTTGACAAAATGTCTGCCCTGATAAAAGTAGCATAACTCACACGTTTTTAAGAGTTAGGACCTGAAATTTTATATGCAAGGTCATGATCCATTTTTAAGAAATGGGTATTGAATGGTTTGTGTTTAAATTGAATATTATTTGAGATATTAATGACAGAATTCTACAGGTCCTATAGGAGCAGGACAACGAACAAAATAAGGAAATTGATGTAATGGTTGATAAATTATCATTCTAAAATATTGGAGTATGGTATGGATAAAGTATATTTAGAGTTATAAGTTGTATTAGATATACTTGTTCATTGAATGGCGGATATCAATGCAAACTCCCACTTGATCCTTCAAGATATAATTCCCACAAGGTTCTTGATCACATGGTACTATGGATTGAGATTTGATATGTAGAGATGTTGTTGTATTATGATGGTTCATGCATGATATAGGAGGTATAACCTTGTTTGGGGACAAATATAGGAGAATACATCATTTGGATAGACCAAGGCTTGATAGTGAAGACAAGAACATACACCATGAAATCTTAAACACGCTTACAAGAATAGAGACCCGTGGGTTTAGTATTGAGTATTGGACATTCATAGCCTTGATATCGTTCGACCTACCTACACAATAAGGTGTTCTCCATGTGATCATTGCTCCACAAAATAACTTTGTAACTCCATGAACTATACAAACACCTCCTATGTCAAGGGCCCACCACATAACATCTTGCAGTCTCATTGAGTCTCCTCTCATGCCTCATCCCTCTCGGCTACTAAGACAATACATGTGGCTACCGCTACAGCCATTGGCTCAAATAGATGGGCATGCTCACCCGCAATGTCTTCCACTCGCTCCAATATACCTCCATGATTATATTCATCGGCACATTTCACATCAATGTGCGGATGGATGTGTCGACTATCAATGACCAATATGCATCACCTATAAAACAAACAACACCAACACATTAGACAATCATTATTCAAATATAAGACAACAAACAAACATACATAACATAACTATATATAGAAACTCACACTCAATTACAATAGCTGCCATAGGGTTGGGGATATGTCCTTCCCCAACTCTTCCTAATCTTACATGAGGCAACCATGTTGGATCTATAAATGCTGGAAACAAAAATACCCATCGATGTTTTTCCCACCATGCATGATACTCCTCGGTAATACTATCATAAATCTGTGTTTATAACCCCTATCATTACATCTACCTCATATGGACCAAGAGGTACTAGCTTACTCTATTGTGGGCCTTAGACTTGCCCCTACCCTCCTCAGTGCTCTGATAGCTCTAAGCCATATATATGGCTCTAGGGGCATGTCATGAGCCTTACTAAACTTTCACAATACTCTCTCCACCTTAAAAATATCCTCCACACTTGGAAACCTATCCTCCAACCACATCATCCTCTGAATACACCGTAGCTCTACAGCATCCTCGGGCCATCCTCCATAATCATAATACAACCTCCATGTGATTGTCTTAGGTCCCATCATGTCTATCAATGCTCTATAAGTATCCATCCTACACCCAAAAATGTTAATCCATCCCCTTGCATACATCTCGGGCCTAGCCACTCTCCTCATGGGCCCCTAACCGACATCAATACCACTATATGCTCATATTCCCACAAATGTAACAATGTAGTGGCTCCTATCTCTCCTCTATGCTTATCATGAGTAAAATGATATAAATATTTGTATAGGTTGGCTAACACACATCAATCCCACACATATCTAGTACTATCCTCCTCTATATGTGGGCATATATTTTGCATCTTATACAAGATGCCCACACCACCTCCCTCCACCGCTATAGATGAAGTAATAACAACTGCTATGAATTTTGGCAACCGTAGAACATTAGACCTCATAATAGCATCTAGACTGATATGAGCCTCAGTAGGTGTCTGTGTCCCTGCAAAATACTATCTCACCACTTACATCCACGTATCCATGTCCTCCAATGGCATCACCTGAACCCTCTCCCCAACAAATAGCAACCGTAATATACAATAGACATCCTCTAACTTCACGCTCATCTCCCCCGTAGGTAGTCAAAAGGAACACATGTATGTACACCATCTCTCACATATTATAGTCAACATCAACATACTATGGGGTACATATCCCATCCATGCTACATGTTGTAGGTCGGAACTATCCATAACATCCCAATCATCGTAAAAATCCTAATCCAAGAAATGTACTCGAGATGAAGCCCACTACGAAACTCCCTTGGGTGAATTTCCCTCTACACAATACAAAATGACAAAAAACGTATGTTAGAACATTTTATAGATAAAAAAACAATAACTTCCCATAATCAATATACATAAAAAACTACATTTTCCATCATCTCAGGAAAAACACACACATTTGGACTAGGGAACCCAGATGCAAGACTGGGGCACCCAAGACTAGGACACCAAAGCACCCAAATTTTGGTGCTTCTATCATGAGGATCAAGAACACCCTCACCACTATTTTCTAGGCTCAAAACATTGAGAAAATTAAAATTCTTGAAATTTCAAAAAATCAAGTACAAACACCTATTACACCATACATTTTACAAAAATCAAGGCACTTACCAACTTTGTCGTTATGTGTGACACTACGAAATTTTCCACTCTCAAGTGGCTAGGACACATTGCTCTCACTTGTGGCATTTTCACTCTCCTCGTGCTCACTCTCACAATCATGCAAATAAAAAATAAGGTGGCTAAACACTTTCTCACCATACTACTTATAGTCACTTTTTCATCACCCACTTTACTATAGTAATTATTTTGTGCTTCTTACTGCTACTAATACATGTTATACGATGTTTTCCATATCTTGAGCATTACTACTCGATTTGCACCCCATTTGTGGAATTATTTTTAGAATTCCACCTAACACCATATTGGACATGTTCCGCATATATTACCTCACATTAAATTTATCTTCCAGCCAAATCATACAACTTTTTTTTATTTCCATCACTTTTCTACATATTTCGCGTATACTTTGGCTTAGCGTTTGTTCTTCGCATTACTTCCCATTTCACCGAAATGGAGGGCATATCATTGGGGTCATATAATAATTCCCCTTATATCATCACATGCTTAAAACAATACCAATTCAATAAATTCCAAAATACATTTACTAATTCATAACATGACATTTCACCGATCATCCCCCCTAATGACGTAATCTAGGGGTAATTAATAACATGAATTTCTATATACAAAATTTGTATTACCTCCCTTTAATGACCAAACATAGGGGAAAACAAAAAATTGAGAATATTTCTACACAATTATTCACCGATCTCTATCAATTCTCCCCTAATGACCTAATCTGAGGGCAAATTGTGTAAATTCTCTCCATGAGTAACCAATCGAATGAATCAACTAGTTAATCAATAAATGCGTTCACATTCCTAAAAATCAAAATCATATCATTCCATCAATATAAATTCAACACAATTGGACTCCCAGATAAAATAAATTGGGAGTTATGTGCAGCCTCCTAGATGATCTAACTTAGGAGATTATATTCATTTCTCACTTCCAGATGACCTAACTTGGAAGCCTTCTCACATTTCACGATTTCTTATAGATGACCTAACTTGGAAGCCATATCACCTTTAGCGTTCTCTTCCAAATGACCTATCTTGAAAGCTATTACATTGCAGAAACACTCGTGGAGTGGGGGAAAGAGTTCCTTTCATATACCACTCCTATATGGGTTAACTATTTGATCAAATTTGTTTGGATCCAGAAAACCATTAAATCTTTGATCTAAGTCCATATATAGAGGCTAGATCTTGAGAATGTGGTTAGAGATTGGAGAATAAATTTTTTTCTCCCTACACTCTTCCTCTAGCGATGACATCCAAATCCTCCAGTTAATTACTCATATATATGCATTTGCGTTGAGAATTGATCACTCCCCACCCCATTTCATTGTCATTATGCAACATTTGAAATCATCTAACATCACTTTCATTTAGCACACTTCATTACAAAATTACAATTTTCACTACGTTGCATGGACTAACCCATTGATCCATGGTTTGACACACTTTTTGGTTCTTTTGGCATGATTTTAGTACACATCTGCGTGTTCTACTACAACATGGGCTTCTCTGGATTTCTCTCAAGTATGCATATTTATCTACTTTATGTTCTTGAGCTTTCTGCTCACTAAGATGAAAGTGGGGGAAAATGTAGTCACAAAATCATGCGAGCTTACTATTATATTTATACCTCCAAGTATGTTATTTTATATATGGATCTCGCGTGATAAAATTATTCACTAATGGCTCATCCCTTAGTCTTGTCATCAGTTAGTCGGTCATCATTGTCACTTGTCTCACATAGTAGTCATTTTTCTATACAGTTTTAGTCATCTTTCAGAAGGTCTTAGCTGTTGTTAATTGGTGGTTTTTCATTTTTAGTCTTTGGCTAGGGCTCCTGGAAAGGTTTTGGGGCGCCCATCAGTACCCTAGTTTTGGTCACACTTTTTTCACAATTAAAATTTTGAGGTTGGTCTCTACGGTTTTTTATTCAATTCCCATAGGTGATAGTCAACATTGTCAGGACCATGATTAGTGTATAAATTTAAACAAGAGATCCCTATATAAACATAACATACTCACCATATTATAGGTGGAAATCTTACTATTAAGAGATAACTATCTACTAAGACAAATTACTACATTTGGGCATCTTCTACATTTGCATCGCACAAGCATAGGGGGAAAGGGTTGTATTCATTCTATTACATCCACAATTTGAATCTTACATCTAGTTATTTCCCCCCATCAGTAACATTGATGCTAGGGCACCCTAGGCACAAAATTGCACACACAAGAACACATAACTAAATTAGGTCTATAATGTAGTGCAGGGATTAGTTTTAAGTCCACCATTGTGGAATATAAGGTCAGTCCAACCCCTTCATTTGCATCTTTATTTTTTTAGTAATTTGATGCTTTGTATGGGGTTTTACAGGTAGATATTCATCATACAACTACAACAACATTATCGAGGATATTAAAAACTAGGTGACCAAAACGAAGGTGCTAAAAATGCGTTATGAAACTATCGGAATCAAACCCTGAGATTTTTCACAAACCCAAAAGCCCATATCACAAACCAGGGTGCCCCAGAACCACAATCCTCTCCCAAGCACCCCAGTCCAGGAAGATCTTTGTTCATTGTAATTTCCCAGCTAGCACCATCAGTTTCTGTCCTATCCACACATCGATATTTTTATTCCTACACACAACTAGGTAAGTCAATTTTAGTTCAATACCCTACCCCTTCCTATTTTCATTATTTGATTTCGTTAAAAATATTGTACAAAATTGTTTAGTGTTTAACATCACATTTGTATCGCTTATTCACTTGTTACTATTTTAGATTAACATATAGAAAATTCAAATTTTTAGTTAATCAGTCACAAATACCTCTAACACTTCCTTAATTATCCCTCTAGCTCCAACTTTTCCCACTTTTTCAACTAGCTAAAAGGATCCTTATAACTTTCTTTTATTCCAGACTTATGATACTAAAACATGTAGGTCAGCCATCATAAGAAAAATGCACTTAAATTATCATAATAACATCCTATAAACTTCATGAAATGTACCATATAGGATGAAAATACACAATTCACACTCAAATCCCTCATTAGGACACAATAAGCCCTTTAAAGAACTCAAAAATCCTACTCACAAAGTTGGATGTTATTGAGAAACAATTACCATCACAAAAGCTTGGAAACCAATTACACAATTTTTTAAGTCCAATGAAAACCTTTAATAATATTGAATCACTTTTCACCATCATCTCATGCAATGACACCACCAAAAGGAGCAACCTTCTTCACTAGGTCTAAGACCTACAAAACTAGTCTTCAAAGATTGAAGCCAAAACCTCATCAAATGACCTCAAATATTAAAGTGTGATATACCAATTTTAATCTTGTGACCTCATGGTCATCACAGAATGTATACCATGCCACAAATCATACTGATACACCCTCAAAATAACTACGCAACTAGGTCACTTGAAATTGTCCAAAACTGCCCCAAAACCAATCTTGCAAAAGAAGCCATAACAGACATCCTAAGGGATCAACCATGATCTAAAACTACCATGGAAATGTATAATAGCTTTTTTAATTCCTCCAAAACCAAATTATTCAAAATTTCTAATGCACAACTTTGGAGAAAAATAAAATTCTTCGAAACTTTCCTTTTTGAGTGGGGTCCACACATAACCATAGCACTTAAATTATAATTGGATAAATATGATATATTACTATACAACATCCAATCATCATATAATCCAAACAAATCCATTTTAGGCCATTAGGATGAAGATCTTCTCCATCGCTTTTGAACTAGGGTTTTAAGAGGGTTTAAAACCTATTTATCTTCTTAACGATTGTTCATAAAAGTATGGGCCTTAATGTCTGAACTACTTTCATAAAAATCAATCTAGAACCCTTCCTCGCATGTCCTTAATACATCATTCTCCCATGCAATTTTTTCATGTTCCAATGATCATCGAAAGTCCAAATCGGCCTTGAAAAACTCACTTTTGGAAACTTGGCGGGAGTAAAAATGAAATAACTTAAACTCATAAATAAACATGTTAACATGTGTCCAATACTCACCTCTTCTCAAATGCAATCATAAATGATGACTCCACTTCATTAGGGCATGCATTCTCAAGCACTAGGTCTACGAACAGACCTCAAAACCATGTCTATCACCTGAACCAACACTATAAGACACTTGTAGGCATCTCAACATCTCTTACTCGTGCTTTCCACGCTCTGATAATGCATAACAAGCTACCACATCTCTCACCTCATCATGACATTCTTCATTCTATTGACTAATCTTCAAAATTAGGCCACTTAAACATGCTTGATTCATTAAAAATGATCTCCTCATCACTTTTCCACTCTTGAAAACTGTTAAGAACATTTTCAACACTTCATGACACCTTAGCAACATCATAAATACCTCTGAAAGTCACTACAACACTCCTACATGCCATTACACTGCTTAAGATACCATGAGACCTCACCAAGACCAAGAAACTCAACTAACACTACCAATCAACCTTCATGTTTCTTACATCTTTTGACATCAATAATATTATAGACATCAATGACAACATCACATATTTTATCTTTTCACATCAATGACAACATAATGCCAAAACTCTCTCCCTTTTTCATTGATGGCAATCCCATTGAAGGAAAAAAATACAAATCTCAAACTCCCCTAAGGAATACATATGCCATCATCTCATTCTCCCCTTTTGACATTAATGAAAAATATACATACCTGCAAAAAATTATCCGGCATCAAATTATGCTCACCACTTGGTTTGAAACATTAACCAAACCTATCAATGTCCATTTGATCTCTTATATCCCTACTTTGACTCTTAGATAAACACAAGAGAAACATAGCTCCCCTTGAGTAGATGCATACCTTCCACTATGACTCAGCCTTTATAAAGTACTTTTTGACACATAACTCGATACCAATAGTTTGACAAATAACAAACTTTGGGATCATACCTTACTTATGAAGACATCTTGAACTCATCATGCATCTTAAGACTATTTTGACTTACATCTTTTCTTTCATAAGCTAAGAATATTCCTTAATGACTCCCCCTAAGTCCTTGACACCACTAGAATGAATCCATAAATGTAAGCCTTCTATTTACTTTATCAATAGTACTGTAAAAACTTTCATCATTGTCGTTATGATTCTTTGTGCCTTCTTGGCACTTCAACTTTCTCATAAGACAGATCTTGCAATACCTCCTTCTTGACTTCCTTAAATGTGCACTTATCAATTGTACTTCAAAAGGATCATATAATTTCTCAAAAAAAAAAATTGGGCATCTTCATGACTATATTCAGGACTCCATACTCAACTAGAACCATTCAACACCACAAGTACATTGTATCTGTAAAATTAACAAGAAAACTTACAAAATAAAACTTTACCTTAATGAGATAAACTCAAGCTCTTCTCATACTTATAACTGTATAGCTCCTTCTAACATTCAACAACATTTCTTAGCTTGTAACCAATGAACCATCTTTAACTACAATTTTATTCCTTTTATTCAAGACTCTTTGTGCCTCTTTGTCACTATAACCAACTACCCAACTCCTCTTAACTTCTTGAAACTTAAAAGACAACTAGAGCACAAAATTGATCTTGATACAACCTGTAGACACTCAAAATTTACACCACTCATTCTCCTTCATCACTTACACCATATTCATTATTACATTAATCAAAATCACTATCTCATTCATATATTCCCTATCCTAAGTCTAAAATTCCCCACCATATTTACCTCACGTAAATTTTATCCACAGCTGTAAAATCCACCTTTACCCTCCAAACTACCTAAAACCACTTGAAATCCAAAAACAAATAAGACAAACCAAATCAAACAATATTGTAACCATTTCAACCCCTTCACCTCATCATTCAAAACCCCCTTAACCATTTACCTGAACCCCAAACCAAACAACCTCAATTAGAAGTGGTTTTAAACACTTTAGTACCTATTATGCCAAAAAATCTCAAATGCTGGTGATTTAATTGAATCTCAAACAATTATAAATATGAGCTTTTAGCTCTCCCTCTCGATCTTCAACTTTGGAATTTTGGAGCCTCAATTTTCCATCAAGCATCATGTATCTTGTTTTCATACATAAGACATTATCAGACATCAACAAGCACCATCAAGTTTTCATCAAGCATTTTCAAGCATCTGGGGATCAATTTTTCATCACAACAGACAAAATCTACTCAGATATTTTCCATTCAAGATTTGAGGCATCTTTTAGCTTCAAAACATTTCAAGGTACTTCTCTTATCCTTATTTATCTTTTATCAATCATAATCATCCTTTAGAGTAGTCGAAACATCATTTTGTAGCTTCAATATTTCATTTTTATTAAACTGTCAAAAATCACAGCAATTTCCAGCGATTCACCTAATCATCGACGATTTTACCAAATCGCTAATGATTCCTATCAAATTTGATCTTTTTATCAATATTCAAATTCTTATCAACTTTTATCAAATCCTCTATGTTTAAAATTTTTGTTTCCAAGTATGGCTCTCTGTTAGATGGTAGTTCTTAGCCAATCACATCTGATTACCAACATTTATAGCCTTCCAATAGTTTGACATCCATTCTTCTGGGAACAATACAACATTCTACACAAACTCACACTTTGTGTAATCCGTTTTGTTGATACCGATCAAGACATTGAAGATCAATTTGAATTCCTTCATGAGATCGAACAAGAGACTAAGGATTTCTAGTATGACTACTTTGAACGTGTCCAAATTGCATCTACCCTTACTTGGGCCACTTTCCAATCCACAGGACCTTATCATTCATCCGGATTTCTCTATAGATTCTCATTTTCTATCTACATATCTACATTGATTGTATATCTTTATCTTCATCCATATCATTATCGTCAATTCACTTAATTATCTAAAATCTAGCTGACATCCTCCAAGGAAATCCCTTTGGATTCCCGAGATCGGTCTTTAGCAAGCATCTCACCTATCAATTTATCTAATCCTTTTTGTTTAGTGTCTTTGAGTGGAGGTTACTTTATAGGACATGAGGACTTACATTCATTTGGACTTGATCAATTTCAATTGAACATCACCTTCAGCATCCATATCTACGAGTATCGGTAAACCTCGAGTCTTCTGAGATCAGTTTTTTTTTTTGTTTCTCTTCATTATCAAACATTTCCAATACAATAAATAAAATCTTCTAGCTTACCTTTCACATGTCAACCTCATGCATCAACTCCCTTTGAGTTCTTGAAACCACCGACATGTCTTGGTGTAATAGAATAGAGCCACCCATATCCCCCTTAGACTATACATTAAATCTTGAGCACAAATTTATAAACTCGGTCTTATAAGCATTCAAATAACCTTGTATACCTTGAACCTTCACAATGTTGACAAGTTCCCCTTGAGATCATGTACATTATTACTTTATCTGCTAGACTTCAAGAACATTATTTGAAGCTCAACACCTTCTTGACTAGATATTGGTGACTGATCTCTATCTTATTAATTATGAACTATTTCCCTTCATGTGTTTTCAACTAGAACAACCCTCTAGGTACAAAGTGAACACTGAAGAGTCAATTTTTAAAGTCTTCATGTCTTCTTGAGACCCATAGTCACTTTTAGATAAGCACATACCTTCTCAATAAAACTAAGATTGTGCAAAGCATATACCATGACCTTCAATGAACAAGAAAACACTACAACACATACCTTGTGCCTTCGAGAATTCTATCAAATTTTCCTACTTCATTATGAAATTCATAGAGAACTCAACACCAATTCTTCATACTAGATTTATAACTCACTATATTATATATCCATATTTTTATCCTTCAAGCATCTTTATAAGCCATCAGACCACATCATACTATCAAATAACATGCAACATAGTAACAGTCCACTACATTATATCTATTTTCTTACTCTCCCTCCTTATATCTATGAACATTTTACCTTTAAAAAATCTAAAAACTCCTTTACATTACATTCTCATGGATCCAAAACATTATAGTATTGTACAACAACATATTGGTCTTGTAGAAAAATAACTCTTTTTCTCAAGCTCACATACTTAGATAAGGTATCAAACATATCATTAAACACAAATATGTACTTCAAATTGTCTTTTACTTGCTTACAATCCTTCATGATTGGTGACACACTTTTCACATCAACATAGATCTAAATGAGGTCACACAACATCACTCCAAGATCAAACATGCATTTCTTATTCTTCAATACTACTTGCATGCCCATATACACCAATAACATAGTTAGGATCCTTTACCTTCTACGACTTATGCCATATATGACTTTTGGGTTCAATTTTTTTGTCAAAATGACCTTAAAGAGCACTTGGACCACTGAAATCACGTAAATTTTCCTATTAAGACCTCAAATGAAAAACAATGCAACATGTGTTCTCATGATCTCACCGTGTCCTGATTGCAATAATACTTGAATACATATAGACCAATATAGGTAACTAAACACCATCCCATGCCTATCAAAATATCTACCACATATGAACTCATTAATCATTCTTAAAAACTTATCAACATATGAACCAAACCAAGACATGTCACCCAACATACCTCAATCATCCTACTTTCTAAACAGTAACTAATCATACTTGTCTTGAACATGCTCACAAGATCCCCCTGAGTCATTCACTCCTTCATGACTCATACAAAGATAATAATAACTTTTTCAATTTTTAGTATGGCTCCAAACATAGAACAATCTTCAAATAAGGATCAAAAAGACCCACATACCTAGCTTTGACCAAAAAAATCATAACACTATGTCATTTTATCAAAAAATTCATATACAGGAAAAAGAATGGATACCTTATAATCTATCTTTGTGACTATACCTACAATATTTTCCTTCTCAACACCTTGTATCATAAATATGCTCACCGTACTTATTTAAGTTGTCAGCCTACTTTTCAAGACATCTCAAAACTACAAGATGATTCCATGATATAACTTTCACGATACAACTTAGCAACCACATTTCTTACCTTCTCACATCAGTCCAACATGGCTCCATATTGTGACATAACCTCATGAATGACACTAAACATATCAAGACACAAACCTACCTCAATCACTTGATCTTCTTAATTACATTGAAAACCTATATTAGGTCACAAATCGCTACTCTTTCCATCTCAACAAGTAAAGTATATCCAAGATTCTTCTCTTATTATTATTTGGTACATTAGGTTTGATGACCTCATCATTTTCTCTCATTATATGAGTTGACAACATGTACTCTTTGATCTCTACAACACCTAATTTGTTCTCTTTAATGGAAAACATTCCTTCTTGACTTGAATTCATATTAGAACTAAACTTGATTAAATTTGTCTTATCCTTCTCAAATATTTTAGGTTCTTATCAATGGTATCATACTCTTGTTTATGCATGACTAACTTATACATACATACCTTCTTGATTTTGGGAGCATCAAAATTTCTTGACCTGCCTTAATGAATCATGAAGACAAAACATTACAATATGACCATTATGGTGACAACTATGGCCAAAAAAATCATGCATACCTCTTGGTGATGAATATTGTGATCTCTTCCATTGATCTCGTGTGTTGGTGCTTGATTTGAGTGTGCCCTAGTTTTCCTCGAAATTCTTCATTCGAGGGCTCTGTCGTATTTTCTATTTTCTTGAATGGATGCGTTAAAGGTTTTCATCATTTGTATGTTTTTGAAGATCCTTCTCCATGGTCAATGATCACATTTAGGCCATGTATCATTTCCAAATTATTTGTCCTTAAAAAAATTCAATTATGGGCACAAGTGGTGATTTTCCCGCATTTTACGATTTGTGACAGACGTGTTTTCCCGTCAAATTATATTTCAACATCTTCAGCTACATGGTCTCTTTTGATTGGATGAGGCACGTAAAGTCTATTTTTTAACTTGTAACTTTTTTCTATGTTTGCAAAAAGATCAATTTTTCTCCGTGGCCATGATAGTCTACGATTGGTTGTTAAGAAAATATGAAGTGGTAGGGAAAAAGTCTTACTTTGACCCTAAAGAAGGACACATGGTAGTTTTTATGTTATAAGTGGGAAGGTGGGTCGATGGAAATTTTTGAAGTTTTTTACCTCTTTGTATGAGGGAGTAAAGTTATGAAGTAACCTACAACTGTTGGGGCCCACATCAAAAGTTAGAAGTGAGAAGGTTGGTCGGTGGGGCATTTTAAAACTTTAAGGCCCGCTTCAACTCAAAGCTTGTCCACGTGGAGGGCTGGCGCTCATTTGAAATTTGCCTCTGGGTCCTACCTTAGCAGTTGCGCAAGGAGACACATGGAGGTTTCCACTGGCTCCTCTCTATACTTAAACTTTTCAAGAAAATTTCTAAGGCCTGGGACACATGGAGGGCCCGTGCCTTTTTGGGACCTACCCCTGTACTTTACTTTTGAAGAAGTGTGAAGGGACATGTGGAGGTTTCTGCTGGGTCTTCCCATACTTAGACTTTTCAATGGCCAAAGAAACTTTCTCGGACCCTAGGCACATGGCACCTTCCACTTGGTCCTTAAACTTTTTCAACAACTTTTCCGAACTAAGAAATATGGTGAGCCCGTGCTTGTTTATGGTCTCCACTTATAGGCACCATATTAAAAGTGCACCAAAGAGACATGTGGAGGCTTCCACTGGATCCTTTTATACTGAAACTTTTTCAAATGCCAAAAGGTAATTTTCTTGGGCCCAGTGGCATGTGGAGAGCTTGCGCTCATTTGAGGTCCCACCTCTAAACTTCATCTTTGAATTTGTGCCAAACAAACACATGGAAGGCCCGCGCTCATTTAGTAACTTACCTCTGTACTTCACCTTTGTAGTTGCGCCAAGGAAACATGTGGAGGTTTCGCTGACTCCTCATTGTACTTGGCCAACTCTGAATCACAGCATAGTTATGTGGGATAATCCATGCATAGAAACTCATTTCTGAGAGGCACGAATGCAGGCATCCATGTGAGGGAACTCATTTCTCAAGGTGTTTCCTCGAGGGAAAAAAGGATTTCTTGTCAGATCCAGCTATACAGAGCCACCTAAAAATGATTAAAAGGGGATTTCTCACATGACAGAATAAAAGAATGATTAGAAGGATTGTCAAAAAGCTATGGCGTGGCATCCCAGTCATGGTTGAAGGTTTGAGAAATATGATCAATTCATGATTTTTCCACTGGCAGCTTCGGGTGTAAATTTGTTAAACATCACTTTCTAAGACAAATTGGTAACAAGCAAAGGATTCCTCGAATATTCTTCTTTTTGGGGAAAATTCGAGATGAGTAAGAAAGTGAAATGTATAAGTGCAATGAGAATACTATTTCAAAATTTCGGGGTTTAATTTTTACGATAAAATTTGAGAAAACCCATCTTCTTGAGAGACCATCTGAGAAACCTGTTAATTTATTTTTTTATAGATTTCAATCATGTCAAGATGGTTGCAAGTGTACAACGATTGACAAGCTCTGAGACAATTGAAGAAATTTTCCCCTGTTGATGAATCTGATAGATATCGAATTAATCTGTGTTGATATTGGGAAAAATTGTGTCTACTTTTATTTCATAAATGTATTTAAAATGGTTTTGATGTCCCTGTTGAAATATTATGTTAAAATACCTCTGAATCACATAGGATCTCTTCCTTGTGATAGTTTATTGGTATTAGCAATTTCATTATGAGAAGATCCTTCATCCTATAATGAGATAAATAATTTAAAATCAATTCACTATCATTTTGTTGATAAATATTGTATGTAAGCCTTTGAGTGTATCTTAGGCATGAGTAACCTGGGGTCTTTAATGTTTAATTGAGTCTTTATCTCGAGCGTTCATGTTGAATTCTTAGAGATTGTGTGAAACCATGTAGATATGGGGCTCCATTGATGCACACCTTCTGCTTGAAGGAATATTTTGGCTATTATGAAGCTTTCTGTTGTTATGTTGTGTAATTTTTGTAAAGGTTCTCAAAGATCTGGTGAAATTAACTTCATCCTATTTTATCTCCCACCAAAATTTTCAAATAAACATGAATCATACTAGAAGTACCCAATTTTGTGCTATGTATCCACAAATGAACAAATTATACTGCAAAAATACAAAGAAGTAAGCAGGTTTTTAAGTGTCTATAGTAACTTTCGAATTGTTTAAAAAATATCGTCATTCTTTAGAAGTGACAACTCGTGAGAGTTAAATTGTGGCGTATTGATCATATTTTCTCAAGGTTCCCCTAAAAATTGTGCAAAGAAGGATCCCTTCTTATCCTTCACCAACAAAGGTTACAAAATGGGTCCTCTCACCCTGGTCGAAAGGCATGACGTAAAGTAGTGAGGATAGATCAAATCCTTTTATATGGTGCTACCCATTTCTCCAACGCCCAAGTGAAAAAGAGCCAGATGAATCTCCTCCCTGGCTACAAAATGACTCATAATATGATCTTCGTCTGTCTCTCAGTGTCTTGTTAAATCTGTGATGTTGCTCATCTTCCAAGGGAGAATCAATTTGGATACCAACACCATTTTGGCGTTGTTCTAGGGATCTTTAAAGGAATTCTTATATTTAGCCTTGGTAATGTTTCTTACATGCTCTAAGTGTAAATACGTTGTTTAAACGTCATCTTGTGTTTAGATTTGTAATAATTGTGCAAAGTTATAAGTTATGTGTGCAATATTTCAAGTTTCTAGTGGGTATTGCACTAAATTCACATCATCAATGTTAAATAGGGGTAGAGGAAGGTCAGATCTATGAAGCTTTGCATGAATTTAGTGTTGATAGACATTTGATGGATCAATTTAAGTGCATTTACACAACTAAGGTGAAATTCCTTAGTGGTGACTCTGTGTTGAATTAAATTTTGATAAATGCTAGTTTCTTAACCTCTGTCAATTGAAATTTATCACTAATCTTTGCAAAGATGGAAGGAAGAAGATATTTCTTCATTAAAGACCCTTCTAGAAAATTATTTCCAGAACAGGGAAAGATGAATTTAGAAGGAAAAAGAGTCTAGAAAATAGTTGGAGATTAGGAATCAAGAAAAGAGTTATCCATTATGGAAAGTGATCAACCTGCGGTTGAGGATTACCATTCTTCTTCAAGTGATTCTGAATCAAGTAATTTTCACATAGATCTGAATTCTCCAACTGGAGAGGGTCCTTCATTTGTGTCTAATAAGTGTGCTTCTCAGTTTTTCCCTATATTTTCCAAAGTTGATAGGTTTTTCCATGAAACAAAGCCTTTAGAGGACATTCATTTTGAAAATTATACTCATGTGTTCCAAAGACCTCTTGTCCCTCATCATTTTGTTTCTCTTGTAAGATCACCCCCTCAAGGTAATATGGCCCAACCCCCACCCAGACCTCCATTTTTTGTCAATACTTTTAGTCCTATAAATTTTAGAGCTATGGCTGGATATCCAAATGTTGTGCCCCAAGATGTTAGAAATAGACTTCCTAAATTTCAAGGAAATAATGCTATTACTGGTGATCAACACTTAAAGCTTTTTTTCAATATGATGGAAGACTTTGAGATCAAATTTTAGGATGTGTACATAAAATTGTTTATTCATACTCTAGAGGAGGATGCACGGGAGTGGTATAAATCCTTTCCAGACAACTCCATTGATTCATGGACAAAAATGAAGAATGATTTTAGATTACACTATGGAGATAAAACAGACCCTAGGTTTCTTTTATAAAAATTTCAAAATATTAAGAAGAATCCTAATGAATTTGTTTATGACTTCAATACTAGGTTCAATAAGACTTTGAATAGGCTACCTGTAATCTTGAGGCCAGTGATTCTTCCTATCGATAAAATATTCGATGTTTTTGAAAAATAGGTTGCCTATTATTTAAGGGAAAAAAACCTAGGAACATTGAGGCAAGCCTTCACCATGGCTTTGCAGATTGAAAACAATATCAAAGTAGTTGGTAAGCCTCCTAAGAGGGAAGTTATCAAGATGATCAATCTAGAGAAGCCTCAATCAAGTAAGTATGTGGATCTAGAAGAGGTTGTAAAAACATTGGCTGGAGTTGTTAAGGAAATGTCCTATAAACTGGCCAGAGCAGAGAAGGGGATTGGACAAGGTTCCCAAGGTCAACACAAGCCATAAGGTCAAGAAATATTTTCAAATCATCCCAGAGGTGATCATAGATCAGATGACAAGGGTAAAGGGCCCGTGGGATCAACATATAGATAGCCCCAAGCCCGTGAAAATAGAATAATGCCTTATCCTTTGACTACCAGAGTTGCTGATGTGGAAGAAGCCAATGAAATTGAGTGGGGTGACAAATTTTTCTTGCCACAAACCCCATGTGATGAAGAAAAAGAAGTTGAGGAAGCGATGATGACTCACGATGATGATGTGTGCATGATGGGGCACTCTATAAGGTCACGAGAAGGAGAAACTTTGATTGAATTAATTAGTGTTAGAACTACTACAAATTTCTGGGATTGCATTCATTGGGTATTACCCCTTCCTCCCTCTCATACTTTTGAATTGCCTAATAATGATTTTGAATATTTAAGGGCATTAATGATTAAAAAGTATGATTTAGGAATCCCTTATGAGGAGGATAGGCATTTTTTAATGAATGTTGTGGTTGCCCAAGAAAAATAATATAACACTGGGAGTAATGTTTTCAAAGGGGTAGGGCCTCAATTCAAACCAAAAACTTGTGTTCTCACCAATATCCCAAATGAAACTCCTAAGAAAGATACATCGGAAAAGGCCTTATTTCCCTAAACGGACCTAGTATCCCCGCCCATGCTCTCACCATGAAAAATCCTTTGTTGTTAGATGAGGTTGTCGGTATTCCTCCAAATTTTTGGCATGCCCAAATACGTTCCTTATGACATTGCCCAAGTCTTGAGTCAGATTAAGATTTTTGTTCCAATTTTCGAGCTGCTTAGTATTCCTAGCACAAGAAAAGGGCCTTTGAGTATTTAGGATTAGAAGAAGAAAAGATTACCCAAGGGAGAAATGTAAAAATATTAAGACTCCTCCTACCATTGCGAGAGATGGAAAAACCCCAAATCTTGGAAGAACTAGGTGAGCCACCTAAAGTATATTGCGGAACATCCTTGGTTGAGTCCCAACTGAATGTAGATCCATTTTTCACTACTCTGATTATTAGGGATGGTTTGTTACGTAATTATATGTTTGATTCCTGAGCATCATGTAATGTTATGCCTCTTGAGGTCATGAATGAATTAGATATCAAAGTGACAAGTAGCTTATGGGAAGTTCACTACCATGGATTCAGAGAAGTGCCAACGGTTATATGTGTTAAGGATTTGATGGTGCAACTTGCAACATACCTAGGCAAGAACTTAAAACTAGATGTTGTTATTGTTGATTGCCCTACCAAATGGGGAATCTTTTGTTATCAAGAAAATAGGCTGCTAGTGTGGGTGGGAGTGTGCAAGTGAATATGTCTTTTGCCACTATACCTATTGAGGGAAGCCTTTTAAATTTTTATGGTGAAAAGAAGATGCCACATCTCATTAAGGATCGAATAATGCTTCATATGAAGTGTTATGCACTGACATTGATCTTGATAACTTTTTTTGGATTTAGTGATGGTAAAGAGCACAAAATTGATCAATGCAAGTCTCTTAAACAAGTAGGTTCTCCTTGGACAATGTTGTTTGATGGGGCTTGCTCTAAATTTTGAAATGGTGCTGGTATTGTTCTGATATCTCTAGGTCATGAAGATTTTTTTTTCTTTTAAACTCAACTTTGAGTGCACTAACAATATTGCAGAATATGAAGCACTGTTATTGGGTTTTAGAATTGCTTGGAAATATGGTGTTAGAGACATCATTGTTAAAGGAGATTAAGAGCTAACTGTCAAGTAGGTTAGAAAATTGTATCCAACAAAAATCGAGAGAATGAAGTAGTATAAGCATGCGACACGATGAAGATGTAGACGGATGAAATAGATGAAAGGCAGATGAAGATGTAGACGGATGAGGAAGTCGATGTAGATAAGGCAGGCGCACACACGAGCAATTCGCACAATAGATCCGAGTAAACTGCAAAACACGGTGCTTGTGAGAAAAAGATGGCGTTAGAAGATATATGGGTGGGTGCCCGAGAAGCGGGTCAGAAGCGATAAGCTTCCTTGGCGGATGTCGATCCACGTTTTCAATAAAGAAAAGCAGCATACATGATAAAAGATGTAAATAAAGACTAGATTCTCACGATTGCGGTAATAAAAGCAGAACACGAGCAGCGGGAGGAAATCTGAAAAGCGGGAAGCGAGAAATAATGCTAGATTTGTGTTACTGTGACCTTTTACATCTGCGGGAAATCAGCGTCGGCATGTAGAATCGGCGGCGGCCCGATGTGTGATCGGCGGCCCAGGGCTGATCGGCGGCGGCCAGGACTGATCGGCGTCGGCCCTGGATAAGATCGAGTGTCAGCGAAAGCGACCCGACCAATCGGGGGCGTGCGATGAGATTCGGGATCGGAAGGTGAATGTAGTCGTAGGATGTGCGAAGATGGATGGAGAGCGGCTGGAGCAGAGTCACCGAGATGATAGATAATGGTGTATGGTGTTGATATGATACGGGCGAATAGCGGTGCTCCTCTCGGGGATTGATTAGGGCGAGGATCTGCCCTAAGCGAGACAATTGATGCTAAGAAGATCTCTCTTTCTCACTCTCTGTTCGTGCGTAAGTGCTTCCTTTCACTCGTTCGTCTCTTTTCGGTCTCTTCGCTCTTTTCCGTCCAGAGGCGAGTTACAGGCTTGCTTTTATAATCGGCGCCGCTCCTAGAAAATCGGCGCCCGACCATATGGGTCGGCGCCGATCGCGGAAAAGACTCCCGAGGTGCCTTAATTGATTGATTCGAGAAAGAAAAGGCTTATCCGACTACGGGAAAATATCCCGCTTAGGGAAGATTAAGAATAGATGTGGTACATGGGTAAAATAAATTTGGGGTAGATAAGTGATTAAGATGCATGGGAAGAAGCGTAATTAAATTTTTAATTATTTAATTACCCATGGGCAAGATATGATGAAATGAATTAAATTTAGAGATAGGTGATTAAATCACAGATTGGATAATATCTCAAGGGGATAGTTGGTGACGCAAACGTGCCCCAGGTTACCTAAGCACGTAAATGGGTAAGAGGGACACTAAATTGAGTAACCAATTTTAGGTGTCTACATTTTGCCCCTTTTTGTCAAGTAACTTGCGATAAGCAAGGTTATGAGACAAAAACAAAGGGATGGAAGAAGGGAAGAATTGTGGTGATGTGATCCCCCTCAAACTAGGGATGGGATGGATGATAAAACAGATGATCCCGAGTTTGAAAGAAGTAGATGAAAAATGCAGGATGCCCCAGTTGGATAGCTGGAGTAGAGCTGATCATTGAGGACGCATTAAAAATAAACAAAAGGGCAGCAACCTAAGGAACTCACATTGGTAGGGAAAACTAGCCGGTCTCCTCATGAGACGACGTTAGTGCCTACAGACCCGCGAGTGTAAGGAGAACTGCAAAATAGCCAACATCTAAAGAGAGACACATTGGTAGGGACAACTAGACGGTCTATAAGTCAGACGACGTTAGTGCCTACAGACCCGCGTAACTCTAAGCGGCTAAACAAAAAGCGAGTGCTCCACGCAAAGGGAACAAACTCGAAATAGATGATGATATCGAAAATATGTGCCGAAAGACAACATGTAGCGCACAATAATGATCAGATAGACCAGCCAAGCATCAACACTATGGCAAAGAGATTAGCAGATGGAAGCAAACGACGTGGAGAAGCGATACCGCAATCCACGGGCAAAAATGAGTATAAATCGATAGACTGATAGATGATGATATAGACATAGACTGATAGATGATGAATAGACGTGATTGGATAGATATAGACTGATAGAGGATAGAAATAGATGTGATTAGATAGATTGAAATGTGGATAAAATAGATGTGATTGGATAGATATAAACTGATAGATGATAGATGTGATGTGGATAGAATTTTGATTGATATGTGGATAAAATTTTGATGAAAAAGAGAGATAGATAGATGTAATGTAACTTGGATGCACAAGTTTTTAGATGTTTTGATGGATAGATGGATAGATGTAGCGTAATTGTGATGGATAAAGATATAGACTGATAGAGGATAAAATAGATGTGATTGGATAGATATAGACTGATAGATGATAGAAATAGATGTGATTAGATAGATCGATATGTGGATATAACTTTGATAGATGGATGTGATGCAACTTGGATGCACATGTGTTGGATGTTTGGATTAGATATGGATAGATATAATGTACCTTGGACGTACATTGTGATGGATAGATTTAGATATAGATAGATGCAATGTACCTTGGATGTACATTTTGATGGATAGATAGATGGATGTGTTTGATATATGGATGAGATATAGGTAGATGCAATGAGAAATGAATACAGATAGAATGTTTGGATAGATAAGATGAATTTAGATAGAAGATAAATTGTGATTGAATTAACATGCGAAATGTCAATTTAACAGGATGCAAGAGCCAAAGATGAAAGCAGAAACAACCGTGACTTAGAAGAGAAGATACTCGGAGAAGAAGAAAAATGATAAGTTGGACTTCCAACCGACCATAGATAGAATCCAGAAAGAAAACCAAAAGACCAAGCATATAAGGCCCTATATAAGATTAAAATAAATCTGACACTAACTAGTCGCAAACCAGATCTAGGATAGAAATGGAAAGAAAAGAAAGTAAGTATCTTGTCGGAACCTACAAGGGACAGAATACATGTCCATGATAGGAAAATAGGATTCTCCATATGATCGACAAAAGGTCTAAAATCTCAGCTTCATGATTTGGACAGAAAAGCAAACTGATCAATGTGGGAAGTTTGCTTGATATGGAAAGACTGATCGATGCGGGAAGTCTTTCAGTGATGCTAACAAGTGTATAAACTGACTGGAAGGCTGATTGATTACAAGAAGCCTTGAATATTTCTTTGAGAAACAGCCGTCCTTCAAGGGAGCGGTCTGTATTTTGAAATTTGTATGATAGCCATCCTTCGAGGGTATGGTCTATTTGCTTTTTGATTCACTTGACAATGTATGGATAGCTGTCCTTCGAGGGATCAGTCTATCTTTTTGGATAGCATCTTTTTTTTTTTTTTTTTTTTTTTTTTTTGAAACTCTTTGGAAGAAGCTGAGTTTAGACCTAGATAGATCAGATGAAGGGGAGGAGAACATGGAAGAACATGTACTCATGCCCCGAGCAGATCCGATTAAGATAAGTACTTGGGACAGATGAAGTGGTGATTAAGGTATTCCTACCATGAGGAGGAACATATCAAAAAAGCGTCTGATGAGTAGAGCCGCGATACTCATATTTAAGGTAAACGAGGCAATAGGCGGAGAACCACACAATTTCAAATCACCACGAAAGTAGATGACTGGTTATTAGGACAGATGGAAGATCTGAGTTGCGACTAGATTTGTGTAAGAGAGATTTTAACAATAGAAGGGCCGTAAATGCAAGGCATTAAGAGGTTCTGCTTCAGGGATACCATCCATGGAAGACAAACGATAAGCCCCAGACCCATATTTATGAGTGATAATGTAGGGACCCATCCAGTTGGGAGCAAACTTACCACGTTGACTCCTTTCGAGTGTAGTGACATTTTGATTTTCCTTAAGAACAAGGTCACCAATTTTGAAGTCACGGTGTTGCACATGCTTGTTGTAAGCACGCTTGACACGCTCGAGATAGACTTGATGATGCTCAAGAGCGTTGAGACGCCGCTCATCTAATAATTCAAGTTGAGCTAGACGATTTTGACGATAATCCTCATCAGAGACAAATTCTCTGAGAGAAACACGGAGAGATGGGATTTGGACCTCCAAAGGAAGGACGGCCTCAGACCCATAGACGAGAGAGAAGGGAGTAGCACCAGTAGGAGTACGAATGCTAGTCCGATAAGCCCCGGAGGCGAAAGGGATATGTAGATGCCAATCCCTACCAGCTCGACTAGTTACCTTTGCGAGGATATTACGCAAAGTTTTATTGGAAGCTTCGGCCTGACCATTAGCTTGAGGATAGTATGGAGAAGAAAAACTGAGCTTGATTTTGAAAGCATTGCAGAGATTTTGCAAATCGACGTTCTTGAAGGATTTACCATTATCTGTGATGAGCTTGTGTGGAACGCCAAAGCGACAAATGATGTGTTGATAGACAAAATCAACTATGGGTTTAGCCTTTGTTGAAGAAAGAGGGATAGCTTCTACCCACTTAGTAAAGTACTCAGTGGCAGTAATGATAGAATGATGGCATTTGTGAAGAAGCGGGGATTGATGAGACCAATAAGATCAAGGCCCCATTGTGAAAAAGGCCACAAATCCGCGCGAGTTCAAAGCGACTAGGGACGTGCGTGAGATTGGAATGTTGCTGACACTTGACGCATTTCTTAGTGTATTCACAACAATCTTGATTAAGAGAAGGCCAATAATATCCCAAACGTAAGATGCGCTTAGCCACAGCTAAACCACTAAAATGTCCACCACAGATACCGTCATGGACCTCCTGAATAGCTTTAGATGATTCATGGGTTTTGAGGCATCGAAGCAAAATACCATCAAAGCCGCGTTTGTAAAGAATCCCGCCTAGGATAGAATAGCGATTAGCGCGTTGGACAAAAGACCTTCTACCATTGGAAGTCAGATCTGGAGGAAGCACCGAATGAGATAGATAATCAACTATCTGTTGATACCACTCATCCTGAGTATGGGTTGTGACAGCATTGATCGAAGTTAGCTGTTGAAGATAAGATGGTTGATCTAATCGTTGCACAGCCACATAAAGACGCGAGTCTTCAGTAAAAGGCGGGATAAGGGATGCTAATGAGGCCATGGTATCCGCGAATCGATTTGCAGTACGAGGAATGGATTGGATGGTGAACTTATCGAAAGATTGGAGTTGGGCAAGAACAATGTCGCGATATTTTTGAAGGATATCATTCTTGCATTGATAGACACCCGTGACCTGATTAACGATGAGTTCAGAATCACCAAAGATGTCAATATGACGAGCGCCGAGATTAATGGCATTTTGAAGTCCTAAGACAAGAGCTTCGTACTCAGCCATATTATTGGTGCACTCAAAGTTCAATTTGTGTGCGACTGGGATAGGCGTACCCCAAGGAGGAATCATCACGAAACCCGCACCTCCCCCTTGCTGGCATTTGGATCCATCAAAGAAGAGCTTTACTTTAAATGGAGATAGACCAAAATCGATTTGTTGGATAAATTCATCGGGGAATTGAGCAAGGGGGTCTTGAGTGTCCGGAAGAGGAGCACTAGCTAGTTGATCTGCAATAACCTGACCCTTGATAGCCTTTTGCGGGATAAATTCGAGGTCAAATTCTGTCATGAGCATAAGCCAACGAGTGATGCGATCATTGTGATAAGGCTTTGCATGAATTGTCTTGAGGGGATTGACATTTGTGACGATGTAAGTTTTGTGATTAAGAAGATAATGACGAAGCTTAGAAGTTGCAAAGAAGAGAGCGCAACATAGTTTTTCAGCCCCGGAGTAGCGTGTCTCATACTCATGGAGGTGCGAGTGATGTAATAGACAGCTTGTTCTTTACCACAAGTGTCCCGATGCGAAATCATGGCTCCCAGAGCATGGTCAGTCACAGAGATATAAAGATAGAAAGGCTCCCCCTCGCGTGGAGGTGTAAGCACGGGCGGAGAAAGAAGATAAGCTTTGAGATCATCAAAGGCCTTTTGGCAATGCTCATCCCATTTGAAATGAACATTCTTACGGAGAAGATGGTGAAAAGGTTGACAACGGTCCGACAATTGGGAGATAAAACGACGCACTGATTGAAGACGTCCTTGGAGACTGCGGAGTTGCTTTAAGTTAGACGGGGGAGGCATCTCAAGGATGGCTTTTATTTTTGCGGGGTCCACTTCAATACCCCTGATGGAAATGATAAACCCTAAAAGTTTACCAGTGAGGACGCCAAACACGCATTTAGATGGATTTAGACGAAGACAAAAGCGGATAAGCCTCTCAAAGAGAGGTGCAAGGATGAAAAGATGCTCCTGACGACGTTTGGATTTGCCGAGGAGATCGTCAACGTAATCCTCTACAGTTTTGTGTAAAAGATCATGGAAGATGTAGGTCATTGCTCGTTGATAAGTTGCTCCGGCGTTCTTAAGACCGAAGGGCATGACACGATAGCAAAAGGTCCCCCAAGGAGTTATGAAGGAAGTCTTATGCTGGTCTTCTGGTGCGATGAGGATTTGATTATATCCAGAGAAACCATCCATAAGAGAAAGCATTTCATGACCCGCAGTTAAATCTACGAGTTGGTCGATATTAGGAAGAGGAAAATCATCCTTTGGACAGGCCAGATTAAGATCCCGGAAGTCGGTACAAATTCGAATCTTCCCAGTAGCCTTAGTTACTGGTACTACATTGGACACCCATTGCGGATAATCGATGGGTTGGATGAAGTTAGCCGAGAGCAAGCGCTGTAATTCTTCTTTAACAAGAAGGGCTACTCTAGGGTGCATTTTACGTAATTTTTGCTTGACTGGTTTGATATTGGGAAGGGTAACGATATTGTGGACTACAATATCGGGATCGAGTCCTGGCATATCCTCGTATGACCAAGCAAAGGCTTGACGATGTTTGGAAAGAAAAGTAGTAAAGTCCCCTAATTCTTGTGGATCAAGGGATTGGCCGACCTTAATGATGCGAGGGTCTTCAGGAGTCCTTATATTAAGGTCGATAGTGGCCTCGTTGAGAAGGGTAGACGTGTCAGAAGGAATGGTTTTGGGAAGATATGAATCCTCTGCCCCTAGATAGGTGAGGACAGAGTCGTCATCCGCACAGTGGATAGTGTTGATAGTAGGAGAGTCGTCTCCAACTATCTCAGGGAAGATTAATGGTATAGAAGCAGACCGATTGTTAGTCTCATAGACTAAAGGTCCCAAGGAAATGGTATTGATCAAAAAAAAAAGTTAGGTGGGATGGAAATGTCATCGTCCACATCAAGTGATGCTTCGGATTTGGTGGGGGAAGATGGTTCTTCAGTAGGAAGAGGCTCATCAAGAATAGTGACAGTGGCTTTTGAAATGGGTTTAAATCCCAAACCAAACTTTTGGTGTGGCATGAGAGTAGGAATGGATTTGAGGTCATGTATACCTTGTTCATATTTTCCAAGGCCAAAACCTTTCCACGCGCATCGATATAGATAAGTTTTTGCAAACGTGGGATTCTGTAGATAATCAAACCCTGTTAGGTAAGGTTTGGCTCTAGGAGGAGAATCCGGACAATAATGAGGTGTATCAAGACCACCGTAGATGAAATTGGTCTGTTGATTGGGCAAACCAATGGTAACGATGCGACCGAGACCTGATTGATATTCAGGTTGCTTGTCGGGTCTACCATACTCATTAGGTTTGAGATGGGCATCGAAAGAAAAGAGAGGAAGCTCTCCTAGTGAGAAACGCTGCAATGTCTCTTCCAGATTTCGCAAATCTGGTAGTTTGGTTGCAGGTATGGAAGAAGATGAAGCCCCATCTGGAGAAGATGCATTTTCTTTTAAAGGGGCAGACCTTGTGGTCATGTCGCATTGCGCAGAAGGAAAAGGATCTCCTGGATGGGTGTAGATTTTGCCCTCATATTGATATTTTAGGCATCGATGGAGGGTGGATGGGACACAATGCATTGCGCGAACCCAGGAGCGTCCAAGGATCATGTTATAGTGGAATTTTCCTTCGACAATATAGAAGAGTTCATGGAGCAGCTTTTTACCTACTCGGATGGGTAAGACCACAGTTCCTAGAGTGACTGCTAGCTGATCGTTAAATGATCGAAGGGCGAAAGGCGGAGGTGACACCACATTCTTAGGTAACTTAAGTTGTTCGAATGTGTGGGAAGAGATGACGTTGAGAGCAGCTCCACTATCGATCATAACACGTTTTAAGGCAGTGTTATTGACTTGGACTGTGATGAAGAGAGGAGCCTCCAAATCCTCTGAAGAAAGATGAGGAATTTCTGAATCCTCAAAAGAAATGGCGGTCGATGGACCATTCAATCCAACAACCCACTCGAAGGGCTGGGGCTCATCGGAATTTCTTTGCGATGCGGCTTGATTATCGATTAGAGACTGGCGATGTTGTGGAGAGGATTGGATGAGGTCAAAAAGAGACATTTTGACCGGAGCTTGGGTGAGTTGCTTCATGACACTCTCCTCAACGGATACGGGAACTTGAGTCCGAGGTGCAGCACGAATGGAGACCTTGGGTCGTGGGGCTGATGAGGAAGGAGACACGCCTTCAGGGGCTGCAGAAATGACAACCCGTGGTCTAGATGTTGGAGATGAAGATGGGTTATGATAATGTTGGGTTCTAGTGGCGATATGGATTGTGTCAATTTGGGAAGGAGGGAGATCAAGTGGAGTGGAACCACTAGAGGTCTGAATGGATGGTTGAGGTTCGGATGAGGCTAGGGTAACAGGAGGTACTTGTTCCTCCTCCAACAAGAGGTCACTTTCTTCCAGAAGGTTCTTGACAACGGCTTGAAGAGCTTTACATCCTTCAGTGTCATGACCTGGAGTACGGTGGTAAGCACAAATCAGATCAGAGTTAAACCAGGTAGGTTTCACTCCTTTGGGGTTATAAGGCTTAATCGGAGGAAGGGTTATGGCTGAAGATTGGATAAGTTGATGAAGGATTTCGGTGTAGAATCCGGTAGACGAAGATGAGGATAGAGATAATGGAGATGGTTCTTTTACCTTAACCGACTGCCGGGGTAAAAGAACTTGCATGTTAGGTTTAACAGTTTTATTAGGGATCCTCTTATTTGTTTGGACATTCGGAGGAGCAGTCTTGGGTGCTTGGGATGGGAGTAAATGAGACATGATTGTCTTTGGTGGAGGAGGAGTCCCTAAGATAGATTTTGAGGAGGATGGAGATGCGATAATTTTTGCGGTTTTTGGAGACAAAGGGGGTTGCTTAGTCGGATTTACGGATGATTTAGATAATGTCGGTTTGGAAGAGGAAGAAGCTCCCAAAATAGGTGAATTTGGAGGAAGATAGGGTGTCTTGATTTTTGGTAACAAAGATGAGGATTTTGATAGAAGAAGTGGCATCTTTTTGGTAGGTAAGTCTACTTTTAGGGATGTTGATGAAGAAGAAGATGATGACTTTGATAGGTGTGTAGAAGAAGATGCCTTCTCAGCGGGCAAATCTAATCGTTTATGAGGCGTGGAGAGAGATTTTTGTGGAAGAACACCGAGAGTTTTGATGGTCCGAAATATGGGCTTCCCCTTTTCAGGGATGGTGACAACTTCAACGTCATAAGGTGATTGTAACCTTTTTGGAGGAAGCAAATGGGGAGATATTGATGGTATAATGTTAGATTTTGGTTGTCGCGGTTTAGGTTGAGGAATCGAGTGTGCAGGTGTTGGTGTTACTTCTTTTGATTTTTCCTGAATAGGTGAAGTAGTATTAGTGATGGAAGAAGTAAGTGATGAAGAAGTTCCTTGCGAAGGGACCACTTTTGGTGTGGTGATCATGGGTGGAACTACTATAGGAAAAGAGATAGGAAGAGTCAAAGTTGAGGACACTTCCGCCGAAGTCGGCACGATTATAGGGATGTTTATCAAGGGCATAGTTGTAGCCGGAATGGGAGCAGCAGAAGTAGATGTGTCTGAAGTGGAAACTCGAAGGGATGTAATTGCCTCGAGCATTGAAAGGATGTCTGATGATGAGACAGATGAGGAAGACACTGTCTCGGGTATGGATGGGAGATCGGACAAAGGAGCGGAGAGAGATGACTCCGTGTTTAGCAATGTAGGAATATCCAAAGATGGGTTATCTGAGGATGGAGGAATTCCAGTGATTGGTGAAGTGGAAGAGGGTTCTGATTCGATTGCTGCGTTTGTAGATGATGTGGTTTCAGAAGCGGATTCTTCAGTAGAAATGAAGTTGATAGTGTGGGTGTTTGGTTTTTGAGATTCTGAAGAATTATGATTTGGGGCATGATTGGGGAAGGGTTGTTTGAAAACGTCCAGCGCTTGATTTGGGGGAGCATTTGGGTTATCCAGAATAAGCTCGCCTTTATCAATGAATTTTTGGACAAGATTTTTGAAAGTCTGACATCGTTCGATGTCATGACCCTTGGTTCTATGATAGTGGCAAAAATCGTTTTCTCTGTACCACAAAGGACGTTCTCGACTTTCATCAATATCTCTAATGGGTGGAAGTTCGATCATGCGAACTTCCAACATTTTTCCTAAGATGGAGGCATATGATTCCCCCAATGGAGCGAAGGATCGAGATGATGAAGCCCCTTTTCGAGCAGATGAAGGGTCTCTTCGTGGTGGTTGATTAGGAGTACTATCGGTTCTCGATGTTTTTAATACGATAGCATTGGTGGACCCTTGATTCTTATCTTTAGGAGGAAAAGAATTTGGTTTGGTGAACCGAGAGAAATCGGGTTTAGATTTGGAGCGAAGTTTTAGTTTTCCTTGTTCAATGGCACGAGATTCGAGTTTGCGTGCCATTGTGAAGGCTTCTTCGAAGGTGTGGAAAGTTTGGATTCTTAACGTGGAAGAAATGTGACTAGCGCAAGATCGGGTGAACAGCTCGATCTGTTGTGATTGAGGAAGAGAGAAGGACAATTGGTTGATTATCCCTCTCCAACGAGCGACAAAGTCTGCAATAGACTCATCGTCAAATTGGCGAATGTTGTAAAGATCTGTGATTGAGATCTTATGGGCAATATTTATTGAGAAGTTCTCAACAAACATTTGGGCCAATTGAGAGAAAGAAAATAATGAATGTTGAGGAATATTATTGTACCAGTCCAAAGCGGGACCCGCTAGAGACATAGGAAAGGTACGGAGCATGAGCTCCTGATCTTGGACAATGAGGTAGCAAGCATGTTTGAATGCTCGCAGATGTTGTTGGGGGTCTTCCCGACTATGAAATTTTGAGAATTTGGGAAGTTCCCATTGGGGAGGATAAGGCTTAAAAGCCACCGAAGGATGAATGGGTTCATTGCATACTTCTTCAAAGGAGTATGAAGGGCGGGCTCCTTTTGTGGAGGCTTCCAAGTCTGCAATTTTCTTGAAGAGAAATTGAACCACATCCGATTGGGGAGGAGGTACATTGGTTTGTCCTACATGAGAAGCAAGTAGTGGGTGTGGTTGAGGTGTCAATGGGGGATTCATCTGTTGTTGGATAGGATTATAAGAGGAATAACCAGGTGTTCTGGGTGACACCGGGTGGGGTATTTGTTGTGCAGCTTGCGTATAGGCAGGCTGCGAGATAATAAGTGGTTGAGCAAATAAAGGTTGGGTGACGGATGGAGCCTGTGATTGGTGGACTCCTATGTTGGTTGATTGGATCGGGATAGATTGAGGAATATGAGTGTTGGTTGGATTGGTCATGTTGGGGAACAAGACCTGAAAGGGCCTTATTGCTTGAATTAGGTATCGAGGGTGCCGATACTAGAGGATGGGCGAATGTCACAGTAGCTGGAATATTGGAAGAAAGACCCCCTAGAGGACGAGAAGTAGGAGCCAACTGCCTATTCGGAGGGGGTTGGCTCATGAAGAGGTATTGACCTTGAGAAACGATAGAGGCATAGGCGAATTGGACGATGTGCGGATGTGCAGACGAATTTACTATAGCAAGGGCAGAAGACCTCTCAGAAATGGGTTGTGGAATAGTCGAGGTAGCTGCAGTGTTAGGGATAGGTAAGACTAATTGAGAATTAGTCGACATGGTAGGTGGAAGAGAAAAGGGAGGCATAGGGGCCTCACCCTTCTCCGTGGCTCGAGGCAAGAGAGATGGTGCAAACTGCTCTAAAGAGGCCTGGGATGATCCGCGAGGATAATTGTACACTTGTCGGATTGGTGGGTCTTGGTCAGATATTTGGATCGACTTGTGTACTAGATAGTCCATGAGGGCTACCGGATTGCGATCGAGAGAGCACGAAAGTCGAGATCCCGCGAGGAATAGACTCTGAGTCAGAAGATATTTCTGATGGACTAGGAGAAGCCGGACGTGATGGGATTGTTTTGGCTTGATGGAAAGGATTATACGACCATGAGGGGGAACCCACTAACAGTGGTCCCGAGGAAGATTGGAGGGTGCGAAACATCCGTTGGTGGTGATTTCGGAGGAAGAAGGAACTGTTGGGCCATTTTCCTAGATTGTGAGCGGGTGATAGCCGTCATAAACAAGCAAAAAGAAGATTGTCTTAACTAATGCACAAATAGTTCAAGCAGCGCAAGTGATTATCTCCTTTAAATTTTGATGCTTTTAAGAAATGAAAATGTTAGGGAAGGCTTTTTAGAACAGGAACTACTCAGATAGCCAAACTAGGGATGGTTTGGGTAATGTTTGGTGAGAGTCGAAGGCACTTGATAAAAGACAGTGCGTGGCTTGATATAGGGGCCTACCCCCGCACTTCACACACCGCTGCGATAAGGGAGTCGGGTGCTTTGCCAATATATACCAAAATCTTTCGTGAATTTATAGCGCGGCCCGAGTACCGCGTAGGCTCTTCCTCTTGGATATCACTTCCAAGTAGGCGAGGCCAGGGAAGGAGTTTTGTTTAGATGCTTTATACCTAGTGATTTTGGCTTTGTGTGCAAGGGTGAAAAATAAAAATCAAATAGTGTCACTACCGATTTTGATCAATTTTCCAACCTAATTAACACTAGATGACAAAGCATGCAGCAATGAAAAAGAAAGGGTTCTTTTTAAGCACTTAAAACGAAATGTTTGATTTCGATGAAGACAATTCAAACAAGTTCTTTCCCAAATGCGATTAGGTTCTTTTTAAGCACCAAAAACTGAAGTGTTTGGATGTGATAAACAACCAACAAAGAAAACCTAAAAAGGAGAAAACACCGAAAAAGAGGAATACCTGTAGTTTTAGCTCTCGAGGTGTGTGGACTTCAAAAAGCGCGTTGTTGAGCTCTTCCCCTCGAACAATCCCACGAACAAGCAAAGTGCTCCGCAAGAAAGGATCAAGCAAACAACAAACAAGATCCGGAAAGATACATCCAGATAATGGCGAAACGAAAAATTTCTATTTTAAGAAAATAGAAAAATTTCAAGATAATGACTTCGCCTAAAAGCAAGATTGAAATGATGAACAGAAATGTTCAAATAGGACTGATAGAAATCAGTGAAGAAAAGGAACAAAGTTCAAAACTAGAAAAGAGATGAACTTACCAATAAGGGACTTTGGTTCATGTCCCACCGGGCGTGCCAGAATGTAGATCAAGAATTTCGTGCTTGTTACCTGTCCAAGTTAATGCACCAAACTAAACACAAAAACCCTGAAAAACCTCAATGAAATAGATACCTGATGAAGATGTAGACGGATGAGGAAGTCGATGTAGATAAGACGGGCGCACACGAGCAATTCGCACAATAGATCCGAGTAACCTGCAAAACACCGGTGCTTGACAGAAAAAGATGGCGTTAGAAGATATATGGGTGGACTGCCCGAGAAGCGGGTCCGAGAAGCGATAAGCTTCCTTGGCGGATGTCAGTCCACGTTTTCAATAAAGAAAAGCAGCATACATGATAAAAGATGTAAATAAAGACTAGATTCTCTGATTGCAGTAATAAAAGCAGAACACAGAGCGATGAGCGAAATCGAGAAAAGGCCGAGAAATAATGCTAGATTTGTGTTACCTGTGACCTTTTACCTGTCTGCAGGGAAATCGCGTCGGCCCCATGTAGAATCGCGGCGGCCCGATGTGATCGGCGGCCCAGGGGACTGATCGGCGGCCAGGGCGTGATCGGCGTCGGCGGATAAGATAAGATCGTGTCAGCGAAATGGCCCGACCAATCAGGGACTGTGCGATGAGATTCGGGGATCGGAAGGTGAATGTAGTCTGTAGGATGTGCCGAAGATGGAGAGACGCTGGAACAGAGTCACCAGATGATAGATAATGGTGTATGGTGTTGATATGATACGGGCAGAGTAACGGTGCTCCTCTCAGGGATTGATTAGGACAGGATCTGCCCTAACTGAGACAATTGATGCTAAGAAGATCTCTCTTTCTCACTCTCTGTTCGTGCGTAAGTGCTTCCTTTCACTCGTTCGTCTCTTTTTCGGTCTCTTCGCTCTTTTCCGTCCCTAGAACTGAGTTCTGGGCTTGCTTTTATAATCGGCGCCGCTCCTAGAAAATCGGCGCCGACCATATGGGTCGGCGCCGATCGCGGAAAAGACTCCCGAGGTGCCTTAATTGATTGATTCGAGAAAGAAAAGGCTTATCCGACTACGGGAAAATATCCCGCTTAGGGAAGATTAAGAATAGATGTGGTACATGGGTAAAATAAATTTGGGGTAGATAAGTGATTAAGATGCATGGGAAGAAGCGTAATTAAATTTTTAATTATTTAATTACCCATGGGCAAGATATGATGAAATGAATTAAATTTAGAGATAGGTGATTAAATCACAAATTGGAAAATATCCCAAGGGGATAGTTGGTGACGTAAACGTGCCCCAGGTTACCTAAGCACGTAAATGGGTAAGAGGACACTAAATTGAGTAAGGTAGAAATAGAGGCCGATCAATCCACTCCATTCTCTCGAAGATGGAAGAAGAATTGAAAAAGTTTAGGGATGGAGGAATCATACATCCCACAAGGTACTCATCATGGGTTGAAAACTTGGTACCTATCAGAAAGAAGAATGGAGATATAAGGTTGTGTGTGGACTTTAGAAACCTGAATAGAGCATCAATGAAGGATAACTAGCCTCTGCCAAATATGGACAATATTTTACAATTAGTTTCTTGGTTCGGAATTTTTGTCCACCTTGGACAGTTTTTATGGATATAACTAGGTAGTTGTTAAGGAATCAGAGAAAATCAAGACTTCCTTTACCACTCCTTGGGGAACATATGTATATTTCAGAATGCCTTTTGGTCTAATGAATGTTGGAGCCACTTTCCAAAGAGCAATGGATGTAGCTTTCTCTGGCTATATTAATGATTTCATTATTGTATATCAAGATGATGTGATTGTTTTCTCCAGAAAAGGAGTGACCACCTGCAACACTTAGAAAAAATGTTGTTAAGATGCAAGGAGTATGGTATTTCACTAAATCCCAAGAAGTTCCATTTTGGAGTTCAGAAAGCAAAGTTTCTTGGACACATTATGTCAAAGTAAGGGGTCATGATTGATCCTAAAAGGGTAGAAGCCATCAAAAAAGTCCCTATTCCAAGAACCAAGAAGGGAATTCAATCATTATTTGGGAAGATTTATCTCCAACTTTCTGAACTAACTATCCCAATCACTAGCATGCTGAAGAAAGATCAAAGTTTCAAATGGGAAGAAGTAACTATTCACGATTTTTTTGGGATCAAAGAAGCATTAAAGAATTCCCATGTTTTAGTACCTCCAGATTATAAGAAGGCTTTCCAAACATTTTATTTTTCTTCAGAAATTAATATTGCATTTGTGTTGTTGTAGAAGGATGATGAAGGAATAGAAAGACCAATTGCCTTTTTCAGTAAAGAATTACAAGGATCTGGGCTAAATTATATTATCATGGAGAAGTAGGAATTTTCTTTGGTAAAATAAAAAAAATATCTTCATGCCATATATTCTAAGTTCCAAAATCATTACTTATGTTCCCCACAACATGGTGAAATATATCCTATCAGAATGGAGGTTTCAAGAAAGATATACCAATGGGTAAAAAAATTGCAAGAGTATGGTATGAACATCCAAAAAAATTGGTCGGAGAGGTTTGGACCTAGAAAAACTTATGGTATAGAGAAATCTGTAGGCAATTGAGGTAAATGAAGTTGAAGAAGAAAGGTTGAATGTCCTTGAAAAACTGATAAATTATGAATGGTACAAGGACATCATTTTTTATCTCAAACATCTACAATGCCCTGAACATTTGAGCAAGAATAATAAAAGAGCACCTAAGTTGTCTTCCAAAATATGTCATTACTAATTTTGGGTTAGCTTAGAAGAACCCTAAGGGAGTTCTCTTAAGATGCATTATTGAAGATGAAGCCCTAAAATAATTTTTGATCTCCGTGGAGAATTTTGTGCGGGATATTTTTATGGAAGAGTCATAGCAAATAAGATCTTAATGTACAGTTACTAGTGGCCAACTCTTTTCAAAGATACAACTTTGTTGGTTAGGAAGTGTGAAAGTTGTCAGCATTTTTCAGGGAGATTAAAAGCTTCAGGATCCCTCCCATTGCAGCCTATATCAATTGAAGCCCCTTTTAAGCAGTGGGGGATTGACTTCATTGGGGAAATTTCTGATCCTTCAAGTGTAGGCCATAAGTGGATATTAGTGGCCATAGATTACTTCACCAAGTGGGTGGAGGAAATCCCCACCAAGAAGGAAACCCACCAAATTGTCATGGATTTCATTATGAATTATATCATTTGCAGATTTAGAGTACATGCCAAAACTATTGTTGATAATGCCATGAGATTTTGAGCTAAACATTTGGTGGCCATGTGCCACGAATATGGGATCAATTTGACATATGTTTTCAATTATAATCCCCAAGGAAATGGAAAAACAATGTCCAACAATAAAAATTTGTTGAAGATAATTATAAGAACTTTGAAGTTGAACAAAAGGAAGTGGGGTGAGCAATTGAAGTTTCTTGTTTGGGTAGATCAAATCATTGTTAAATGAGATAATAGAAAAATCCCATCCGAGTTGGTGTATGGAACTCAAGTTCTACCGCCCGCATATGCAATTATCTTCATTTCAATTTATTCAACAACTGGAAGATCAATAGGTTAGTCCCTATGATGCTTGCATCAATTAGATTGTTGAGCTAGATGAAGAAAGAAGGGCATCCCATTAGAGGCATGTAAAATTCAGAGAGAAATTGAAGAATTTGTTTGATAAGAAGGTGAGTCCAAGAGATTTTAGTGTGGGATATCTTGTGCTATTGTGGGATAGTAAGCACGAGGATAAGGGAAAACATGAAAAGTTTGATGCATTGTGGATGAGCCCTTATTCAATTAACATTCAAATTGGTGAACATACCTTCTTCTTAAAATACCTAGATGGGAACTACTTGAATTTCTGTTAATGGCGTGCATTTGAAACATTTCCTTGATTGATTTTGAGAATCTAGTTATGCACCATTGTATAGTGTAAAGTCTTGGGTTTTTTGTTATGTTTTTACACTTTTTCAGTTTTGGTTTTCCCTGGTCCTTGGCAGTGGATTTTTTTGGTTTCTCAGTTTGTTCCTGGAGGCTTGTCTCGTGACTCCATTGCCTAATGGTTTATTTTTGGCACTTATTTTGCTATTTCTTCGTGTGGCACTCATTGGGAGTTCTTATCCCCGAGTCAGAGCCGATGTTGGTGCTTGATTTGATCATGCCCTAGTTTGCTTGTGAAATTCTTCAATCTGCGGGCTCTGTCGTATTTTCTATTTTCCTGAATTGATGCGTGAAAGGTTTTCTTCATTTGTATGTTGTTGAAGATCCTTATCCATGGTCTTGGATCACATTTGGGCCTTGTATCATTTCCAAATTATTTTTCCTTAAAGAAAAATTCAATTGTGGGCACAAATGGTGATTTCCCTACATTTTATGGTTTAACGGGCTAGTTTTCCCTGTCAAATTATATCTCATCATCTACAGCTACTTGGAAAATTTTGATTCGATGAGGCACGTCCGGTCTATTTTATAACTTGTAAATTTTTTCTATGTTTCCAAAATATCAATTTGGCCCCATGGCCCGTGGCCCCGATAGTCTCTATTTAGCTATTCAACAATTATGAAGTGGTAGGGAAAAAGTCTTACTTTGACCTCGAAGAAGGAAACGTGGCATTTTTTTCATGTTACAAGTGGGAAGGCAGGTCGGTGGTGGGTCGGTGGAACAATTTGAAGTTTTTTTCCCTCTTTTTATGAGGGAGAAAAGTTACGAATTAATCTGCAACTCTGCTGGGGCCCACATCAAAATTTAGAAGTAGGAAGGTGGGTCGACGGGGCATTTTAAAAATTTAAGGCCCACTTCAACTCAAATCTTGTCCACATGGCGGGTCGGTGCTCATTTGAAATTTTCCTCTCAGTCCTACCTTAGCAGTTGCGCCAAGCAAACATGTGGAGGATTCCGCTAGCTCCTCTCTATAGTTAAAATTTTCAAGCAACTTTTTAAGGCCTTAGACACATGGAGGGCCCGTGCTGTTTGGTACTCGCCCTTGTACTTTACTTTTGAAGAAGCATTGAATGGAAACATGGATGTTTCCCCTGGGTATCCCATACTTATATTTTTCAATGGCCGAAGAAAATTTCTTAGACCCTAGGCATGTCATCACCAATCCGAAACTATGATAATTCTTCACCGAGAACTCCTCGTGCTATGATTATTTACTAATGCACAAACTTTAGTTTGGTGGATGTAATATGGAAACAAAACAACAACATAACACAAGAACACCATCGTTATGAAAAGACGGAATGATGACAAATATGAAATATCAAATTAAATTATAATATTAACATGAAATTGTTACAATCTCACCCATGAGGTACTTCAAGTGTTATTGACTTCACTTGTCTTTCACCAAGACTATGGAAGAAACTTTACAATTACACCTCTTAATGGCTTCTTCAACACACCTTTAAACTAATGGCTTCCTTTACACACTTCCTACAATATTTCTCACTCCTTCCTTCTATGCTAAATAACGGGGTGGCCTCTCTATTTATCGAACTTCCAGGCTTATCCATCTTATCTCTAAGATAGGATAAGAAATCCACTCCGACGAATCATATTCCATACCTTAACTCTTATCTGTACATGTAAGCTTATCTTTTAAGATAAGACAAACCTTATCATTTTACATGGGTTCTACATTTTTAGACTTTTTACAAATAAAATACACAAAATATTTATGACCTCACTCCTTGTCCTTATTACTAATATAATATTTCTAATTCCTAATCATGTAGGCTCTACTTCTCTAATTATCCAAACTTTGACATTTTAACATTACCGGACCACTTACGACGAATCATATTCCATACCTTAACTCTTATCTCGTACATGTAAGCTTATCTTTTAAGATAAGACAAACCTTATCATTTTACATGGGTTCTACATTTTTAGACTTTTTACAAATAAAATACACAAAATATTTATGACCTCACTCCTTGTCCTTATTACTAATATAATATTTCTAATTCCTAATCATGTAGACCCTACTTCTCTAATTATCCAAACTTTGACATTTTAACATTACCGGACCACTTACGACAAATATTTACTTTTTACAACATTCCTATTGTACTTTGACTATTACCGTACTCCACATTATTGGCAGCACCGTACTAACGGCACCATTATCTTCTATCAGACGCTACTACTAATTATACTTAACAACATCCTATTCCTAATACATACATTAATGAAATAGAAATTATGGAGGAAAATTTTAGTGTCGACATCTTCCCCCTTCCTAGCTTCTACTCCATCCTTGGAGTACACTATTCTAGTGCTTGGAAAATATTCAACTTGTCGTGGTTGACCCATTTCATAATGGGAGTGCCATCCAATTCCTCCAGTCGGTACGTACCATTTTCATGCACAGCTGCTATTTTGTAGGGCCCCATCCATTTTGGAAGAAATTTTCTGTCTTCTTTTTTTGTATCTAGAATCATATACTAGAACCAAGTCATTCACATGAAATGGAGACCACCGGATCTTTTGATCAAAGTATTCCTTCTACTTCATTTTCTTCTTATAGCTTGTATCCTTAGCTATTTCCCTCATTTCCTCTAGCAAATGAAGATGTACCAACCTTTCTTTTACTGAATCACTTTCATCCATTCTTTCATTTTTCATTACTCTGACCGTGGGAATATCAAACTCAATAGGAAGAACTGGATCAATGCCATAAGCCAACTGAAATGGGGAGTATCCTGTTGCTGACTTTGATGTTGCCCTATATGCCCACAATGCTGCATGAATCCTTTTATCCCATTTATGTACCTGCAAGGCTGCATCTTTTGCTAGAATTTGACACAACACAAAATTTGTTCGTTCCACCTGTCCATTTGTGCTTGGCTTGTATGTTGTTTCCTTCCTGTGCTTAATAGAAAACTTATTGACTAGGGCTTCTACCACCTCATTAATGAAGTGGCTTCCTTGATCTGTTACAATTTCTAATGGACAACCAAATATGGTGACAATGCGTTCATATATGAACCTTGCCACTTCATCCATGGAAGCTATTTTCAATGGCCTAGCTTCAACCCACTTGGTTAAATAATCTGTGGCAACTACAATATACTTATTTTGGTGTGAGGTAGTTAGAAGTGGACCTACAATGTCTATTCCCCACTTTTAAAAGGGACCAAGTGGAAGAATAGGGCATAATGGAGCTGATGAAGTCTTACGGTTACCATGTGTTTGACAAATATCACATGTCTTACAATAATTATAACAATCTTTAAAAAAGTGGGCGGTGATAACTCGCATCCAAGATCCTTCTTGCTGTAAGTTGTCCAGAGAAGTGCCCTCCACATGTACTATTGTGGAATTCTTCTAGCAGTTCCTTCCTTGATCACATCCAATTTGCCCTCTTGTATCTGTCCATCGAGTCCTATTCGAAATAATACTCCATGTAAAATAGAAAATGGACGATCGGCTTGAGTAATCTTTCTCTTAGTCTTTGCATTGGCACCATCAGGAAACTTGAATTCATTCAGATTATTCCAAATATCTATGTATTCACTAGGGATTGTGTGAAGGGATAACAATCTTTGCATCGGGAAATCATCATCATCACAAGATGATCCTAAACCATCATAGGCTCGAGAGATTGCATCGCATTGACATGCTTCTTTCCCTGGCCTATCTATAATATCAAATTCAAATTCTTGTAGCAACATTATCCATCTTGCTATCCTCCCCGATGGGTTAGGCTTATTTACAATATATTTTAGAGCTTGATGATCTCACATTACAACTAGAAATTTTTTCCCTAGCAAGTAATTCCTAAACTTCTTTACAAAAAAATGATAGCCAAAACCTCTTTTCGATTCTTGTATAATTTACCTCAAGACTACTCATTTCTCTACTCCCAAAGTAAATTGGATGTTCATTGCCATTTTCATCCTTTTGGCTCAAAGTAATTCCTAGTGCTGCATCCGAGGCATCGGTGTACACAATGAATGGCTTGCTCTAATCTAGATTCTTCAAAATAGGTGAAGACACCAGGATTCCTTGATTGTCCAAAAGTTTCATGTGCCTTATTTCCTGGTTCATAAGTAACATCCTTCTTCAAGAATTGGGTTAGTGGTTGTCCAATATTTGAGAAATTCTTGATGAACCTTCTATAGTAACCCACATGGCCTAAAAATGATCTCAACTTACTTCTATTCATAGGAAATGGTAACTCTTTGATTTTTGAAACTTTATCAGGATCAGTACCAATACCATCTTTGGATACAACATGCCCTAACAAAACGCCTTTAGAACATCCAAAGACACACTTTGTAGGGTTTAGTGAGGCTTGTGCTTCATCTAACCTTTGAAATGTTTTCTCCATCTGGTGCAGGTGGTCCAACTTGCTCCCATAGATGTAAAAATCATCCAGAAATACTCTGATGAAGTTCCTAATGTAGGGTTCGAACACCCTATTCATCAAATGCTAGAATGTTGCTAGAGAATCACACAACCCAAAAGGCATAACTCTATAAGCAAACATTCCCCAAGGAGTGGTGAACATGGTCTTTAGCTGATCTTTCTCTGCTATACGAACTTAGTTGTAGCCGCTATATCCATCAGCAAAACTATATCACTCCTGGCAAGCTACTTCATCCAAGATCTTATCTGAAAATGGAAGAGGGTAATGATCCTTCTTTGTTGCCTTATTGAGTTTCCTATAATCAACACAAATGCGTAGCTTCCCATTCTTTTTTATTGAGATCACAATGGGAGAAACCCATTCTGAATTCTCCACAGCAAATATGAATCCTGCATCAAGAAACTTATCTATTTTTTCTTTTACAGTCTTGGAAAAATTAGGATTCATTCTATATGGCATTTGCTTTATGGGCTTAGCACCATCTACCAGCTCAATAGAATGTTCTACCCAACTTACTTGATGGAGTTCCTTGTAATCAAAAGTGAATATGTGTATGTACCTTCGAAAGAGCTGGAGGTAGGATTCCTTCTCACTCTCCATCACAACATCACCAATATTTATTTGTTGGAGACGATCATCAACTTCTTCTTCAGATAATTTTATGGGGTCATGAGTCGGTGTGACTGGAAGGATATCCATGACTGAAACATCAACCTCACTTTCTTCATCTTCAGTGTCCACTTCACTAGTACTAGAGTAATCAGAGGATGTCCAATCATCAGTTTCATCACTTGAATCACAAGTTTTGCCTTATGATGTCGAGGGATCACGTTTATCTTCACCCTCTCTCTACGATGCCCAAGGGTCATGAAACCTTCATTCCAGTAGTTTCTTGCATGAACTCTCCTTAGCCATGGTCTTCCCAACAACATTGGGTACGCAATAGTACCATTTTTCATCACCTGAAAGTCTACCACACATACAACACCCATAAGAGATATTGCCACATTTGAAACTACACCTTTCGGTTTAGTTTTTCCCTTATTTAATGACCTTAACATAAGTCTTTGAAGGGCGATCAATTTTAAACCCAACATATTCATTCTGAGACTCATTCATTACATTAATCTGCAGCACCTCCATCAACTAAGACATCATGAATTAAAATACCATTACATAATACCTCGGCTTGTGGAGCATAGGGATCCGCCTACCTCCAAAACAGGGACCTCAACCTCCTTCCTTCGTCGAGCATTCATTCCACTTCATAACTCCCGCCTCTTCTCGAGAAGAAGACATAGCCAAGAGTTGACCATATGTTATATTTGCAGGCCTTTTGGACAGATCTTCCAAGATCGAGTATGGTCCTTGCCCCTGTGAAATCAGAAAATCCTACACACCCAAATTTCTTCTCCTATGTTTCTTACTAGTTTCTCCTTTCATCTTCTTAGGATCATTTCCATCTTGATTATCTTTTTCTTTCTTTCTTTTTGTTACAAACACATCTACTTCATTATTTTTGATCTTATCTACTACATCAAAAGAATTCACGAGTTCTTTTCCTTTATCATTATCTCTTGTACTAGATGTAGAAACTCTATCGGACAATTATACTTATAATGACCCTTTTTATAACAACCATAACAAAGAACTTCAGAAATATTTTTTTAGACCTCTATCTCCTCCCCGAGAACTAAATTATTTTCCTTGAAGAGGATTAATAGTTAACTGACCCATCTTTTTTAGCAGATCTTCATACTCAGTAGATGTACTAGGAGAAATATTTGTGCTCACCGGGAGTGGTTGTGGATTCTAGACCAAAGGTGCTGGTGTAGGCTCTACTTTAGCAACAATTTCTTTGGGCTCCTCTTCCATGCTTTCTTCTTGCCTTCTTGCAATCTCCTTTGCTTGTTCAATGGTAGCTGGGCGGTCATACTTCACTCGTTGTCTGATCTCTGGCTTCATCCCAAGAATGAAGTGCTTACAGAGGAGATTATCCACGCCATTCATCAACCCATCTACTAATCCTTCCTTCCAGATCTGGGCATCGAGCTTCCTCCTTAGCTCTAGAACACGAGCATGATAATCCCTTATCTTCTCCTTCTCTCCTTGGGATAGCTTTGTGATCTCGATCATGAGATCTGCATATTTTTGTTGTTCACCAAATTCTTCAAGAAAACTTTTAGTTAATAAATCCCATGAATTTTTCACATTATCACCTAGTGTTTCAAACCACCTAAGTGTTGAACCATCCAAAAAGGTAGGAAAAAATTCAGTCCATTGTTCCCTTCTTATGAGGCCATTACAAATACAAGATCGCTTAAACTCTTGAATAAAAGAGGAATCCTCTTCATTAGATTGGGCTGAAAAAATAGGAATCTTCCCCATTTTCAAAAGTAACCACCGTAAAATACCAACCCACAAGACTTATGTGCACAAATAATTGGAATCACTATAATAGAAAGTGACTTTACACCTTTCTACAGTAAAATAGAAATGACCACGGTAACTATGGTAAAACTTGACTTCTTGCGGTAAAAACCGACTTGAATGTGGTAAATGCTATTCACAAGGTAAAAAGTGAAGTTATCATGCGGTAAATAGTATTCACAAAAAAGTGACTTTACTTGTGATAAATAATATTCACAAAAAAATGAATTTATCATGGTAACTACTATTCACAAAGCAAAAATGACTTTACCATGGTAACTACTATGCACAAGTAAAAATAAGGTTACCCTCCAATTGATTTTTGACTAAGTGAGAATATCTCTCCAGAAAATCCACCAACGAGGAATGGTCCGCAATGTAACCAAAATGTCATCACCAATCCGGAACTATGATAATTCTTCACCGAACTCCTCGTGCTATGATTATTTACTAAAGCACATGACCTTTAGTTTAGTGGATGTAACTGGAAACAAAACAACAACATAACACAAGAATACCATCGACTATGATAAGACAGAATGATGACAAATCTGAAATATCAAAGTAAATTATAATATTAACATGAAATTGTTACAATCTCACCCATGAGGTACTTCAAGTGTTATTGACTTCACTTGTCTTTCACCAAGACTATGGGAGAAACTTTACAATTACACCTCTTAATGGCTTCTTCAACACACCTTTAAACTGATGGCTTCCTTTGCACACTTCCTACAATATTTCTCACTACTTCCTTCTATGCTAAATGAGGGGGGTGGCCTCTCTATTTATAGAACTTCCAGGCTTATCCATCTTATCTCTAAGATAGGATAAGAAATCCACTCTGACGAATCATATTCCATACCTTAACTCTTATTTGTACATGTAAGCTTATCTTTTAAGATAAGATAAACCTTATCATTTTACATGGGTTCCACATTTTTAGAATTTTTACAAATAAAATACACAAAATATTTATGACCTCACTCCTTGTCCTTATTACCAATATAATATTTCTAATTCCTAATCATGTAGACCCTACTTCTCTAATTACCCAAACTTTGACATTTTAACATTATTGGACCACTTATGACAAATATTTACTTTTTATAACATTCCTATTGTACTTTGATCATTACCGTACTTCACATTATTGGCAGACTGCATCAAGGCGCTGTTATCTTCTATCAGATGCTACTACTAATTATACTTAACAACATCCTATTCCTAATACATACATTAATGAAATAGAAATTATGGAGGAAAATTTTAGTGTCGACAGGCACGTGGCACCTTTTGATGGTCATTAAAAATTTTCAATAACTTTGTAAGACTAAGACACGTTGCGAGCCCGTGCTTGTTTAGGGTCTCCATTTTTGGGTACCATATCAAAAGTGCACCAAAGATACATGTGGAGGCTTTTCGGCTCTTTTTATACTAAGACTTTTCAAAGGCCAAAAGGTAATTTTCTTTGGCCCAGGGCACGTGGAGAGATTGCACTTGTTTGGGGTCCCACCTCTAAACTTCATATTTAAAGTTGCGCCAAACAAACACGTGGAAGGCCTGCACTCATTCAAGAACTTTCTCTCGTACTTCACCTTTTACGGTTGCACCAAGGAAACACGTGGAGGTTTCCATTGACTCCTCTTTGCACTTGGCCAACTCGGACTCACAATGAAAGTATGTAAGATAATTTTTCACGGAAACTCATTTCTGAGAGGCACAAATGTAGGCATCCATACGAGGGAACTCATTTCTCAAGGTGTTTCCTCGAGGGTGAAAATGATTTCTTATCAAATCCATCTATACAGAGCCACCTGAAAATGATTAAAAAGGGGATTTCTCACATGATAGAATAAAAGAATGATTAGAAGTACTATCAAAAATCTATGGCGTGGAATCCTAGTCATGGTTGAAGGTCTAAGAAATGTGATCAGTTGATGATTTTTCCACCTGGAAGCTTCAGGTGTAAATTTGTTAAACATCACTTTCTCGAGAAAAATTGGTAACAAGCAAAGGATTCCTTGAATATTCTTATTTTTGGGGAAAAATTTGGGATGAGTGAGCAAGTGAAATGTATAAATGCAATGAGAATACTCTTGCAAAAGGTCGGGGTTTAATTTTTACAAGAAAGTTTGAGAAAGCCCATCTTCTTGAGAGACCATTTGAGAAACCTGTTAATTTCTTATGTTTTAGATTTCAATCATCAAGATGGTTGCAAGTGTACAGCCATTGTCAAGATTTGAGATCGTTTAAGAAACTTTCCTCCTAATGACTCGATAGATCTCAAATTAATCTATGTTGATCTTGGGAAAAATTGTGTTTGCTTTTATTTCAGAAATGTATTTCAAATGGTTTTGATGTTCCTGTTGCAATCTTATGTTAAAATCCCTCTAAATCACACAGGATCTCATCCTTGTGATAGTTTAGTGGCATTAGCAATTTCATTATGAGAAGAGCCTTCATCCTGTAATGAGATAAATAATTTAAAATCACTTTACTGTCATTTTGTTAATAAAGATTGTCTGTAAGCCTTTAAGTGTATCTTAGGCGTGAGGAACCAGGGTCTATAATGCTTAATTGAGTATTTAGCTTGAGAATTTGCATTGAATTCTCAGAGATTGTGTGAAACGATGTAGATCCTGGGCTCCATTGATGCACAACTTCTAGTTGAAGAAATATTTTTTCCATTCAGAAGCTTTCGGTTGTTAAGTTGTGCAATTGTTGTAAAAGTTCTCAAAGATCTAGTGAAATCTACTTCATCCTATTTATTCTCCCACCAAAATTTTCAAATAACCATGAATCCTACTAGAAGTACCGTTGTTTGTGTTGTGTATCCACAAATGAATAAATTCTACTACAAAAATACACAGAAGCAAGCAGGATTTAACTATCTTTTGTAACTTTGAACCCTACTCATAAAATATCACCATTCTTTAGAAGTGACAACTTGTGAGAGTTAAATTGTGGTGTATTGATCATATTTTCTCAAGGTTCCCCTAAAATTGTTAAAAAATGATCCCTTTCTGTCCTTCACCGGGCAGAGGTTAGAAAACGGGTCCTCTCACCCTGGTTGAAAGGCATGACCTAAAGTAGTGAGGATAGATCAAATCCTTTTATATGGTGTTATCCATTTCTCCAATGCCCGAGTGACAAAGAGCAGATGAATCTCCTATGTGGCTACAAAATGAATCATAATATGATCTATCTGTCTCTCAATGTCTTGTTAAATACGTGATGCTACTCAACTTCCAAGGGAGAAACAATTTTGATACATTAGGCTTGATGAACTCAGCATTTTCTTTTGTTATATGAGCTGACAACATGTACTCTTTGAGCTCTACAACACCTAATTTTTTCTCTTTCATGGCAAGCATTTCTTCTTGACTTGAATTCGTATTAGAACTAAACTTGATTGACTTTTTCTTATCCTTCTCAACTATTTTAGGTTCTTATCAATGGTATCATACTCTTTTTTATGCATGAATAACTTAGACATACATACCTTCTTGATTTTGGGAGCATTAAAATTTTTTGACCTGCCTTGATGAATCATGAAGAAAAAAATTTACAATATGACCATTATGGTGACAACTATGGCCAACAACATCATGCATACCTCTTGACTGATGAATATTGTGACCTCTTCCATTAATCTGTGGATACTCACTTTTGAAGACCCTTCTGCATTCTTTTGCATTGTGACCAAAGTCATTGCAAACATAACAATAACCATGAAAATAACTTTCCTACATCATTGTACTAGAATTCCTAATAGGTTTAGATATCTTGTTGTTCGTGCTAGCATCTTCCTTTCTTTGAACATCATCTTCTCATCTTGTGTCATAATTATTTAGGTCTCCCTTGAAACCTAGGCATGTTATATCAGTTGAAGAATTTTAACAACTCAAAATATCATTTAGATCCTTGAAAATCTTTTCAAACTTCTCATAGGACTTAAAATTATTGGATATCTTCTCCAACTAAACCTATAAGGACTTCAAATCAGTACAATCATCTTATTTATCCTTTAGGACTTCTACCTCTATCTTGATATTGTAACATTAATTTTCCTTGGTCTTGAGAGTTGTTGCCATAGACTCAACTTAAGTCTCATACTCCTTGATTACTGACTCTAACTTGTAGTTATTCCTTCTTTGAATCACAAATTCTTCATATAAATCTACCTCAGCTTATCCATTTCCAAGAACATCATAAGAACTATTGTAAATATCCTCGATGATTTCTCATGATTTTCCTCTAAAGAACATAGCTTGGTCCTCAACTAATGACACTCATATTATTTTGATCTCAAACTTGTACTTTAAACCTCTAATTAATTTTTGATATCCTTGTGTAGACATTAAATCATGCACTTTAGGAGTATTTCTAGTCCTGATCACATACTACTATTCATATGATTCCTAAGAGAGAAAAATACTAATTGACCACTATCTTTCGCCTCTTTGCGTGTTTTCTAGTTTTCCTCTTGGTCTTACACACCTTCTTGCCCACTATGAATTTTGACATTTTAATTTTTATTACTCTAGACACCAGCACCTAGACAAAAATACAACACCTAAGCACCCTGTCCCCTCTAGGTGCTCCCAACCTCTTGGTTTCTTAATCACATATTTTTTGTCTTTTCTAGCCATTTGGGCATCTTATTTCTTACTAGTCAGCCTTTTAGTGGCTAATTATGAATTTAAAACAAGGGAATCATATAAATACAAACCTATGTGACCATAATAAAAGACCAAGCACTAAACATCTACTATCATCACCTAAGGTTGCATCCAAGAACATTCTAAGAGCATCAAAGCATCCATATAGCTTCCATTCAAGGAAGGGATAAGGGAATGCATTCTTCTGCATACACTTCATAGGAGGAAAAGTTCAGTATTCCATGCATACATCTATCTACATTTTATACATCTAAGTATTTCTCGTTATCAAGTGCAACTTGCACAAGAGCCACCTAAGGCATGATTCTACACAAACACACACACATAGAACTACATGGAGTCTGAGATGTATAGCAGTGCAAAGATCATAAGTTTAATCTATTGGGTGACCATTGGGGTCAATCCAACTCTCCATTTGCATATTGTTTTAGGATTTGATGTGCTTTGGAGTTTTGTAGGTTCTCTTTCTCTTTGTAGATTTTAGGCGAGTAATAGTGAGGTAACATGACATACATGTGACTAAAGGTGACATCCAAAAAACATATCGCAACCCTGAAAAACTAGTTTTCCGAGGCTCGAGCAATCATCGGCACCCAGAGATGGTCCCTGGCACCCCTGACCGTACATAGGTTCCCTAGTCGTGGCATTCTTGACATCTCTACATTTTTTCGGTCTGATTACAACATCCTTCTTTTCTATTTCATTAGTCTTCCAGCTCGGCACAACTTTGGTATCACAGTGAATTGGTTAAGTATCTTACCCTATCTCTTGCAACTAGGGTTTTATTCGAGCTTAATTTCTTCATCAAATATGTACTTTATTTCTTATTCATTTGTTGTTACATTGTACTATAGGGTTTAACATAAATTCTATTTTTGTTAAATCATTTGGTGAGCCTGTCTCATTCGAACACTCTTGGATCCTCTTTTTCCTCTCTCATAGATCCTAAGGTTTGTCAAATCTCTTTGCATGAATTATGTCAAATGCATCCACCTTGCAAATATGTTCTTCAAAAATCTCTAGAAACCATGTATCTTCCTACAGATAAGTCACCCGCTCAATTCAAGTGCTATCTTTGATCATTTTTCTTATGAATCTCTTGGTTCTAATTCCAATCAATCTATTTGTAAATCCATTCAAACTCTTCATTTCTTATTTTAAGATAAATTTCAGGCTATGAAATCAATAATTATATCTCTTACATATGAAATACAAAATCTTAAGCATGCTTCCTAGGCTCATGTTTTTTTCCTTCTACATCTCATCCTCATTTTATGTCTTCTTCATGTGTTCATATCAGTGAACCTCAAAGCTTGCCACTCCCCGTGCTTCTCAAGTCTTCACTTAATAAACAACAAGATATTTTTTCGCATCTCATAATGCATCAATTAATCAACTTGTCATCTACTCATTTATATCCTTTTATCGGATTATAAAATATCAAGGTCTTACATATTGTAATTATCATCGAATCAATGGACATAATGACAATTATTAATATAGTTTACAATGAAGAATAAATTACCTTGAGTGTAAGGGTTTTCTCTCATTTTTGACCAACATTCTAATACATGTCCATCTCCAATCGCTACATCTCATTGGGTTCCTAAATATGATTTATCTATTTCTAATGAGCATCATGCCATCACTTCTAAATTTTCTTCTTCTGTCACTCAAGTACTACCTATGCAATCCACTCAAACTAAGAAACCACCTCTCAAAATCAATCTAACACCTCCTCCTCTCAAGTATTCTACCACATCACCAAGTCAAACTATGCAACCACCTATCAAAATCAGTCCACCCTCTTCTCTTATCAAGTCTTTTGTAGCATTACCAATTCCAAACAAGCAACCACTCACTAAGCAATATCAACAAACTCTAGATGGCCTCTTTTGAACTCCACCATTCAAGGTCCCTTCACATTCTCCACTTCAGCAGCCAATCATTTTTATCAAGTAAACTTTTCCTTACATTGATGTCTTGGACACATTAACAACACTACCATATATTTATATCTCATACACTTAGGGGGCAACATGCTTAATCCCCCCCTTCAAGATTTATAATATTTTTGTTTCTTCTACTCATCATTTGACATGCTACTTGTATCGTCATTTCCCGATGACACACTCTCGTTCTACATTTCACAATTGGATTGCGGGCTCACTACATTCATGAACCTCACATCTTACACACACAAATTTCACACTCAAGCACATTCACAAGATATATTTCTAACACACATTCACCATGACACATAACCCTATGATGCACTCTAGTTCCACGGTTCATACTCAAATGTTGAGGGTCTAAATATAAAATGGACCTCGCCACTCACTATATATGCTCTATTATTTATCAATCATATCTTCCTAGTACACAATTCAAACCATTAGGTCGATGAAACTATCTTGTTCTATGGTTCATTCTCAACCACTGAGAGGTGTTTTTAAAATGAAAATCATCTCACGTATACTCATTCACATTTTTTCAAGGGGCACGTGTATCTTATCACATTCAATGTGCATTACATTCCATTTCACACTCACTACATACTACTTATGCTCACATATTACACTTTTCTTACTATGTTAAACAAATATTTTTTATGTCATTATCTTTATCATATATACATGCATGCTCAATTTCCTTCTAGTTGTGATCACAAAATTTACATAGATCATTGCAAGTAGCATGGATGCTTGGAACTATACATCTTACCAGTCCCGTGGAAAGATCCTAGGGAATCCACTTTCATACACATCAAAGATGTTATTGTTTTGATTTATAATATTTCCTATTCATACTAGCACACTAATTTATATAGGATTATACATGCCTTGACATAATTTTTTATCTTTATAACATGCTAACATGTGCTTCATGTGCAACATTTATTTTTGTAGGAACTATTTTCTACCATGGTTGTTTGATATCTTTCTTTTCATTTTTTTCATTGATTGTTATTGTATGCCATTGTTTATGGGATTTTCCCTTTGTCTTGTGTACATACTATATGATTTTAGCCACTTCGGACTTGATTTTCTTGTGACATTGTGAGCGATGTCCCATGTTTGAAACCCAATTTTCACGGTCTACTTTATCTTCTTAATTTTTAGCATACATTTTATCCTCTATATGTGTGTGTTTATCTTGTTTACACTAACACTTGTTTCCAACCACTTTATTTGCATGTGCCTTGGTTTCTACCAAGCACATTCTTCCTGAGCACCATCGGAGTTCAACACACCATCTGGTCCTCCTTTGGATCACATCCTCCTTGTGGCATTGCATACGCCCAAAATGAGTGGGGAATCATTGGGTGAATCATTCATCCCATACAACAGTTCACAATCACAATATAACATAGTTCGGTGAGGGTACAACACGGTATTTCGAGTCTCGTAATGGCCTAGAATCTTAATTGGGTCTTCAACACAATATAGACACCAGTGCCTAGCACTAAACAATAGTGCTTGGGTTCCCCTAACCATTTCTGGGAGCCTATGACCAAGGGGAGTTACACAGTTTTTCTCAGTTTGGTATAGTTCATAGTATTCTACATAGTGGTTTTTACAAGACAAACACAATCCTTTAGCAATCGACATGCATGCATTACACATTCTTTTCTATTTTCACATTGGATCAGAATGGATTAGATTTACACATACCATCTGCGTAGTGGTGTTTATACTTCGGGAAGAAGTCAAAGGCTGGAGAATAATACTAGAACTTTCTCCCTACACTTCTTCCATACTTGGCGCAATGGCGTGAGATCACCCAAAAACTTGCACTTCACATAACTAACGTCATATCACTTAAAAAGAAAATTCTTCTACAACATATTCAATATCCTTTTTATCTCTTTCACTCATCACGGATTAGGGGCAAATGTTCCTTTTTCATATTTTTACATACTTTTTACATGTTTTTATTAATTTTTTCATATACACATATTTGACCTCATTCCTTCTTCTCTTTTGCAAGTTTTCCTTATGGGAATCAATAGTCACATCAATCACACATCTAATGACATCAATAGTAGGTACAATATGACAAGTACACATACACTTTCATCTCTAGGCTCATCATTTTCTACTTCCTCTTATCTAGCTTCCACGCATCACCTTTTATCACTCCATGATTTTTATTATCTCCTTGGCACGCTTTTCACCATCAATTACATGGTTATCAAGTATGATTTTTTTGTCTACTTTATGTTATTGATCATTCTCTCAACAACATAAAGTAGGGGAAAATGTAGACACTAAATCAAACACTTTGGGTATATTTCTAGTCATGATCACATATTACTATTCATATAATTCATAAATGATAAAAGTACTAGTTAACCACTATCTTTCACCTCTTTGTGTGCATTTTGGTTTTCTTCTTGATCTTACACACCTTCTTTCCCAACCTAAATTTTGACATTTAAGTTTTTCTTGCTTTGAACACCACCACCTAGGTTACCCCATCCCCTCTAGGTTCCCTTGATCTCTTTGCAACTTGCTCACATCTTTTGGGTCTTTTCTATCCTTTTGGGCATCTTATTTCTTACTATTCAACCTTATAGTTCTTAATTATAAAATTTAAACAAGGGAATCATATAAATACAACACTATGTGACCATAATAAAGAACCAAGCACTAAACATCTACTATCATCACCTAAGGTTACATCTAAGAGCATTATAATAGCATCAAAGCATCCATCTAGCTTCCATTTAAGGGACAAGGGACTACATTCTTCTGCATACACTTCATAGGAGGGGAAGTTAATTTTTCTATGCACACATCTATCTACATTTTCTACATCTATTTATTGCTCGCTATCAAGTGCAAATTCCATAAGAGCCACCTAGGGCATGATTCTACACACAAACACAAAACTACATGGATTTTGAGATGTAGTACAACGCTTGAATCATAATTTCATTTTTTTGGGTGACCGTCAGGGTCAGTATGACTCTCCATTGGTATCTTTTTCTTTTTAAGATGTGATGTGATTTGAGATTTTATAGGTGATATTTCTCTTTGTAGGTTTCAGACGGGTAATAAAAAGGTACAATGGCATACAAGTTACTAATGGCGACATCCAATGAACATATCGCAACACTATAAAACTAGTTTTTTGAGGTTCGATCAATCACCGGCACCTAAAGAAGGTCCCTGGTGCACTAGGAACTCCTGAATCTACATAGGCACCCTAACCCCGACATTCTCGACATCTTTGTATTTTTTTGGGTCTAATTTTGACATCCTTCTTTTATATTTCATTAGTATTCCATCTCAACATAAGTTTGGTATTACAGGGAATCAACTAAGTATCTTACCGGCTCTCTTGCAACTAAGGTTTCATATTATTCTAGATTACTTGTTTGTGTCAAATCTATACTTTATTGCTTATTCATTCACTGCTACATTTCAATATAGGGTTTAGCATATATTATATTTTTTGTTAAATCACCTTGATGGTTTTTACATCCTTTTTGATAGCATATCTTAAATCTTTACACTTTCTCCTCAACTTCTTAGCCATCTTGTGCTTCAAAAAATCACGTCAAGCTTGTTAAGCTTTCTTCAAATTCCCTGCTCTAATACCAATTTTTGGAAGCACAATCATTAAGAGGGGGTGAAACACTGAGCCTTAAAATTTTCATTCACATTTACTTTAGCATTCATCAACCATTTCATTTAGTTTAACCATTCAAACCATCTTAACATGAATAATAAAAAAACATCGATACATGCAAATGAGAAATAAGATCACATGAACACAAGATATGAGTGGGAAACCCTTAATGGGAATAAAAACCACTTTAAAATTCATTATTAGATTCATTATTCAAATTTAATCGAGTACCAACCCAATATGAGACACCAAACCCTAGGTTTAGTGAGGCATCAACCCCATAAGAAGCACCAACCCCTAGATTTAGTAAAGAATCAACCTTTAAGGAGGTGCCAATGAAATCCAATTTATGTGTTTTTCACTTCTTAAATGTTTCACCAACAACTGATGATGACACCAATTTAGATCAATTTCCTTCTATCTTTCTCAAAATTTCCTTCTAGCCTTCATTGCTCCGAAACTTCTTCCTTCGATCTCGATAAGGTCATTTGACCTAGCTCACCCATATCTGATCACACTATATAATATTATAGAATCATCTCTTCCCTCTCATGATGATCATAAATACCTCTAACACTTCGTCAATTATCCCTCTAGCTCGCACTATTTCGTACACTTTATCCACTAGCTCAAATGAGCCTTATAACTTGCTTTTATACCTGACTTATGATCCAAAAAAATGTAGGTCAGCCATCATATGAAAAATTCACTTAAAAAATCATAATAAAATCCTATAAATCATTCAATGGACCATACGTCAGAAATACTATCTTCACGCTCAAATCCTTCATTAGGACATAAGAAGCCCTAAAGCACTCAAAAGCCTACTCATCAAAGCTAGATGTTCTTGAGAAAAATATACCATCACCAAAACATGGAAACAACTTACAAATGTTTTCTAAATCCACTAATAACCTCCAAAATATTGAATCACTTTACACCATTAACTTATGCAATGATACCACCAAAAGGAACAACCTTCTTCACTAGGTCTAAGACCTAAACAACTAGTTATCAAATATTCAAGCCAAAACCTCATTAAATCACCTCAAATAGGAAATTATGATATACCGATCAAAATATCATGACCTCAGGGTCATCAAAAAATGCAAACCATGTCATAGATCAAACTGATACACCTCCAAAATGCCACTGTAACCATGTCACCTAAAACTGCCCCAAAACTAGTCTTGCAAAACAATCCATAATAGACATCATAAGGGCTCAACCATGATATGAAACCACATACATGTATAATATATTCCATAATTCCTCCAAAACTAAATTAGTTAATAGTTTCAATGCACAACTTTGGAGAAAACTGAAATTCTTCATAAAATTTCCTTTTTGAGTGGGGTCCACACACAACCATGACACCTAAATTATACCTGGAGAAACCTAAGAGAGTCCTATAAAACATATAATAATCATATAAAAAAACTAATTCATTCTGGGCCACTAGGAATAATATCTTCTCCATCACTTTTTAACAAAGGTTTTAGAAGGGTTTAAAACCAATTTATCTTCTTAACGATTATTCATAAAATTATGAGCCTTAATGTCTTAACTAATTCCAAAAACTAAATAAATAACCCTTCCCAACATGTATGGAAGATATCATACTCTCATGCAAACATTTCATGTGCCAATGACCATCATAAATTCCAAATCAACCTTGAAAACTCACTTTTAGAAACATGGTAGGAGTAAAAATGACACAACTTGCAAAATATTAAACATTAGGACCTAAAATTTGGAACACACCTCTAAATCAACATGCAAAAACATATCCAATACTCACCTTTTCAAAAATTCACTCATAAATTATGACTCCACTTTATTAGGGAATGTTTTCTCAAGGACTAGGTCTAGGAACTGGCCTAAAAACCATGTCTAACACTTGAACTAGTATGAAACTTGTGAGTGTATAAAAACCTCATAATCATGCTCTCCATGCTTTGATAATGCATAACCAGCTGATAAATTCCTCACTTCATCATGAAATTCCTCATCTGGTTGACTAAGCCTCTAAATTAGGCCACTTGAACATGTTTGCTTCACTAAAACTGACATCCTAATCACTTTTCCACTCTTGACAACATGTACTAACCTTTTCAACACTTCATGACACATCATAAATATCTCTACAAGTCACTACAACACTCCTACAATCCATTACACTTCTCGCGACACTATGAGACATCACTAAGACCAATCAACTCAACTAACACTACCAATCAACGTTCATGTCTTTACATCTTTTCAAATCAATGATACTATATATATAAATGAAAACATCACATACTCACTCTTTTGTCATCAATGACAACACAATGCCAATAGGATCAACACCAATATTAATTTTTCAAGGTGAGAGAAGGTAAAAGAGTAATAAATGGGACCAACATATAAAATCAAGATGAGCATACCAAACCCACATTACATGAATAATGACAAGGTATAATAACCAGGTGAGGATGGGTTCGAGCTAGGTGGGCTTGTGCATCTTGGTGGTGTTATCTCTAAGTCATATGTTCTCATTTTCATGTAACTTGTAGTCTTGGAGAGTCAAGATAAAACCTCATACCTTCTCAATCTAAAATCAAATGAAATAACAATACGAATAATCATGGTAATCTAACAAATCTGCACCAGTTGAATAAAACTACGCCACATCTAACTATCCAAAAAATAACAATTACGATCAAAATCCATGATATATCCAATATAGAAATCATATCCATCTCATCACATAATCATAAATATAATCATATCTAAACCATGTAAAATGTTTATAGCACGAATACACAATGAGTTTCACAAATAGTGTCTTGTCAAGTGTAAGTGTATCATAACCACCATGTTGATAAAACATATAAGTGTCTAAATAAAAATAGAAAATAAAGTGTTCAATGTCTCCATATGAAATAATTAAATGATGATAATGAGTCAACAAAACATAAAGAAGGGATAAAACTGGTGGGCACTATAAGGGGTAGAAGGAATCTATATTCTTGATCATTCCAGCTAACTCTCATAGTCTAAGCCCTTAATTTTTCAAGATAGATTTGGTAATAGTCAAGAAAATCTAACTTTAGTCTACATAAGTTCAAGGGTTATGGATGACTAAGAATTGATAGATTTCAATGATTTTATGTTCATTAGCATTCTTGGAAGAGTGAGAGAAGACGGTGAGGAGGTAATGAAGTCTAATAGGAAATTCATGTAGATCATGTTGATAAGAAGAACAATTGGGGTCATTGTGAGAAAAAGTATAAAAAGAGTATGAAGGGTGTATGCAAGAAATGACTATGTTATTTAGTGTAAGAGAATTGAAGAATAGTGAGAAATAAGTCCAAAATACTTTCTAAGTACCAACAAGTGGATTGATTCATGAAGTTAACAATGGTTTACAACCAAAATGAATTTTTCTAATTCTTACTTTTGAATTTGTATGAACATGGTTGAGATAAGTAAGTGAGAAAAACTTGATGAGAAAGGTTGGAAACAAAAACCAAAGGTGACGATTGATACCTTTTCTTATGGGTATATGAATAATATACAAAGAATGACATGCATGATGGCCCATTATTGCGTTTGAAACATTTTTTTAATCAAGATATAGGTAAGTTCTTGTTTACCTTTGCATTTGTGGACCATATTATTCAATTATGGTTCCAAGGTTGTGAGAAAATCTAATCCATGTTAGCATTTTATAGAAAGACTTATCTAGAATTTTACACCCTTCTCTTGTCCACATCATTGCAATATCACCTTTCCAAAAATGAGGGATGGATTCCATTGGGGATATAAGTGATTAGTCTATTTGTGGACAAATATGGATCTTAGTGAAAATTAATTCTTTCACCAAGTGGTTTGAAGGTACTCTTAATAAGAATGTAACCCACAAAGTAGTGATCGACTTCCTTCAAACCAATATAATCACAAGGTTTGGTGTGCCTAATAATATTGTTGTTGATAATGTTATATATTTTAGATTTTTTCCTCTTTTACAGATGTTTGACCAATTTGGAAAAAAATTGACATACTCATCTAATTATTATTGTTAAGGAAATCTCCAAAATGAGTCTAACAATAAAAATATGATCATAATCATGAGAAATATTGAGTTTAACAAAAGGAAGTAATTAGAGAATCAAATTTATGCTATTTTTACATACATAGTTACTCCCAAGAAGGCCATGGGTAAGATCCCATTTGAATTGGTTTATGAAATGAATGATATTGCACCTTCAAACTTGGAGCTTCTCGCGTATCAACCGCTTCAAGAAGTAAATTTTGATGAGGTTGATCCATTTACTAATATAATAAATCAAATCACTCAATTAAATGAAATTAGAAGGAAATATCATAAATTTAAGATAAAAATAAAGAGAGTTTTTTTGACAAAAATTCCTCCTCGAGCAAATTTCAACTAAATGATTTGGTGTTGCTTCAGGGATAATAGACATGACGAAAAATGGAAACATGGTAAGTTTGATTCACTTTAGATGGTACCATATACCATTGATGTTCATATTGAAGAAAACACATTCTTTCTAAGATATTTGAATGGAGAATTTATATATTTTCCTATTAATGGTATACATTTACAATAGTTTTAAAATTGATTGGAGGTGGTAAACTCCCATATAAATTATTGATTTGTCTTTTTATTACATGTATATAATTTTTTATTATTTTGTGGTTTCTCATAATTTTATATGCATGTAGATATATATATATATATATATATATATTCATGGGTGTGTTCAAATTGCAACAAGTTTCTGGTTTTTCCATAAACAAATAAATGTTTATTTGGATTGTGCTATTCATCTACAAGGGTAAGAAATATAATGGGTTTGGATTTGTTTATGGATTATGCATTGGCTTACTTCTTCCAAGATATTTATAAGATCTCTAGTTTCCAACAAGGCATACCTATCCAATTGATAGAACCAACGATGGAGCCTAAAATTGTTCACTTCAATTTTAGGATCATTGTGATTAAATTTTGGGTTCAGGTGTTGTAAAAATGAGATTATTTCTCATTTTGGGATACCAAATCAAACTCAACCTTGTTTTTATTTAATTTCTAACATTTTGCATCCATTTTTCACATTTTTATAATTTTGTAGGTGGAATAATGATCAAACAGAGTTATTAAAGGGGCATTTTGAGCTCTTATTCTCATGAATGCTTTCATTTGAGAGGATCCCTATCTTGTATGGTGTTTACAAGTCTCTTTGAATTATTTTCAGGATATCTAATGGATGGTACATATTTCTTGGGATGTCTCTAGAATATTTACAGAGTATTTAACGACTATCCCTTGGTGAAATTTTCCCTTTGATCACATTCATATTCAAGTCCCCATGTTTTTTGAGGTCTCCATTAAAAATGAAGTCTCATTAAAGTATTTATTTACCTCTTGATCCATGTTTTGAATTCATAATTCTAAGGAAAGTGGTCAGCTTTAATTTTAAACTTGGAGGTTCATCCCACATTCGTAGAGGGAAGAATGTGGTTAGGTTTATATATGCACACACTTGGATGATTAAGTGGATGAAAGGATCCATTCACATTACCTTTTGTGGATGTGTTGGAAAATTAATTTGTTTCAAGGACAAATTAGTTTACTTTTACTAAATCTTTGGGACTATGTCCCTCTTCTTAGTGATAGGAAGGCTCCCATTTATTGAATGTGGATTAAAAAATATGTGGGTGACCCAGAATTCGGGAATCACACAAGACTACTCCATTAGACCTGTGGAAAATTGTTTGAACCTAATGAAAGGGACGCATTTTCTTGATAGATGAGGTGAAGGGGAGTAATAAATTAAGGAATGCGGGTTAATCTTTTGAATAGGTACTAGAAAAGTTTCACAACATTAACCAAAATTAATCCACAATCAATTAGAGGAATAAAAATTGTTAATAATGAAAAGACATAATAAATCATGGACACAAAATTGCATTAAATCATTCATCAAAGGAATTAACAACTTCCTTGGTTGTATAAGATCATTATGTGCAAAAATATGAAAAGGTAGGGAAATAGAGAAAACATAGAGAAAATAAATGGAAGAATGTTATCTTTTACTTTATTCTTAGCGGTGCAATATCTATCTACTTAGAGACTCACAACTGACAACCCCTTGGAATGAGGGAGTCATCCAAATATATAGATTTACATACAGACTTCTCATCTACCCCTCACATGAATTTTTACTTACCATTACAACTTGTGACCTTTCACATTCCTAGGAAATAAAATTGAATTCCTTTTATTAATTAAAGAGAACTCATTACAATGTTTGATTGTAGGTCACATTTAAATTAATAAGAAAAAAAGTGAAAAGTACCTTCCCAATGAAGAATTAGAAAATGAGAGAGAAATGAAGGAGGAAAGAAGAAGGGGAGAGAGAATCATGCCAATGGAGATGAAGAATTTTCCTCTAGGATCTTGATGAACTCAATGGGAGTGTACCTCAACTAGTTTCTTCATTTTTGAACTCCTTGCTGAAGCATGTTATTTTAGGAGCCACTTTCTCTATCTAGGGTATATGCATGAATCTCAAATCCTTCATCAAAGTTTCAAAAGTGATGTTGATGTTTTCATATTTTTTTAACCAAGTTTGATGATTCTTACCAATATTGTAAATTACACACTTGATTTTTACAAGAGATTCCAAAATTTCCTCACCGAACGTGAAGGGATTTCATGTTTCTTTCTTGACCAATTCTTCAAAGGTATTCTTATGATATTCCACCGATGAATTCTATCTTACTAGACATGCTCCATGTTTTTGTACTCCACTTCTCATGTTTTCAAGAATTTTATAAGTGATCTCTTGAAATGAATCAAGCTTCTTGAGGGCATTGTTAATCATTTCATATCAGAAACCAATGTTTGAGACTAAATTGGGGACATATTCTTAGTTATATAATTAAACACATTTTTACCCATCAACACGAAAGAATCAAGGTTACCCACTTCCATTACCAATGGAAACACTTGGTCTCAATGAGACTTTTCCTTTTAATTTCATCTTTGGTCATTTTTACCTTCACAATGGTAGCAAGAATGAACTCAAACAGTGAAATAATTTTAGGAAACATAGCTTTATATTTCTCGAGAATCTTGTCAACCCATCGATCATTAGCTCTTTCTTACATGGTATGACCTTAATATTTTCTAATTTTTATGGGGTCAAAGATAATGATAAGAGTAATATATTCAATAGGGAGAGATGGAAGGGCACTGGGATCCATAAATGACTACAAATAGTAATTGAGGATTTTCAAATGTTCTTCCAACTACTCAATTTTTGTTTGTACTCTTCATTCCTTGAAAGAAAATGAGCATCCAACTCTTTAAACAAACATGCATCTCCCTCATGTGTTTATGTCCCCAAAGGAATTATTTTCATCTCATAATCCTCATGATTCATTTCCTCAAAATATTTACCACTTTTGGCAAAGCAAATTCTACATATTGATTACCAGAAACATCATTGAAAAAGCTAGAAGTTACTTGAAATTTCTTACCTCTTTTCGTCTTCACGATCTTTGAGATGGCCTCAAATTATGGTACCACTACCTATAACATTACTATTATCTCATTTCCAATCAATTCTTGGATCCATGTGAAGATTTATTTTGTTCAGGTTCAATACTAGGCATGATTGCACTTTCAAGTTCATGATGAGGGATCACATCCTGGACTTGATGAGTTGACTCGATAGTAAATGAAGAGATACTTAGATATTGATGTGGAACTAGGGGTTGTGAAGGATTAAATTTCCCTTATTTATTATCCTCAATGATATCCTTGGTGAGTTTAGCCTTCTTGTGAAGTCCCATGAAATGAGATCCTTCTGTTTCCACTATTTTTCTCTTTTTGGTTCTACTAAATGGACAAATCTCGTAGATTTCTCATATGTCTTCAATGATGAGATATGAGATGATTACCTCAAGAGGATTATAAGACCACAAAATTATATAAAAGAAACCCTCTTTCTTTTGAACCATTCCTTATACCTCTTGATTACTAGTGTAGTTCTCTCATTAATATCACCTAATTCATGAATGCTTTATGATATGGGAGAGAGAGGTGAAGAATTTTCCACTTGATGTTGATGTAGCCTAGAATTCATTGCAAATATCCCAAGGCACGTTGGCACATCACTCAACTTGAACTGAGTGCTCACCCAAAGTGCGCAAGGGTACCAGGTCCCTCTTAGTGAAGCTTGTTCAAGATGTTAGCATGTTTACAAGTATATTTCATATCCATAATAGATAATTTATTAAACCACAATGTGTAACCCAGATCTAGATCTAAACTATATGAAGGAATAATTAAACAATCATTGTAATCAGTTTTACAATATAATGTCCATGTCTAGTTACATCTAATACCAATATCTAGCTAATGAGAACCATTATATTAAATACTACAAAACACAAAAGCTTCATACATCATAATAATATCACCATGAGTCGAGCACGAGTACAAACTAGCAAAGATAACTCTACAAAACATCAGGTGTCCCTAAACCGTGCAAATCAATACATATTTATAGGGGTGGGTACTTTCCCTTCACCACCCATGCACCTTCCAAAAATAGGCTACATGTTAATAATAGTCATGTGCCCTTACATAAGAAATAAAAAAGCATGCAAGTGCTAATAATAGATCTCCTATAGTTAACTCTTAGTATAGATCCTATTATTAGCTCAAAACTCTACATGGTGCTTGATCTTCCACTTATTCAAAATATCCTTGGCGTAGTATTCAAGTCTTCTAGAAGTCATGCTCATCACTCCATGTCTATCTTTAGCCTTAACTATAAAAATGGCTAAGTCATGTTTCCAAACTGTTTTGGGCATGCCCCTTTTTAACTATACTTGCGTACTCTTTCGTGTTCCCTGTTTCAAGACTCCCAAACCTTATGTGATTTCATACTTGAGTTGTATTTCCTCAGCTCAACATTACCCCACACTAATGTCATTATCACCCCGAAAAAGGGTAATCATAACTTATATCTCCAGGAATAAAGAATAATGAATGAAAGAATAGGTAATTACTTGAATAAAAGGATGAATAACTAATTGGTGCCCTTTTCTTCTACAAGAGGATCAACTTTGGATATTCATTTTTAATCTTTTCCTCTAATACCTGCCAATCACTTATCGCTTCACCTATCTTATCTGGGATGTTTATAACTATAGATTCCAACTCATCATGAGTCATGTTTTCTTTTTCATTCTGCAAAATTCTAACAATGTTAGCCATGCTGGAAACCATCCCCTCCATGAAATCCATCTTCTACACAATGAGCTTCCCAATTTCATTCATTCTTTCCCTATGTGGATCTTGGGCTTTTGTAAGCATTTTATATTTTTATTCTACTAGAGCAAGCCTCTCCATGCACTCGAGCGTCTCATTCTTCACCGTCTTCAAGACCTCATTATCCTCTTCAATTGTGGGTAAGTGCAAAAAGATGGGGGACCAAAAGGGGGTCAAAAAGGGACACCATTTTTCCTGAAATTAGTGAAACCTAAACTTCATCGAATAATTCGGCATGCCTATGCTCAAAATTTGACAAAGTGATAAGAATAAGTACCGTAGATCTCATAATCTAGTTTTTAAAATACTAATTTTTAAAATGGTTGAGATTAAGAGGTTCAAATGTTGTGTGCACACAAAGTATGTCTATTTTGTGTAAACAAGATAATAACCTATTGTGTGTGTTCCTCTCCATTTTTGAGTTGTATTTTTTTTTTTCAAATCCCTTTACTATAAAGTTAGCTAAGATTATGTAAGAGGTCCCACTAAATTTTCATAATTTTTGGATGAATAGATAATTTTTTTATTAATTTTCAAAGTGCATATATCCCGAAAATAAAATATTTGTGTGTGCACCCCCATAAATTTGAGAAAAAAATCATTTTTTAGTTTTTTTAGTGTGTGTAGAATGGAGTTTAGAAAAACAACATTATTTTTTTAATTTGGATGAAAAAATCATAAATTGTGCACCAAAACATATGCATAGGTTTTTGCAAGAAAAGAAGGCACTAGTAAAAGAAATTATGGATGAAAGCCTTAAAATAATCAAATTTTAGAAAGAATTATATCATCATCAAGGTAAAAATGAGCTTGACATCGTAGTATAATTTATTTTTGAATATTATGTTTTAATGCACAAGATATTGGGGTGCACATGTGAAATTTTGATGTTTTTCTGTCAAACACGTTTTAATCATGTAATACACAGTCTAAACCTCTAGTTTGGAAATCCAAGCCTTTAGATTGGGTATTCCAAACCCCAACAAGATGAAATGCGATTACATTATAACGTACTAACGTTATGATGAACTCGCATTATAATGCACTCGTGATCCTGTTTCTAATGTGAAATATGTCCATTTAGGAGGGATAATGTGGAAAAAACATAGAAAACCATAATGTGAACGCATTCCAACTTGGTAAACTCGAGCCATAATGCATTCGCATTATAACATGTCCTAGATTTTATCTTTTTGCATTATAACGCAAGCTCATTGTGGCCAAAATGCCCAAAAATGGATTTGTGTCCACTTTTTGGCCCCCATATTTGTGCATACGCCCTTTTCCGTGTCCTAATAATCAAATCGGTGTCACGCACATAGTTAGAGCTTGATCTACATTCTTCAACTTGTCCTTTAGTGCCTACAACAAGGATTCATAACTCATAAATTTCCTTGCAATCATAGCCTTGGCCCTTACTACCTCCTCTGTGGAATCCTTTGGTGTTGGCATACGCAAGGGCCCTTCATTAATTACCACTTTACTAGAGTGCGTATGTAAAGCATTAGAGAACAAAAATTTTCTAGAACTTGTGATTCTAGGTGTTTCCTTACCTTTAAAATGTCATCTCTAATTTCCTCTACCATTTTAACCAAATATTTCACCTTTGCCTCATCCATTTCCTTCTCTGCTATCAGGAACTTTATCTCTTTATCCTTGTCCTTGTTATCATCTATCAATGCCCTAATGGTTTCCACTTTATCTATGTTTTGACACACAACCTCTGCAGATGCCTTCACTAAAGAATTTCTCACCTGCTCATCTAACATAACAGTGGGCTTGACATTCACATACCTAACATGGGGCACTTTCTTCATCCTATGTGAAACACATGAATCTTCACACATGTCAAAATCAAGCTCATCCATATGAGTCTGTATAGACCAAGATAATTGCTTGTGTGTGTGTGCGTTCACCATTTCTACATCCATGAGCTCCCATCCATACAAATCCTTAGGCTTCAAAGTGTTTTGGAACTGTGCACATATAATTTTGCTTTTATCATCCACATACCCAACTGTAATGGTCTCATAGTCTTCATCTTCCTTCTCCTTCCTAGTGTGCTTACCTTTTGGAATCTGGGCACCCGAGTCCAATACTGGTCCTTCACCTTCTTTTGTAGTAAAGGATGCACCTGAAGGATCACCATTTTCTATTTCTAGACATGTCTCCTTCATCTCCTCCTCATCCTTCTTCATTTCTTCTCCCTGAGGATCCTCTGTGTTCTCAAGTTGTGTTGGAGTACTTGGCATGCTTTCCTGCATTCTTCCTCCATAAGTTTATACCTACACCTTTTCTTCTTTTCTCGGCTCTACCTTCGAGGGGAATTCCTAGCTGATCTTCTTAAGATCTATGATTTTCCCCGACCTTGAGCCCTTGTTCTTCTAATCACCCTTTTAAACTGAGTCTCCTCAGTTGTCTGATCTGCATCTATCTACACTACACCCATCTATAACACTTCATCCTCTTGTTTCTGTAATGGAGGGGTCACCTTGCACTCTCTCTTTTCTCCAACTGTAGGTGTCATCTCCGCACCTATGCTTTAGGCCACCAATATCTTCATGAATTTCTTCTTCTTTTCCTTCTTCCTCTTCAACAAGCAAAACATCTTCCTCTAAGGTGCCCACAGTATGTTTTCCCTTAGGCGGTCCAAGGAGCTTGAATTCATTCTCCAAATACTTCCCATTTTTCAATTTAGGCTTCAAGTATATATATACGTAGTCACACTGTCATCACCAATCTGGCACTATGATAATTCTTCACCGGGAAATCCTCATGCTATGATTACTTACTAATGCACAACCTTTAGTTTGGTGGATGTAATCTGGAAACACAACAACAAACATAACACAAGAATACCATCGACTAATAGTAAGAAGGAATGATGATAAATCTGAAATATCGAGTAAATTATAATATTAACATGAAATTGTTACAATCTCACCCATGAGGTACTTCAAGTGTTATTGACTTCACTTGCCTTCCACCAATACTATGGGAGAAAATTTACAATTACACCTCTTAATGGCTTCTTCAACACACCTTTAAACCGATGGCTTCCTTTACACACTTCATACAATATTTATCACTACTTCCTTTTATCTTTGAATGAATGAGGGGGTGGCCTCTTTATTTATAGACTTCTAGGTTTATCCATCTTATCTCTAAGATAGGATAAGAAATCCACTTTGATGAATCATATTCCATACCTTAACTCTTATCTCGTACATGTAAACTTATCTTTTAAGATAAGATAAACCTTATCATTTCACATGGGTTCCACATTTTTAGACTTTTTACAAATAAAATATACAAAATATTTATGACCTCACTCATTGTCCTTATTATCAATATAATATTTCTAATTCCTAATCATGTAGACCCTACTTCTCTACTTACCCCAACTTTGACATTTTAACATTCTTTGGACCACTTACTTACAACTATTTACATTTTACCACAACATTCCTATTGTACTTTTGACTATTTCCGTACTATACATTATTGGTGGTGTCGATCTTTGGTAGTGTCGTTATCTTCTATCGGACGCTACTACTAATTATTCTTAACAACATCCTATTCCTAATACATACATTAAGGAAATAGAAATTACGGAGGAAAATTTTAGTGTCGACATCTTCCCCTTCCTAGCTTCTACTCCGTCCTCGAAGTAGACTATTCGGTGCTTGGAAAATCTTCAACTTGTCGTGGTTGATCCATTTCGTAATGGGAGTGCCATCCAATTTGTCCAACAAGACGTACCATTTTCATGCACAGATGCTATTTTGTAGGGCCCCATCCATTTTGGAAGAAATTTTCTCTATCTTCTTTTTTTGTATACGGAATCATATATTAGAACCAAGTCATTCACATGAAATTGAGACCAACGGATATTTTGATCAAAGTATTCCTTCGCTTCATTTTCTTCTTAAAGCTTGTATCCTTAGCTATTTCCCTCATTTCCTCTAGCAAATAAAGATGTACGTACCTTTCTTTTATTGAATCACTTTCATCCATCCTTTCATTTTCCATAACTCGACCATGGGAATATCAAAATCAATAGGAAGAATTGGATCAATGCCATAAGCCAACTGAAATGGGGAGTATCCTGTTGCTAACTTTGATGTTGCCCTATATGCCCGAGAATCTTTGCATGAATCCTCTTATCCCATTTATGTACCTGCAAGGCGCATCTTTTTTTGCTACAATTTGACACAACACAAAATTTGTTCGTTTCACCTGCCTATTTGTGCTTGGCTTGTATGTTGTTGCCTTCTTTTTCTTAATAGAAAACTTATTGACTAGGGCTTCTACCACCTTATTAATGAAGTGGCTTCCTTGATCATACAATTTCTAATGGACAACCAAATCTGGTGACAATGCGTTCATATATGAATCTTGCCACCTCATCCATGGAAGTTGTTTTTAATGGCCTACCTTCGACCCACTTGGTTAAATAATGTGGCAACTACAATATACTTATTTTGGTGTGAGGTAGTTGGAAGTGGACATACAATGTCTATTCCCACTTTTCAAAGGGACCAAATGGAAGAATAGGGCATAATGGAGTGATGAAGTCTTACGGTCACCATGTGTTTGACGAATATCACATGTCTTACAATAATTATAACAATATTTAAAAAGAGTGGGCTAGTGATAACCTGCATCCAAGATCCTTCTTGCTGTAAGTTGTCCAAAGAAGTTCCATCCACATGTACTATTGTGGAATTCTTCTAGCAGCTCCTTCCCTTGATCACATCCAACTACCCTCTTGTCTTTGTCCATTAGGTCCTATTCGAAATAATACTCAATGCGAGAATAGAATATGGACGACTGGCTTGAGTAATATTTCTCTTAGTCTTTGCATTGGCACCATCAGGAAACTTGAATTCATTCAGATAATTCCAAATATCTATGTATTCACTAGGGATTGTGTCAAGGGATAACAATGTTGCATCGGGGAAATCATCATCATCACAAGATGATCCTAAACCATCATAGGCTCGAGAGAGTGCATCTGCATTGACATGCTTCTTTCTTGGCCTATCTATAATATCAAATTCAAATTCTTGTAGCAAAATTATCCATCTTGCTATCCTCCCTGATGGGTTAGGCTTATTGACAATATATTTTAGAGCTCGATGATCATTACAACTAGAAATTTTTACCCTAGCAAGTAATTCCTAAACTTCTTTACGAGAAAAAATGATAGCTAGAGCCTCTTTTTCGATTCATAAAGATAATTTACCTCAAGATCGCTCATTTGTATCGCTCCCAAAGTAAATTGGATGTTCATTCCCATTTTCATCTTTTTGGCTCAAAGTAATTCCTAGTGCTGCATCCGAGGCATCAGTGTACACAATGAATCGCTTGCTCTAATCTAGATTCTTTCAAACAGTGAAGACACTGGTGGCTTCCTTGATTGTCCAAAAGTTTCATGCACCTTATTTCCTGGTTCATAAGTAACATCCTTCTTCAAGAACTGGGTTAGTGGCTGTGTAATCTTTGAGAAATTCTTGATGAACCTTCTATAGTACCCCACATGGCCTAAAACTGATCTCAACTTACTTCTATTCATAGGAAATGGTAACTCTTTAATTTTTGAAACTTTATCAGGATAGTACCAATACCATCTTTGGATACAACATGCCCTAACAAAACTCCTTTAGAACATCCAAAGACACACTTTGTAGGGTTTAGTGAGGCTTGTGCTTCATCTAACCTTTGAAATGTTGTCTCCATTTGGTGTAGGTGGTCCATCTTGCTCCCATAGATGCAAAAATCATCCAAAAATACTTTGATGAAGGTCCCAATGTAGGGTTCGAACACCCTATTCATAAAACGTTAGAATGTTGCCGAAGCATTACAAAACCCAAAAGGCATAACTCTATAAGCAAATGTTCCCAAGGAGTGGTGAACGTGGTCTTCACTGATCTTTCTCGCTATACAAGCTTAGTTGTAGCCGCTATATCCATCAAGCAAAACTATAGCACTCCTAGCCAGCCTACTTGGCCCAAGATCCGATCGAAAATGGAAGAGGGTAATGATCCTTCTTTGTTTCCTTATTGAGCTTCCTGTAATCGACAAAATGTGTAGCTTCCCATTATTTGTTATTGAGATCACAATGGGAGAAACCCATTCGAATTCTCCATAGCAAATATGAATCCCGCATCAAGCAACTTATCTATTTCTTCTTTTACAGCCTTGGAAAAATTAGGATTCATTCTATATGGCATTTGCTTTATGGGCTTAAGCACCATCTACCATCTCAATAGAATGTTCTACCCAACTTACTTGACGGAGTTCCTTGTAATCAAAAGTGAATATGTGTATGTACCTTGAAAGAGCTAGAGGTAGGATTCCTTCTCACTCTCCATCACAGCATCACCAATCTTTATTTGTTGGAGACGATCATCAACTTCTTCTTTAGATAATTTTATGGGGTCATGAGTTGGTGTGATTGGAAGGATATCCATGACTGAAACATCAACCTCACTTTCTTCATCTTCAATGTCCACTTCACTAGTACTAGAGTAATCAGAGGATGTCCAATCATCAGTTTCATCACTTGAATCCACAGTGTTTTCCTTACGATGTTGAGGGATCATGTTTATCTTCACCCTCTCTCTACCACGTCCAAGTGTCATGAAACCTTCATTCCAGTAGTTTCTTGCATGAACTCTCCTTAGCCATGGTCTTCCCAACAACATTGGGTACGCAACAGTACCATTTTTCATCACCTAAAAGTCTACCACACATACAACACCCATAACAGATATTGCCACATTTGAAACTACACCTTCTGGTTTAGTTTTGCCTTTATTTAATGACTCGAACATAAGTGTTGAAGGGTGATCAATTTTAAACCCAACATATTCATTACAGACTCGGTCATTACATTAATCGCAGCACCTCCATCAACTAAGACATCATGAATAGAAATACCATTACATAATACCTCGCCATGGAGCATAGGGATCCGCCCCGCTCCAAAACAGGACCTCAACCTCCTTCCTTCATCGAGCATTGAGTCCACTTCGCAACTCCCTCCTCTTCTCGAGAAGACATAGCCAAGAGTTGACCATATGTAATATTTGCAGCCTTTTAGACAGATCTTCCAAGATGGAGTATGGTCCTTACCCCGTGAAATCGAAAATATTGCACACCCAACTTTCTTCTCCTATATTTCTTACTAGTTTCTCCTTTCATCTTCTTAGGATCATTTCCATCTTGATTATCTTTTTTTTTCTTTCTTTTACTTACAAACACATCTACTTCATTATTTCTGCTCTTATCTACTACATCAAAAGAATTCACATGTGCTTTTCCTTTATCATTATCTCCTTTACCGGATGTAGAAGCTCTATCTGGACAATTATACTTATAATGACCCTTTTCTAACAACCATAACATACAACTTCATAAATATTTCTTTTTGGACCTCTATCTCCTCCCCGAGAACTAAATTCTTTTCCTGAAGAAGATTAATAGTTAACTCGACCCATCTTTTTGAGCATATCTTCATACTCGGTAGATGTACTAGGAGAAATATTTGTGCTCACAAGGAGTGGTTGTGGATTCTAGACCAAAGGTGCTTTGGTGTAGGCTCTACTTTAGCAACAATTTCTTTGGGCTCCTCTTCCATGCTTTCTTCTTGCCTTCTTGTAATCTCCTTTGCTTGTTCAATGGTAGTTGGGCGGTCATACTTCACTCGTTGTCTGATCTCTGGCTTCATCCCAAGAATGAAGTGCTTACATAGGAGATTATCCACGCCATTCATCAACCCATCTCGCTAATCCTTCCTTCCAAATCTGGGCATCGAGCTTCCTCCTTAGCTTTAGAACACGAGCATGATAATCCCTTATCTTCTCCTTCTCTCCTTGGGATATCTTTGTGATCTCAATCATGAGATTTGCATATTTCTGTTGTTCACCAAATTCTTCAAGAAAACTTTCAGTTAATAAATCCCATGAATTTTTCACATTTTCACCTAGTGTTTCAAACCACCTAAGTGCTGAACCATCCAAAAAGGTAGGAAAAAATTTAGTCCATTGTTCCCTTCTTATAAGGCCATTACAAATACAAGATCGTTTAAACTCTTGAATGAAAGAGGAAGCATCTTCATTAGATTGGGCTGAAAAAATAAGAATCTTCCCCATTTTCAAAAGTAACCACCGTAAAATACCAACCCACAAGTACAATCAACAAGACTTATGTGCACAAATAATTGGAATCACTGTAATAGAAAGTGACTTTACACCTTTCTACAGTAAAATAGAAATGACCACGGTAACTATGGTAAAACTTGACTTACTACGGTAAAAACTGAATTTACTATGGTAAACACTATTCACAGTAAAAAGTGAAGTTACTGCAGTAAATACTATTCACAGTAAAAAGTGACTTTACTGTGATAAATACTATTCACAACAAAAATGACTTTATCATGGTAACTACTATTCACGGCAAAAATGACTTTACCATGGTAACTACTATTCACGAAAAAAATGACTTTACCATGGTAACTACTATGCACAGTAAAAATAAGGTTACCCTCCAATTGATTTTTGACTAAGTGGGAATATCTCTCCGAAAATCCACTAACGAGGAATGGTCCTTGCAACGGAACCAAAATGTCATCACCGATCCGAACTATGATAATTCTTCACCTGGGAACTCCTCGTGCTATGATTATTTACTAATGCATGACCTTTAGTTTGGTGGATGTAATCTGGAAACACAACAACAAACATAACACAAGAATACCATCGACTATAATAAGAAGGAATGATGATAAATCTTAAATATCAGAGTAAATTATAATATTAACATGAAATTGTTACAATCTCACCCATGAGGTACTTCAAGTGTTATTGACTTCACTTGCCTTCCACCAATACTATGGGAGAAAATTTACAATTACACCTCTTAATGGCTTCCTTTACACACTTCATACAATATTTCTCACTACTTCCTTTTTATTTGAATGAGGGGGTGGCCTCTTTATTTATAGACTTCTAGGCTTATCCATCTTATCTCTAAGATAGGATAAGAAATCCACTGACGAATCATATTTCATGCCTTAACTCTTATCTCGTACATGTAAGCTTATCTTTTAAGATAAGATAAACCTTATCATTTCACATGGGTTCCAAATTTTTAGACTTTTTACAAATAAAATATATAAAATATTTATGACCTCACTCCTTGTCCTTATTACCAATATAATATTTCTAATTCCTAATCATGTAGACCCTACTTCTCTACTTACCCCAACTTTGACATTTTAACATTACTGGACCACTTACGAAAACTATTTATTGTTTACCACAACATTCGTATTGTACTTTTGACTATTTCCATACTATACATTATTGGCAGTGTCATACTAGCAAAGACATTGTTATCTTCTATTGGACACTACTACTAATTATACTTAACAACATCCTATTCCTAATACATACATTAAGGAAATAGAAATTACGGAGGAAAATTTTAGTGTCGACACACCCAACTTTCCAATGGCCAAACTTACATCATTCAAGTGAATATCATTTGAAATCAACCTTTCAATATAAGTAGTCTTACCTCAATAAATGTAAAACTTCCTCAGTGTATGGTAATCGCAATCTACCTTGTCAACATTGAACAACAACCGGTGTGCATTTGAGAACCTATGTACAGATGCTTGAAAATAGCGTGTAATGAAGGCATATGGAAACTTACACCAAGGGCCCCATTTTCCATCCTTCATCCCGAAGCGCCCAATATAGAAGTGTTGATACACTGCAAACTTTACTTTTTTATCCAATATCGAAGGTAACTCCTTGGGTATCCTCCATTATTATTCAAACATGGTGCAAAAACACTCATGCCACATTTTTTCCCTTTGCTTTAATGGTCCACTCATTGATCCATCACAAGTATAATTAGAAAATCTTTTTCCAAGGACTTATTCTCTTCAGGAAACTACCTCACATTATCTTTTGGTCCATTGAGAACTCCAATTTAAACAAAGACTAATGAAAAAAGTATAGTGCCAATGTTTATTTTCTCACCTTCATGTGCTTCCTCAATAATTATCTCAACAATGAAATTTGATAAGTTATATACAACACCTTTTGTCATCTTCTTTGTAACATGGAGCCAATCCTTGTTTACGTAAGACTAGCACTCTTGATTGTTTATCTTTGTTAGGAGATGGGTTGCTTCCTGAATAGCTATATACTTCTACAATTTAGGTATGTCCATCATGCACCCTCCTTTAGTGTATCTAAGCACTTTTTGTGTCTTTTCTGTGGCCTCCTTGTCAGTGAGGTTGTTACTCAGCTCAATACCTGTACTCCTTAGCCCTGTCAAACTTCCAATCAAAGGCACAATGATCCTCATTCAACACCCAATAAAATAGAAGAAGTCCTCATGGAATATTCTCATGAGTCACTGGTATGAAATTTTTGGTTTTCCAAATAAGGGAGCTCATAAGACTGTAAGAATCCTACCTTGGTCAATAACTTTTCACCCACATTGTCGTAAACCACTATGTCAGGAACTTTTCTCTTTGAGGTCTTCACCACAATTAATTTCTTCAATTCCTCCTTGGTATCCTTCTTTTTGTGGTTGTAATCGCTAACCTTGTAGTGGAGAATGTGTGAATCTCAATCACGACCCATGAAAGCACCTTCTGGGTATTACATTTCAGAAAATCTACTCTCGAGAGTGTCTTTGAGTTCAATTTCAACTTCCTTTTTTTTCCTTACCCTTATACCATCTCTAGGTTCTATTTTTGGTGCCATTATTACCTCAAAGGCATTATCTTATACCTAATTCAAGCTCTGTAACTCCAATCCCGCGTACCCTAGCTTAATTCTATGTGCCCTAGCTCTAATCCAAACCCTAGAAATGGATTTCTTCTTCACATGCCTCTGTTCTACTCAAACACTTCTCCTAATGGAGCAACAACCTCCTTGATGCAAAAATTCAATAAATCCAATTAGTTTGTAGCTATTGGAACTTCACATCTCTCTTGTTATCTTTCTCAACTTCAACAGCTCACTCCAATACTTTTGAATGTAAAGGTGAAAATGACTTCACATCATGTCCTTATATAGATTTTCAAAAATTTATCACATTTATTTCTCTCCACCTACCACCGTCCCCAACATTAATTCATCATTTTGATAAATTTTCCGTCTTCGCTCATTTCCATGCCAAAGTCATAACCTTCTGGCACGCCTTCTAATTTTTGGCCACAAACGTCTTCTTCGTGTTCCCTCATCTGCTGAAGTACTTCACCACTTCTTGTTCTTCTAAGTAGTTTCCAATGCTACAACCTATCTCATGTTACACTATGTGTCCATCCATAAGTGGTCTTCATTCAGGAGAAATATTTTTCTATCTTCATCTTTCCTTAAGGCACCCACACAAAAGTTTCTTTATACATACCGCTCTTCAGTTAATATTCAACTTTGCAATGAAACTTAAATATAAACCACCCCACACTAAGGGTATGTGCAGTCCTATGCGCATGAAAACACTTACATAGTAATAATATTTTGGTGCACAAGCACGCTTATTACACAAAACATTGAACTAAATTGAAAAAGCATATCAACGATGAAAGCAAACACATAAATGAAATACATTAAAGAAATATAATCTAAGTGTTCATACTACCTTATTACAAACACCAAGAAGACTTATTTATAGTAGGGCTTTAGCCTACTTCTATTGAAGTAACCGGGAAAATGTGTTCCATCCAACACCTCTAACTATAAATTGCTCGAATCCAGTATATAAGTTATAACATACGGCCCCAACCAATGTACCTTAAGCTTTCCAACGTAACACAAAAAATTTAAATCATAAAGAAGTACCATTCACCCAACCTCAAGCTTCTTATCCTTGATGTGCCTATCATCACATGCCTTCTACCTAGATTTTTCTTGCTTCAGACTCCATCATGCTATGGTACACCTCTCATCCATCTCGCATCATCTTTTCATTTCGTTCTTCCAAAGTGCTTTCTCATCGCCTAAACCTCCTACACACACAATGCATAAAGAAGGTAACATGAATTCCATAGGGAGAACTACCTCTGCACCAAACACCAATTGAAAAGGTGTTTCCTCATTCAACCTCTTGTAGGTTTTCCTATATGCCCAAAGTATAACAAATAATTTATCATCCAAATCTCTTCTTCGACCATCACAAATTTTTTTCAAGGTATGTCTCAATATCTTATTTAAGGCCTCAGGAGTTCCATTTTCTTAAGGATGATAGGGTGTTGTTCTATGGTTTGCAACCATAAATTCATCTAGTAATATCTTGATAGTCTCATTACGGAAATGGGTACACCTATCACTTGTTAAACTTAAAGGACATCCATACCTACTGATAATATTTTCTCAAAAAAACCTTTTTTTTATTTGTTCAATCTTTTGTAGGCGTCACTTTTGCCCACCATGTAAGATAATTTGTACAAGTTATAATATAGCATGATCCTATCCTACACGCAGTAGGGGAGATAGGTCCAAAAACTTCAATTGGCCACTTCTGAAAAGGTTTTGCACTAGTAATAGGCCTCAAAGGCATCTCATCTCTATGTCTAGGATTTCCAAGGTGCTGAAAATGGTCACATGCCTTACAATATTCTTTATAATCCTTGTATAGTGTTTCCCACCATAAACCAACTAGTAGAATCTTGTGTACGGTGGCATCCCCTACATAGTGTCCACCTGGCAATACCGCCATGAGCCTCCTCCTTAATTTCTTCTCACTCATGCTCAAGACCCCGTGCATGTATTTGAACTCACAGTGTGATTGGATAACATGGGTACTATCTCCAAGTTGTGGGACTTGCTACTTGAGACAGACCTCCAGAGAAAGCTGGTTCTTGCTCCTAAACTACCTGCCACAATCTACTCTAATGCAGGATAAGCTAACTGTTCTAATCTAAATTTCCAAGGGACCAGGGAGAGAGAATACATAAAATGAAAGCCTACACTAAAGCGGTGATACACCAGAAAAGGAGGGTGTGAGAGTAATCTCCAAATGTGTGAAATACAGAGGGAAAGTGCACACTAGAAGAGGTGATGACAGTTCACCATAATCTAGCAAAATGCATTCACAACAATATTCCAAGCATACACAATGTTAGTGAATTCCTGCAAGAACATAATAATAGACACAATATTCTTGTAGAAAGATAAAAGGGGCAAGAAGAATGCAAGAAAACACAGCAGGGGAAGATACATCCACAAACTTTGTATTTTATTGCTTCCTGGTATGCACAGTTCAGTCTATTACAAGATAAGGGCCTGGATCACCATGCAAGGAGTCCACTACAAGGGCTGCGACACACTGGTTTCAAAAGCAATTTTGACAGAGCTTTGCTACCCAAAACTCTCCCCATACAATGAGCCCAACACTCCAATTTATAGAAAAAATGAGAAGGAGAAGAGAAGGGAAAATGGAAATCCCGAAATCTATCCTTCAACCACCTGTAAGAAACATTAAATTGAGTGAAATGATTGTATATTACTTGCAAAAGGCTCCCCATACTGTCCCATGTGCTGCAGCAGAGAAAGAATGATGACCATGCCTCTTAATTGCACTCCCAGCTACCAAATAAAACACTGTTCTGAACCTGGCCACGTTTTCTTAAAAAAATCAATTAATTTCTGATCAAATCCAGAATTTCTTGATTTCTATGCATCGGGCTCGGAACCACGATTCCAACGGTACCAATTTTGTGCAATTTCGTTGAGAAATGCAAAAGTTATGGCCTTCTGAGTGCGGGCAGCTATTTTGGGTCTGGCAGGCGTTTTCTGTCATTTGACGGGAATGAACATTAACTGACTGGAGCCGAATATGTTTCTGTGGCGTAGAGGACGTCGTGCTCGTTCCAGAAAGTCCAATTTTGTGAAAATCGGAGCTCGGAGTCAAAAGTTATGGCCGTTTGAAGTTTCGCAGGTCAAACGTTGACTTTTCCTCTTCTGTCTTCGCCCATTTCGCGCTTTCGCGTCCCACGCGTCCCTCGCGTACTTTTGTCCGGCTGTCCCGGACGAACCTTCGCCCATTTCGCGCTTACGCGTCCCACGCGTCCCTCGCGTACTTTTGTCCTGGCTGTCCCGGAGACTAAGACTTAGCCATTTTTCGTGATTTTTCCTGGCCCGAGCCTGTCTTCTGCAACCTTTCCACATTTTTTCAGAGCTTGCTCTTTCTTTCTTGGCCAGGGGAGTTAGAAAAAATCTGAGGGGACCCCAGCAACCTGATGCTTTGCCTTGAATCAATATAATTGCTTGGGACTAAAGAATTTTATGCATGTTATCAAAATTTACCTTGGGGGTGAATTTTGGATAACAAGACACACCATCACAAAACTTCATCACAACCTAACTTGTATAAGTCACCACTAATCAACATGTAAGGCATGGCATGAATGGAAAGTTGTTTCTTCTCTAAATCCTTCATTCCTTCAGGCGCCACACATGTGAGTAAAAAGAAAACAATATCCTCTAGGTCCAATGGTGTGTGGTTTAACCTAAATATATTTGCATCTAGCATTCTATTATTAATGATTTATACCTCCTCTCTTGATTAAATCCTTGACAAATGGTCTAGACCAGAATTACTCTTACTCGGCTTAACCACCACTGTGAAATTGAACTCTTGAAATAATAGAATCCAACGACATATGCACCCCTATAAAAATGGATTATTTACCAGATACTTAAGTGCCATGTGGTCTATATAAAATATGAATGGGTTAGAAAGAAAATATTGTCGAAACTTATGGAGTGCATGGATCATAGAAAATGCCTCGCGCTCTGTCATTGTGTAATTTTTTTTTGCTGGAGTCAACTTTCTACTCACAAAGAAAATAGGATGATCAACAATCCCTTCTCTAGGATGGGCTAGTACCACACAAATGACCATGCCAGAGGCATCTACATGAACATGAAAAGGTTTGGATCATGAAGGAAAGTGCAAACTAGGTGCTGCAGTAATCCTCTACTTCAGTGTCTCAAACACGCCTTGCTGCACCTAGCCCTAGTATAACTTGCCTTTTCCTTTTAACAATTCCTCTAAGGGCACTGCAATCTTGGTATAACCTTTAATAAACTTCCTATAATATCCTGTGTGCCCCAAGAATCCACACACCTCAATTTGGCTAGCAAGTTCCTCTAAGCCAAAAATCACAACAACCTTAGCAGGATCCACTAGCAAGCCCTCCTTACAGATGAAGTGTCCCAAAAAATTCCAAAGGGTGTGGAAAATACACACTTCTTAATATTTAAAGATATTCTCAACCTGTCAAGCACCTCTCAATCATCAAACTCATATTATCACAATGATCCTTCAAAGAACCCATATAATTTCCAATCATCCGGATATACTTACAAGAACTTGTGAATACAATCCTAAAATTCTTGTACCATTATGCGCGAAAAATACTGCAGGCACATTCTTTAATCCAAAGGGCATAACCGTGTATGAAAATATTCCCCATTTAGTGGTGAAGGTTTTCTTCTCTTGGTCCTCTTTTTCTACCCTCACCGATGACACCCTTTAAAATCCATTAGTGAAGGAGTAGATCTCACACCCTGCAACACCTTCCATAATTTCTTCAGTAAACAATGTGGGAAAGGGATCAATTACACATGTATCATTTAACTCCTTGTAATCCACACAAATTTTGATTCTCCCATCCTTCATGAAATTGATCACCATAGGGCTAACCCATTATGATTCATCAATGGGCATAATGATCCCATAAATTAACATTTTGTTGATTTCTTCTTTCACCTTGATGCGTAAGTTTGGATTCATCTTATAAGGCCTCTTCCGAACTAGGTGCACACCTTCCTTCAGATTTATTCTCATTTTCCCCAAAGATTCATGTACTCTTTTCAATTCATGATAGCCTCTAGGGAACAGATCCTGGAAGTCACGCATCATCTCATTTATCTTAGCAACTTCAGATTCAGATCAATAATCTTTAATTATGGCCTCCTTAGGTTCAACATCCATTCCAATGTTTACTTTCTTGGTCTTGATAGGTGGATGATACATGTATTCCTTCTCATGTGTACTATCCAAGACCTCACACGTATCTTTTATGTGCTCAATACCTGTGTTCTCCACCTCTTCATCATCAAATATGTAGACCATCTTATCCTTTTATCTTTCTAAGAAGGCGCACCCAACCTGTTCAACATTTTTTTCTTCCTCTTCAAAATGTGCCTCCAAGTATTACTCCCAAAACAACTCCTGAAGGATATTCTAAGCCTTTGCACTATCTCCCATCATTAAGCGCTTCATAACCTATAATGCCTCATTCACTAGAGGTTTAGTGGAAAAATAGTCAAAGCTATAAATCATACCTACAGTAATTTCTTGCCAATTTCTAGTCTCTCTATTCAACTTTGCATAGATATACCGTGCGTGCACACAACCTCGCAAGGTGAAATAAACCTTATGCACCCATATCAAAGGTGGTAAAGCTTCCTGCCCCTCTATCCAAATTCTCTCACACTACTAAACATGGTGCTGAACAACATCATTACCATGAAATGGACAGATCTGATTAGGTATATTGCTCTTTAAATATAGTAGATAAATTAATCCTCACTTCTGTCCACTCCAAAATATTATCCCTGTGAATCATCCACCAGCACGTTGTCATTCCAATTAGAGTATAAAATGCCATATTCTTTCTTTCCACCTGACATTCTCACTGAACTTCCATAGCAAGCATGAATACTTCTGGATTCTCTTCACTAGTGTACCTTAGTACCTAGCTACTACCTAAATGCTTGACATTAAATGACTTGTTGACACGTGTAGCTGCACTTCATACTTCACACCCACCATTTCATAATTTCCATGTGCCCAATTGTCACATGCAATACTTATAGTATCACTCATGGATTTTGCATCATCCCATTGGAGAACTTCTTCCTTTGATGGCTTAAGATCTTTTAGATCTCGAATAGTGTGCACATAAATTTGGTTCAAGTCTTCTTCACTTAAGGGCTCTATATAAGGTGTAGATTTCCCATCTGTTAAGGGAATAATAACATGTTCCTCCTTGTATTCAAAACTTATATACTCCTTATTGAAGCATAGATAAGCATTTTTGCATAACACCAAGGGAGCCCAAATAATTCTGGAAAACTATCTACCTCTGCAAGTGCCAAGACCTCAAAATCCCTAGTAAACTTGGCCCCTTGTATAGTAATTGATGCATCTTTCAAAACCCCAATTGGCATGGCCTTTTTCCAATTTTCCATAAAAACACATTAGAATATGGTTGTAATGGTGGTCTTCCCATCTGAACCCATGCATCCAAAGTGAGCACATTCACTTCTACGCCTATGTTAATCAAGATATTACTCAAAAATCATCCATCAAAACAACATTAAAAGTGATCTTCTTATCATAATCCAATACTCAATCCCAGTGTACAAAGTGTTTTCCTTTAACAAATTCCCCAATAAAGGAATCTTTTTCCTAGCACAACATCTTCAAACCCTCCTTTAAATCATCAAAATCTATCTGATGGATCTCACCTTATTTCTTTTGTTCCAATTTCTGTGACAACTGCTCTTTCAAACACTATATCTCACCCTATAAATTTTGAATTACCTCCATGGTTTCTTGATAAACCTCCTTCTAATGCATAGGGTCTAGATACTTTGCATGCAGAACCTCCTCCTTAGTAATAACAAGTTTTGATTTCAAAAATTCTCTAGAATGCATAGCCTCAGTGTGTATAGTAATCTTCACAGGTACCAACTCAGGATCCAATTCTAACTTCGACATCCATTGATCTTCCACAGAGTGTAGAAATCTAACCATTCATGCACCCTTGTTCTCCTACTTTGTTTCTTACTCAAATGTTCATACAAGTTTGGGCACTCTTCATAACTATGGTTCTTTGCGTAGAAAGAGAAAATAATATTCTAGGGACATTTATGCCTATAATAATCAAGATATCCACATGTATAACAAGTTCCATGAGGGAAATCACTTCTTCCACCACCATGACATCAGCCTCTGAATCCTCCTCAGTAACCTTGACCTCTACCACGGTCTCCATCAGAGTGACCTTCATTATGATGATGGTCATGATGCTCTCTTTTATCCTTATAATTATTTGCAACACCAACCAGTCTGGTGTATGCCAATATCAATGGCATCATGAATCTCATCAATCAACCTGTAATATTCACTATCATGAGTGAAAGACCTATAAATATTTCATTGATAGGGCACATTTTTTCTTATCACTCACTACAATAATGGGCACCAACTTAAACTATGGTCCAAGTGATAGATCTTGCAATCTAGCAACAAGGAGTGCACCAATTTACGAGGGAAACTATCCATAGTATGCCCTTCTACTTCACAATTTGTACACCAAATTCCACTGTGTGTCTCATGTGTTGAATTAGAAGATAACTTCTCCAATTTTTTAGCCATGGCTGCAATATGAGCTTCCAAAAATGGAATCACTCATGTGTCTACACTTCCTACCACCTCAAGCATGCAAAACAACTTCAAGCGCCTAGTGCAGATCTATATAAGTCTTATGGGAAAGCACCCTCCTAAAAGATGTGATCAGTCCTCCAGAAACCATTGTGCATGCTGACTCGCATGGATGTCATAATATAACTTAGACTAAAGGATTTTTAACCGAGCATCATACTCCAAAACACTCTCAGTAGCACCATACTTAATTTCTTTCAACGCGATGATGATCTTCTACTTAAGCTCAGTGGATATTGAATTCTTTGAAGAAAGCATCCCATGGCATGGTATAATCTACAAAATTTTTGTAAAGGTCTAACTTTTTGTACCATGTGTGTGCCCCTATAATGTAGTTACAAACTGACTCTCCTTGCACTTTGGAGTAGTAATCCCCTTTGCACGCCATAGTATCTCGCACATATGCACATGCTCGGTTGCATCTTCAATGCATCTATATTATTGAAGAGGAAGAGACATATCCATATAAATTTTTGGGGTTGGTGTGTACCTTTACCACTAGATACAGTACATGTGTTTCCTCTTGTGTTCCCTTCGCCTCCAGATCCACCAAATACGCTAACTCCCGAGCCACCGGAGGATGCATTTCCTTGTGTTCCAATGGTTATATTAAATACTTCCCCTTCACCACCCATGCACCTTACAAAATAGGATACATATTAATAATAGCCATGTGCCCTTACATAAGAAATACAAAAGCATGCAAGTGTTAATAATAGATCTCCTATAGTTAAATCTTACTATAGATCCTATTACTAGCTCAAAAATCTTCATGGAGCTCGATCTTCTACTTCTCCAAAATATCCTTGGCATAGTATTCAAGTCTTCCAGAAGTCATGCTCAACACTCCATGTCTATCTTTAGCCTTAACTGTAAAAATGGTTAATTCATGTTTCCAAACTATTCTAGGCATGCCCTGTTTATTTATACTTGTGAACTCTTCCACACCTTATGCTTGTGCGCCTAAACCTTATGCACTTCCATATTAGAGTTGCATTTCCTCATCTCAACATATATTCTGTATTGAACAAATCGACATGTCATCCTCCACACCTTTATGGAGAAAATCAATACTAAATCTCCTCATTTTATCAATATTCATTCTAATATGATCTCTTTTCCTTACCTCAAAATCATCCAAGAAATTGACCCAATAATATTCAATCTAGGGAATATGGTAAAAATTAGGAGATTGAATGTTTTAGGATTATTTTGGATGTCAAAATCATACCTGAAGGTGTATGAGTAGAGGCTAAGGGAGGAAATAAAGGCTTTTAGATTTGAGGCATTTACAACACTTTTGCATGAAAAGATTCCAAGAGAAATGGGAAAGGACACACATTTTTTTCCTATGGTTTTTGCACCTATTATGGACTTGAGAAATATTTATAAACAACTCAAACATTACTATCTTATCAATAAGATATGAAAATAGTTTGCGAGGAGAGAGATCAAATCCTAAAACACATATGTAGGAGAAATTTAGAAACTGAATGAAGAAACATCCATACCTCTCTATCAGTGTTGTAGCTTGAGAGGATAACCTTAGCTCTAGGTTGCCTTCCAAAATTCAGATCACGAACATGGTGAATACATCATTCACCTTATCAAAATGGTGATTAATTTCCTTGAGAGTGAGCTGAGGATATCTTTTGAAGGTCGAGTTCTCTTTGAGAAACATTTGGAGTGATAGTTAGACCCTTGAATTACCTCATGCTTGTAAGATCATACACCAAATATGAGGTCATTGTGAACTTTCTTGTAGCAAGGAGATGGAAAAACTAATAGTGAATGTTGTCACTTATGATTTTTCCCCAATCTATCACATGGTTTTCCTCATTGGCAACGAGGATGAATTAGGTCATCCAGTCATAAAATGTTGTTTCATCTCTTCACCCATTACCCTACTTAATAAGATGATATCATCATATTAGCCCTCGTGGAACTCACTTCTTGATAAGGTTTTGGAATGTGATAGGGTTTCCTATCTTTTCTTAGCCATGAACATAGTGCAAGGCCTTTTACGTATGGTTCATTATTTTCCCATTCACGAGATGTAAACTCTTTGGATATTATGGCCATATTATTATTAGTTGGAATTTGCATACACTACAAGATGCCCTTGGGTGTAAGCACTACAAGAATGGAGTTGTCATCTACCCTCACTATTCTCGAATCACGTTCATAATTTTGGGAACATTTTAAGACCAATTCTTTACTTTTCACTTAAATTGGATTGCATCCTACTGTAAAAAATCCACTCGTGAAAATTTTCTCTTCAACAAGCTCTCTTGGTCAGAGTGAAAAATTTAGCGATGAATATTTATAATTTGGTTAATGTTACAAATTCAAGAATATGAATTTTCTTATTTTTGCAACCATGGCATTAACCGCATTTCACCCAAAAATTCCACAAACAATCATTTTTCCAATGTGAATAGTCAATGGATCTCCAATCCCAACGTATATATTTTATTGAATCATCGCATGGTCACTAGGTTGGGATTTTAAAACCTTCTACAATCACCAAGAAATCTATAGAATCTTTTGGTTCCTTTGGTCTCGTTCGTCGACATGTTTGGTATTTTTTTAGAAATTTGATTAAATTTTCCATATATATAAAAACAAAAATATTTTGAAGCTTCTAAAGTTTCATAAAATCATGTATGTGTATGTTTTGGAGGCATTTATAACTCTTGAAGCTTGCTCCAAATAAATTGGTATATGAAATTTTGAGTGTCCACACTATCCTAAATAAGATTGATGGCAAGTAGAATTGTTGTAAGCAAGCTTGGTTGAAGATGAAGAAGATGAGTAAATGGAGGTTACTATAGATTTCTCTTAAATCCTTATGATAAGGATTACGATGATCATTGGATAAATAATAAGATGATGCCGATGGTGATTCTTATCTTTGGATAAATATTTTCGAACAAGATGCACCTCTAGAGGGAAGGTATGTAATATTACTATTAATGGTGGTAGTTGTGAAATTATAGTTTCAAATGTGATGGTTGAATAATTCAAGTATGAAATATTATAATTACTTGTATCCCTATCACATATCATGGTTAAACAATGCGAACGAGGTAACCATAGATAAATATGTCGAGGAAAGTTTTCAATTAGGAATACTTACAAGGATGGGTCATAGTATCATGTTATCTGATTGATGCACGACATAAATTATTAGGGATACCTTAGAAATATAGTAGAAATGTTACACTGATGGAGGGATGAATATTTATAGTTTTTTTAATGATGGTATAAAGGTTTTCATGTTACCCTTCAATGAAGAAGAGAAGAGTGAGGTATCTTTCCATACAAAGGAGTTTGTTTGAAATGGAAGAAGTGGGTTGTTAAAATGTATTGATGGTGAAGGAGGTCGAAATACAGGCCTTTAGTGTTATGTTTGTGGAGCCTATTTTCATGTTAGAGTGTGGTACACCTTCTATGTGTTACACTTGGGTATTTTTACGGTGGTCCCATGGTATTTTTACGGTGGTCCTGCAAATTTTCATTTTTGGTTTATTAACCCATGGGTAATGGGTAACCGTTATGGTCTGCATTTTTGGGCCCATGGTTTTTTCGGTACCCATATTTTGGTTACAAAAATTGCTTGAGGAGTTGGGGCATAAGTAGGAGGAATGTAAGTTGTATAGTGATAGTCAGAGTGTTATACACCTAGCTAAGAACTCTGCTTTCCACTCCAAGACGAAGCATATACAGTTGAGATATCACTTCATTAGGACAGCTTTGGAGGAAGATAAGTTGAAGTTGGAGAAGATTCATACCAGTCAAAATCCTGCAGACATGATGACCAAGGTGGTCACAAGGGATAAACTAAAGCTATGTTCAGCTTTGGTTGGCCTTCGTGGATGACAAGTGAAGGGTTGAGAAGCTTGCTCAGTGGAAATCAATCTCCAAGTGGGAGATTGTTATGTTTGTGGAGCCTATTTTCATGTTAGAGTGTGGTACACCTTCTATGTGTTACACTCGGGTATTTTTACGGCGGTCCCACTCGCCATGGCGGAGTTAGGGGGTCAAGCGGGTGAAGCCCCCCCCATCAAAGGGGGTTCGGGGGCGAAGCCCTCAAGCAAATTTTCATGGGTGGTTTATTAACCCATGGGTAATGGGTAACCGTTATGGGCTGTTTTTGGGCCCATGGTTTTTTCGGTACCCATTGTTTTGTAAAACCGCCTCTTCAGCTACCCATAGGTTTATGCAACGGTTTTGTTTTTGCTCATTGTTTGATACCCATGGTTTTGGAAAAGCTGCTAAGCAGCTTGTCTATTTATATGGTCTTATGCATATGATATATATATAAGAAAATGTATTGCAAATGTGTTTTGAATTTGGGTGTGAATTTTGTAGAGTTTGTTGAGCATAGCTCCAAACGGATCTGGGTATTGTATTGAGAGAGTGGAGGCTTGTAATAAAATCTGAGCAAGTGATTCTTGGTGGATGTAGCCCAAATTGGGTGAACCACGTTAAATCTTGTCTCTCTATGTTGTGTTATTTATTCTACACTTTTATTTTAGATCTATAATATTTTCTGCATATTAGTTTCTACTGTTACGATTCTATAAGGGATTATTCCGCATATTTTATCTCTTATTTCCTAACATTTTGTATACTTGTGACAAAAAAAGATACTAAATTAATAAACATAAGTCATACCATATAACACACCGAATGGGTTACCTGTTAAATGTGATATATAACAACATATTGATTTGATTCCAATATCATCCCTTTCAAGTTAGGAAGCCTATAGGATAAGACCAACATAGATTGAGGAGGTGAATAGTAAATTGAAATATATGATACAAAAAGGGTAAGAGAGAAAAATCATGTGTCCATGCGCAACACCAGCCCTATCGACTCGAAATAGGATAGAAAGCGGAGTATGTGTAGAACAAAAATTAAGTATTGGTTCCCAATTCCAAGATAGGAAGATATGATGTATGTGCTAACAATGTGAGCTTGATATTTTTACAAGATGGACCTTTAGAGTAGTTACTACAAAATTCCAATCTGTGAAGTAGTTGAATGGAAAACAATTTTTTTAAAGGATTGTATGACTAGTGGGGATGCCATTTTGGTTATCTAATGCACCTAGTACATTCATAAGTTTAATGATAAAAGTACTACAAGAATACAATGTTCATGAGGTAACTTTTTAGAAGGAGGAAGAAATAAACTGGGGAGCGACAGATGCTAAAGATTAAAAAAGAGAGGATAATGTGTTTCTTTGACACAAAGACAATCCAAATTAGGGAAGGGAGCTACAAGTGATATTTGGTATAGTCTGAATGTTTGCAGTAGGAAGAATATACTTGGATTCTTGATTGAGATTTAAGGAACATTAATAGTTGAAAATTGGATGAATTCTATCAAATGAATTCACATGACCATTATTAATTTTTACAAGGGGAGTATAATGTGGGAGTATAACTTCTACTGAGACCATGATTTTTTATCCAATTATTCGATCATCTTGAAATTTTTTAGGGTGGCATAAATTGAGTAGTAATATGATATGATCAACATTTACACAAAGGTTGGATGAATTTTCGACATATTTTAAGGCCCAATTCCTTCATTCATTGTCTAAAACTTGTTGCGAACATTATTTTATTTTGACTAGAACTTAGAGTTTTAATATGTTTTTGTCTGTTTTATGTAATAATAAAATATTTGGTATACACTGATTTGAAGTCATATTTAATACTTAAATATGGGTGTCCATCTAAGCTATTTTACTTTTAAATGTTTTTGTGTTTTAGGTTTTTTTCATTTTAGAGTTTTCTTAGAGATGGTAGGAAATAAAAGTACAATTGTTATGTTGTAAAATATTAGTGTGGATTTAGGAATGAGAAAGAAATTATTTTTAAGATTATTGAGTTTTGTAAAAGTGGGTATTTTTTTTTCGGGAGGGAATTCAATTTCTTGCAGTTGGATCCACATTAATTGGTATCATATAAATTGAATGTCTAGACTATCCTACACATTATAGATAGTAAGTGGAACAACAAAAAGTAAATGTAGTTGAAGTTGTATAAGAAGAGGAAATATAGGTTCTTTTGTAGAGTTGGGTCAAACCCTCATGATAAGAAGGACGATGATTGTCTCAGAGGATGACTTAAAAAAATGTGGTGTTATTGGTGATTATTGATTGTGAATAGATATATTTTGAACAAGATACCCCTCAAAAGGTAATGGATGTAAAATTTTTATTGATGGTGCTATTTGTGAAAATATAGTATCCACTACTATGATTATACACTCGGTCTAAATGTTTATAAAAAATCATATCACTATCATATATCGTTGTTCAAGAAATTCAACAATGTAACCATAGACAAAATATATGTAGTAAACTTTTCAATTTGGAATACCTACAAGAATGAGGTGTTGTGTTATGTTATTCTCGATGGATGCATGACTTATTTTATTAGGGATGACTTGGAAATATGATAGAAAGGTTACACATGTTGGAGGAAGAATACTTATATTATTAGGAAGGATGGTTTGAAGGTGGTCTTGTAACCCTTCAAGGAAATATAAAGGAGTGAAAGATTTTTCGCTACAAAGAACTTTGTTCTAGAAATGGAAAAGGTGATTTTGCGTTATGTATTGAGTGAAAAGAAGGTTGAAATAGAGGCCTTTGATAGACCCATTGTGGCAGTAGATGTTCTCAAAGAATACACATATTTCATATTAGATGAGCTACTATATGGGATACCTCCTAAGAGGGATATAAAACATCATATTGATCGATCCCAGATTGGCCCTTATAAATGATGAATCCTACACCATGACCCAAAAAAAGTGAGGAGTTTAACAAGAAAGTGAAAGATATGATATATGAAGGATTATTGACATAAATAATAAGTCCATGTGTAAGTACAACACTATTGACTCCCAAAAATGATGGATCTTGGAGAATATGTGTGGACAATAGAAAAATAAATAAAGTAAAAATTAATTAATAGTTCCTAATTGCAAGATTGGATTATATGATGGATGTGCTAGTAGGATCCACGATATTTTATTAAGATTGACCTTCCGAGTGGGTATTTTGAAATCTAAATATGTAAAGGAGATTAATGGAAAAAACTTTCAAAACAAACTAAGGATTTTACGAGTGGATGGTGATTCCATACGGGTTATATAATGCACCTAGTACATTCATGACGATGATGAACAAAGTAATGCAAGAATAGAATGGTCATATCAAAAATTTAAAGGATGAGGAATAAATAAGCGGGAGCAACAAATGGTGAAGAAGAAAACGAGAGGTTAATGCGTGTTTTAGAAAAAAATATAGTCACTACTATGAAAGGGATCTACAAAATAAATTTGGTATAGCGATAAGGTTTGTAGCTATAATAAAATAATAAGATTGCTAAGTCTCGAGTTTAAGTACATTGATAGTGGAAGACCGTATGAATTCCATCAACTGAATTCGTAGGAGTAGAATGATACAAGATAATAAATTTCAGGTGGTAGATTTTGATTAGTAATAGGCCATGACAAAAATTTACACAAAGGATCATTGAATTTTTTGCATATTTTTTAGGCCAAATTCATCCATCTAGTGGTATAAAACAGCTCTGAAGGTTTTTGTGTTTGTCTAGAACTTAGAATTTTAATAACTTTTGCATTGTTTTATGCAATAAGCTAAGATTTTGCGTATACCATAATTTATGATGGAAAATTATCGATGTAAAATATGGGGTCCACCTAAGGTGTTTTACTTTTTAGGTTTTCCTTTGTTTTAGGGTTTATTCATAAATTTCATATTATCTTAGAGATAGTGGTAAATACATAACAGATTTTAATGTTGTAAAATATTTATGTGGATTTAGGATTGAGAAGAAAAATATTTTGAAGCTTCTACGGTTTTGTAAAATCATGTGTTTGTGTTTTGGATTAATTTCTATCTCTTATAGATGGATCCACATCATGTTTACGTAAGCATATGGGGTGATGAAGAGGAAAACCATGCACCCATGCAAAATAATAATACTCTAAGAATAATTAATTTTGTTTATTATCGTAAATGATGGAAAAAACATATAATGGATGTCAAAGTGCATTCTAAATGGTGTAATATAAAAGTAAGTATATGTGGGTAAGCCACAAGGTTTTGATGTAACTGAAATAATGTTTTGTGTGTATATATGTTGAATAAGTTTCTTTATGGAATGGAATAAGCTCCAAAACTTGTTAATTAATAAACGATAGTTGGTTATTAGATCAATGTTTTTAATAAATCCAGCAAAATCATATCTTTACATACATGCATAGGGTTCCAATGTGTTATTCATTTATCTACGTATGAAGATAATTTAATATTTAAGGGATGTTCTATGGATATGTTAAAAATATCCAAGGAAGATAAAAATTCATAATATGGGAATATTGATCCTTGTATTATGATGTAATAGTATGACGTGAATATCCATAAAAAGTAATAACAAGTACCCATTTGCCGATCTAAGTATATTCAAGAGATACACATTACAAAAGTACAATATTAAAAATTATAATCCCATGGATAGACTAATTTTGTGTCTACCGTATATTATGAGGATGCAATTCCTTTTGTTAAAGCAATTAATTTTAGAAACCTGATGGGAGGTTATATGTATCTCACTTTCCAATACCTGATATTAGTAATGGAGTTTCACTACTTTCTAGATCGATGCGCAATCTATTACTGAAGTATTTACAAGAAGGGAAAAGAACTTAAAAATAAGTAAATGATACTTATAAGAATGGCATTCACTTAATAACATAAATTTTATTATTATCTTATTAGACACATAGATTCAAATTGTTGAGATTCTCTTAACGTATGGAGCCCTACTTCAGGTTTTTATTTTGCATTGGGAATTCGGTTAGTTTTATAGTCATTAAAGAAGTAAGATACAATTGTTGTATACTCTACTAAATTTGAATATGTTTATATTACATATTATGTCATAACAGTCATGTGTTTGAAAAATAAATTAGTTGATTTTAAAAAGACTCAACTTGAGCCTACATAGAATTTTTGTGATAGAAATAGGGGAAATAATTTGCTAAGAATCCAATTTTCTATGGTATCTGCAAACATATAGAACTAAAATATCATTCTATCTTAGGCCTGTTCAATGATAATAAATGTTTCATTGAGTATGTGAGAAGCGAATATACCCTTTCTAATATTTTCACAAAAGAATTGCTACAACAAAGTAATGTAAGACATAAATAGATGATAGGAATTTCTACTCTTTACATCAAAGGGGGAAATGCTTATTATGATGCCAATATATGAACATAATTAGTCAACTGCTAGAGCTATTTTTGATAATTGGTAAAAAGGGGGTTTTTCTAGGGTCCTTGTTAGCATTAGGTAGTTTAATATATTGTTGATTATATTTTTTGATGGACAGTTATAACTATCCTCCTTCCTCTCGTAGCCTTTATATGGCTCTGTTCATTGAATATTATTTCAAGGCATTCTATCAATTTTTATTCTATCTCTGCCTTCATTGGTATCAAAGCACCAATTACTCTGTGCATGGGGAAGAAATTTGTTTTGGTAGTTTTAGGAGGTTGTTGGGTAGCATCGTTAACAAATGCTGAGTTTTGAGAAATTTGTTCCATCTTTTGATGTTCTATTGTGTGATCAGATCACCATGGTGGCCACAACGATGATGAGATCGTCCCTCAAGTCTTGGTCATTCACCAAAATTTATCGTCCTGCTGAACCAAAATGTTTTTCAAAGGGAGTAAGCAAAAATGGAAGCATTAAAGTGTCCAGTGGAAGCAAGTTCTTCAGATCTGCTGTGTGGTTTGAGCATCGCAACAATGTACAATGCCGAATTCCCAACCATTGCAACCAATTAGAGCTACTACTACGAATCACCTCCCAAGGTTCAACAGTACTCTGGAAAGGAGAAGACCAAGATTGTAATCAATGGATTTGGTCGCATTGGGAGATTGGTTTTGCGTATTGCATTGGGTAGGGGTGACATTAATGTAGTTACAGTCAACGACCCCTTCATTGATGTCAAATATATGGCTTACATGTTTAAGTATGATTCAACCCATGGTGTATACAAGGGAGAGTTTCTTGTTATTGATGATAAGACACTTGAAATTGATGGCCATAAAATTACAGTCAGTTCTAAAAGGGACCCTACAGAGATTCCTTGGGGTGATTTTGGTGTTGATTATGTTGTAGAGTCCTCTGGTGTCTTTACTACAACTGAAAAGGAATCTGCACATCTTAAGGGAGGGGCCAAAAAGGTTGTTATTTCTACTCCATCAGCTGATACACTGATATTTTGATTGGATTTCACACGTGTCATTTGTTGCTTCCCATAAATGACAGGAGGACAGAGGAAAATGGAGGTTGGAGGAAATTCAAGGACCTCTTGCAAGCCATGAGCAATGAGGCCACTAACAGATATTGTGGCAAATAAGGTATTGAGGACCAAATTCCTTAATTTTTGGTTTGTGTTTATTTCAGTTTCTGTTTTTTTCGTGTTCTGTTGTTTTGTGATTAGATGTTGAAAATGGATTACTCTGGAGCATAGTTGTTTGCTAATGGTTCTTTGTTTTGAATTGACCCTCTGAGTTTTGTGCTTTGAAAAGAAGATGGTTTGCTTGTGAATACATTCACTTACAACATGAACCATGTGCAACAAGGTCTAAGTGGTGAGATCCAGTCAATAGCATGTTTCTTGATGTAGTCTCTTTCTCAGTATTCACATTTCACATTATGGGCAAAAACGACTTAGTCAAGGGAAAAATCCAGTGGCAGTGATTTGTTTCCTTTGTTGTTGAAGATTGGCTAAATGACAATCGACATCAGTGGCTTCTAGCAATTGAGAACATGATTTTATGATTCTTAGAAGTGAATGTCGAATATTTGTTAGTATTTTTGTTGTTTTTCATATGTTGTTTGGTTGTTCAATAAAGTGCATATGGTGCATAGTTTCCTGTTTGGGACCTCCAAACTGAAGAGCGTCATGGGGAGTAGAAAAACATTGAAAGTAGTGCATGGTACTCACACTAGGTTCATGGTAAACCTATAAAACCACCGAGGTATCATCCTCTTGGTTTGTGGTAATCCTGTAAAACCACCGAGGTGAACAGTCGAAAAGTGCTCATGTCCCTCTAGGTTTATGGTCAACCTTAGAAAAACCATGTGTATCGAGACCATGTAGGCTCATGCTTGTGTGAAGACCCTCTTTGTGGTGTTCTCATTAAGGGGGGGACATCCAGTATCAGGAAATGTATGTTTGTACGAACAATGTAATAAGGGGGGGAATGTTAGCATTAGTTAGTTTAATACATTGTTGATTATATTTGTTGATGGACAACAGAATCGTCCTCCTTACTCCCACAGCCTTTACACGGCTTTGTTCATTGAATATTATTTCAATACATTCTATCAATTTTTATTCTATCTCTACCTTCGATCCCCACCTTGTTACAAATCAAGATCTACCATCTAGATAAAGAAATGAAGATTTCAAGGATGAACACAAGACAAAAGTACCATGAGTCCTAGTCACTCTTGGGGTGGCAAAGATAGCACGAAATTTTCTTCCTAATGCTTGTCAACCTTCTTCCAGTCCTTTACATTCTAAGCTCACTTTGCTTTAATGGAGTTCACTAATATTCTTGTAATATTGTTTTCTATGTTTGATAATGGGGCCCAATTTTAATTATGTTCCATCCATATCCTTATTGTTTTACCCAGTGTTATTAATATCTAATTCCGCCAAAATAACCTCTTCAAATATTTTGGTTACACTGTCATTCATTGTCATGAGATTTGCATTTAATTCAAGAATTACTACTATAATTATTATTAGTTGTGTTTTTGGTTTTTTGTGATATCTTTTATTTAAGTTTAATATAATATGTCTATAAATCAATTTTTATATGTATTCTAATTTTTCACTTTAAGTTCCATTTAGAGTGTAGTTCATTGGATGCGTACTTAATTGATGTTAAATAAATATATCTTTATCCCCAAGAAGTGGGACACCATTTCTTTATTTAGATGATAAAACTTCCCCTTATCTTTGTCCATTTCTATTTGTAGTGGTGTATGGAGTGACTAGTTTGACTAATGTTCACAATAGGTGTGCATATGCCACTTAAAGTAATAGTGGATTTTTCATGCTAACCATATTTTATTAATTGATGATACTTTTCATCTTGAGTATATTATTAAGTTTGTAGTATTCACAAACATTATAATTTTGTGTTCTTCCTTACACTATGAAATTTTTTCCTTTCCATAGGGATTTTTAGACAATTAGCACAATTGTGGCATTTCATGCCATACATATATCCTTTATTACTCAACACCTAGACATAATCTTCGAGACATGCCAATAGAAACCACATTTCGTGTAGTGGCTCTTAGAGAAATTGGTACTAGCACCTCCTTTATTGTGTGTCACTTTTTGAATGGTGCTTTCCATTGTGAAGATCCCTAGAGAGTTACTGACATTAATTGTGTGACATGAATATTTAATTATATGCACTTATGCTAAGTTCAACATCAATACATTTGTAATATGAAACGAACAATATTTATCCTTCCTTGTAACAATCATTTCTTCCAATGGTTCCACATATCTAATGCAAGAATTTGCAATTTTGAATATTTATACATATTATTTTATCTTTTATCATTAGCATGCCAACATGTTAGCATGCTCTACGTATAAAACATTTGAATAGACTTCTTCTAACCTATAAAATATTTGTAGGAAGATTCATTCCTTTCTTGATTATATGATATTGCATTCTAATATGGTTGTTCATTTGTAGCTTAGACTAACCAGCAAGGATGCATTCCCCTTATTATCATAGGACCTTGATCTCCCATTCATAATGCTTATATACATATATACTTAACCCAATTCTTTCATTTGAGTAGGAGTGACACTCTTCTACCAATTCTAGTGTTTTGAATGGATAATGGTTATTTCCCCATTATTTAAGATTCCATCATATATCCTACAATATATAACTTTGGTTAAATAGATTTATCTAATTTTAGTATGTTCTATTATTGTCCTTCCACAAAAATCCCTAGGCTCGGTGTTGAACGTTGATCGCCAAACATTGTATGAACTTAGGAAATGGTATGTTTGAAAAATTATAACTTAGAAAACATTTTTCAATGAATATAGAAAAATATTTCATGTTGTTGTTGAAAAATAATTGAGGGAATAACATTCATGATCCCAAGATAATGTGTATAATCCTATAAGTTTCAAACATGTATTTAAATTCATGCACAAGAATTTTTCTACATATGAAGTCTTTTGAACACGAGTCTAAGATATGTAGAATAATTTGAAGGAAAAACCCTTTCTTTGTCTTAGTTTCCAACAACTTCTAAAGCAATAGAATTAAGGTCACAATTAGATGCGGGATTCATAAAATTGTATTCACAAAATCTAGGGACAATTGTATCAATTACACAAAAGGAATTATTGCATTGGGAGACCTCGAGGGTCATTTGACACCTGAACATTCATTGTATCAATGACATAATAATAATTTTATAGGTCGAGTCAGTTACACTCACCATATCAACCACCTTCATGATTTTTTTGTCTTTTCTAAGAGCATTGAAAAATGGTGTTGAATTTAATGTTTATGCTTGGTCATTCACAACACACACTAATTCCATGAACAAAATGCTAATCACTTTGTGGATGTTGCAACACTTGTGATCATTTAAACTACGATCATCAACATGGTTTGTTATTCTACGATTACGGCCCTAGCCAACGGTTTTTCTACACTTATTGGCTATTTCATGTTGTTCATGGTGAATGTAGGCATACCTAAGGTTTTCTTAGTGGGTTCAATTTTATTTAATAATTTGAATTTCTACATAGTTTTGACATTTTTAAATATGAATACAAATCCCTAAATTTACGCTCATCCCTTTTCCTTCATTACATAAACATGAAAAATTATAGAAATAATAATAATGATATGTTCATGGATGACATACCATCCTCTCCAAATGTAATTTGAATTTTTTATTAATGGTAAAAGGGTTTTTTACTAGGATCCTACCCAAATAACAAAATTCTTAAGCTTGGATATCATAGGTAAAAAATAAAATAAGCTCAAAGATGAGATGAAATGAAGACTCAGCCATAAGATCAAATAAGAACGCACACGTAACAAAAGGAACACACTCGTCGAAAAACAATAGAAAAACATAAATGCCACAACAAAAAGACACCTAAAGAAAGGTAAAAAAAAAGTAAAAAAATAGAATAATCTAATAAGTACAAGGTCAAGATAACTCTTGTACCTACTCCTAGTGATCTATCACAAACTCTAGTGCAAAAATTTTTATAGCCTCAGTTATATATTGACTTCCTTATTCATAGACATGATATGATATGGATTTGATATATTCCAGACATTATGTTATGATATTTGACCTTCTTGGACATGTATGGAGATTTGGGCATGTAGCGCCAATTTGACTTGATTAGTATGTTGACACCTTTTCATTTGATGTTGTGGATACTAACTTATTGCGATGTTGTTTGGACCTAATTGATATATGTTGGATACTTATCTCTATGGCTAACTCATGGTAAATTGTGTGTAATTGAGCATGTTTTCGCATTTATGATTCCATGATGATGTTATGATATCATATATTTCATTGATCACTTATTGAGTAGTTGATTTACATTGTATCAGACAGGTGTGTTTAATGTGTGCAATGAGTGTGCAGGTGACATGTTACATGAGAAAGTGGATTTGGGACAACTACATAAATTGTGCACAAGTGGCCCATGGGGCTAAGCCCTAACCATGTTAGTTGTATGAAGCCTTAGTATTAGATTTCATTATTTTGGGCACCATGAGTGACCCTCATTTGTAATGTAGTATGTCATGTAAAATTAATCTTGTTTAGGATGTTTTATTTTGTTAAGTAAACTTGTTTTGGGGACTTAATAGTCCCCACATGCATTTAGTTTTGTGTTTGGGTAATTTTGTATTAATTAGAGGGGATTAGGGTCACATGTGAACCCTTGGGTGGGCCCCACAACCTCTGGACTTGTGCCCAAATGTGCCAAACTCGAAATTGATATATTTATGACTTTTTAAGTGACCCCTTTTTAGTCTCGGGAGTTCCATTAGCTTGAAAATAAGCCCTTGGACTATAACTAATAGGTAGGGGGCTTAATTTCAAGGCATAAAGGAGTTTCCCTCCCATTTTGCCTCTCTTTGGTCACCATCCATGTAAGATGGATTGGTATGTGTTTTTTGTAGAAAGTTGCACAATCTTGTTTTATTTTCATTTTGGGCATTTTGGGAAGGGAGTGTTAAAAGTGAATTTATATTTTCTTCTTTTTATTTTAGAATCTTTGACTTGAGAGGGAAGAGAGGGGTGACACGAGTCACCCCTAATTGGTGTGGAAATTTTGGCTTCTCTTCAAATTCTCCCTCATGGGGGAGGAAGAGGATCTTTTTTAGGGATTTTTTTTTGTTTTGGGAGTATTTGTTTGGTGCTTAGAGATTTTGGAGCTAGAATTGCTTGAGGAAGAAAGTTGGAAAATCTTAGAGTGTTGGAGAGCTCTTAGAGGTAGGCACTTTGAACTCATTTTATGTTTTATGTCCCACTTTTTGTAGTTTTTGTACTTTCAAAGCAAACTATGTCAATGACAACCAAAACATGACCAAACACATATAAAATGACCAAACATGAATTTTTAAGAGGCTATAAATACCAAGGTGCAGGGCATCCAGAATTTACTCCGATTTTTTAAATTTTTATAGTATTTTTAATTATTTATTTACTAGTCGATTTTAAAATAATTATGGCCACAAAGTGGGACACACTTGTATGCTTTGACCCTGTTATTACTAGATCTTAGCTTGTTTATAGTTGGAATGTATTTTTAGTTGCTTGTATTGTTTATTGTTTAAGTATGTTGTTGTATTTATTTTTCTCCATCCATCATATGGCTTGATGGATGTTGGAGTTCTATGGGGGAAGAAAGAGGGATTTTCCCTCTCAAACCTCATGGTTGGATGGGAAAGCCATGTAGGTTCCTTTTAATCCCCTCATATGGTTTGAGGTGGGGAAGGTGGTTCATATGGTTTGAACCGCCTTCCCCATTGTTGAGAGGAAACCAATGGGTTTGAAAATCCTCCCAAGAATTATTTTCACGAATGGGTGGAGAAATAAGGAGGGTTTGTTGATTCAGAGGAATAAGGAGGTTGAGAAGAATCTTGTTGTGTGCATCCTATGGTTGGATCACACCTTTTGGAACTTTCGGGTATCTCATCTACTCTTCCCCATTTGTGAGGATGAATATGGCTTTCTCCTCCTTTCTTTTATTTGCTAAATGTTGTGTTTTTCTTAGTGCATGGGTTGTCTTGTTTGTGAGTGTATTGTGGTGTTTGTCTCCCTAAATCTTGTGCACAAAATTGTGGAAGCTAGCCCTCTCTCCCATGGGCTTGGGGGAGGCTAGCATGTCTTCCAACTTTGGAAAGGCATGTAATGATGCCTAACGGTTGGGAGGTTAAACAAGCCTTGTTCTCTTGGAGTTGGATTCTTTGAAAGACATTCAAAGTTGGATCTCAAGTTAGAAAATGGTTGGAGATTTTCCTTGGTATCTTGGCATCATGTTGTTTCCCAAAATTTGGGTATGTTATTCTTTTGTAATCATGAAAATATGGTTTTGTTGGAAGTTCTATGTTCTTGTAAAGTTGCTCCTTGTGCATCTTGAGTATTTTGGAAATATATAGTATTTTTGAGCTTAAGCTCCATGAGAAAGTAAACTATTTTGTATGGTAAATGTTGTAAGAATCTTAAACTTTGTAAGGAAATACAAGAAGTTGGTGAAGATTTATTCCTTGTTAAGATCTTGTTTTAAGGATGGAAGTGTTATTAGGCGTTGTAAAGAAGATAATGTTACTCTTGCATTTCTTGGTAGTATTGTAAAGGATTAAGGAAAAAATGATTCAATACAATCTAGATTCAAATTTTTTATTTATTTATAACTTTAGAAATCTTGTTACTTGTTCTTATGAAAAAGTCTTTTTAAGTTATGGGTAGGCAAGTGTATAATGCCTTGTTGTCTTATGTTTGTTCGAATAAATACATTTATAAAATTATTGGAAGATATTTCATTTATTTGTGCAAATAAAGTTTCTTTTTCTCTCCTTCTCCCTACAAGAACATCTTTGTAATTGTAACTTATATAAGCATCCTCATACTTAAATAAATAAATTATAAATATGAGAGCTTAAGCTAATCACTGGAATTACACATTTTACTAATAAAGAATTGTGAAAAAGTCCCTATAATAATAGATTATACAATACAAAAAAATACATCTAATAATATATATATTATATACTAATATATCTACTATATACATAATTTATAACACTAAATTAAAAGGATATTATATATACAAATTTAAATACATATTAAAAAAATATTTAATAAATATTATATGGTTGACATTGTTTAAGTTTTAAACAAAAAAAAAAAAATCAAGTGGGGAGGGTCCGAGGCCTCCCCAAACCCTACAAAGAATCCTCACCAGACACAATACTCCAACCCCATACAACAACACATTCTCCTTCCCTCTCCCTTAAACTAGATTTCTTCTTGGTTGAGGTCGTTTTCCGGGTGACAGAGTTTAAACCAACACACAAAAAGAGAAAACTAATGAAACACTTCCCATCTCCCACGAGAGGTCCTGGTTTACAATGGAAAAAAATATTAAAATAATAATAATAATAATGATAAAAGAATAAATAAACATCTACAACATAATGAGAAAGAAAATAAATAAATCTTAAAATATATACTTCCTCCTTTGAAACACGGGAGGTAACCCTACAAAATACGAGAAAAAAGTAAATTCCCAAATATGTTGAGCCAAATATGAAATTTCAAAACAATAATAAAATAAATATTAAATCACACACTTTTGGGCCTCCTCGATGATTGCCTCTATAAAACTTGTAGCAAAAGAAAACAAAAACAAAAGGGGGGGGGGGGGGCAATTAAAAAATGATAGAAGAGAAAGAAATGGACGTCATACTATAATGAAATGTCATTAAGAAATTTACGGTTTCTTATCCCACTTATGATTTACGGTGGAGGATGATCTCATCCTAAGGTCATTATTAAATTTATAAATGATCCACTTTTCATGGGAATGTCTCTAGTTTGTTAAACTTAAATTAGAAATTATATATTATAGAGTGAGAGTTTTCACGTGGAATGATTTACTTCCGATATTAAAGAAGTTTGGAAATTGGTTTTTTGTTATCATTATGATGAAGTTTAAAAGTAGCTCTGGTTGTTAGCCATTAATCTCTTTGGTTGTAGTGTTAGTAATTTTAGGCCCCTTGAAAATAATTAGTCAAAAAGTAGATGTTGAACGGTATTGATCACATTTCGGTTAGTCAAGTAAGTTTCTTAGTGGAGAAAACATGATAATTAAACCTAACCATAAATAGTATTGCAATTACGTTCTCTCACCATTTTTAATCGTATCGACTTATTTATTTAGTAGGATCATTGCTAAGCAATGGTGAATCACCTAGCAAATTTAATTAGCCTAGTGTTACAACCCCCTTTGGTTGTTATAGAAAAAGTTCATGACACGAGTTGTCGTCAAATCTTAATCATTGGTCATGGATTGTGGGGAGAATTATGTTTTATGAAGATTTTTTTATAACGTAATAGTAATAATAAGTGTAATTAACTATCGTTGTGACACGCGAGAACTTTAAATTTTATAAAAAATCCACAAACCTTTATACTCCCATATGTTATTCTAGTTGTGATTTTTTTAATGGCTTTAAATTTGGTGTGTTACATTTGGTATCGAGTGAGGTTCACACACGTGGATGCTCGGGTAAGAAATTTAATTAGTTATTAATGCTTTAATAACATTAAATGAAAAATAATTAAAATCGTTTCCGCTAAACCGTTCCATGGGTCAAGTATCTCTCAAGTGACCACATGGGAGCAAATTGTTTGCTAACACAATAGGTGGTAGAAAAATTTTAATCACTTACATTGTTTAAAACAAATGGTAAAACTTATGAAAATTTCATTCTAAAATAATGTGCAAAATGACTCCTTCATTCCCATAGCGGTGATCGATTTGGAGGATCATGTTCTCGCATGATGTGGGAAGTCACAACAACTTTTAAACCCAAATTTTAAGATTGTTTGATCATGTAGTTAAAAGAAGTTTTTTTAGCTTAGTTAATCGCATTGCTGTTAGAGACAAAAAGTTAAATTTAAGAGAAATTGTTTCGTTTTGGACCTCTAAATTAGAGAGTGTTAATAGGAAATAAAAATTTACGACTTCTAACATGTAGTTTTCTCCATGTCATCTTACTACAGAAAATTAGATTTGAGAAAAAGGAATGGAGGGTTAGTTTTTCTAGCATGTTTAGGAGGTCTCTAGAAGTTTTAGTACAAAACATAAACTTGTAAATAACATTAATTAGCCCCAGAAAATAGGTTATAACTAGAGTTTCAGTCATTATTTTTTCATTTTGTAAGTTGCGTCGGGCTCTCTATATGTAGGAGAATTGATAAGATTTTATAGAAATCATATTTATGTTGGGATCGTTTGTTTTCAAGACCCCTTTTGTAGCCAATTTCTCAAAAAAAATTCGCTGAAATGCAATAGTAAAAACTCTAATAGTAAGCTCGAGAAGGTGCTTCCAGTTTAAGATGTATTCTCTAGTTTTGAGAGTTGTATGTCCTGGTTGACTCTCTATATAATAGAAAATTGACTGAAAGCATTTGTTTCACCATTTGGGTATTGGGTACTTGTTTGGTAGGCCCCTTTTGTAGCCATTTTTGCTAGATCGTAGAACAAGAAAACTTGGTCTTAATAGAATGTTAGAATTCTTAGGAAACCTCCAGAGGGTGTTAAATTTTATAATATGATTATTTTATAGTCTTACATGGTTGAATATTACAACATTTACAAATTATGTGCCACGAGACATATTTGTTGGTAACGACTTTGGTTAGATTGGTCTTTTGGACATCGAAGAAGGTCTAATTGTTGGTTTCATGAATAAGAAGTAGGTCAAGATAAGAATGTAGAATTGTTACCTTGATCTAAGGAATAGGTTAAAGGTGTTTGGTTAGTTTCTTCTTCCCTAGTCATCCATTGTTTCTTAGGAATCGCAACCGCCATGTTAGAGGCATCCCATTAAATCTAATAAAACCCTTGCGGTTGTCGGATACAAAAAGGAGAGAAGAATGTGGAGTGAAGTACTCTACACACACTTATTTTATTACGAAAAGTGTGTACAATATATAGGAGAACTAATCAACTACATTCCCTAAATCGAAGGAGGAAGATTTGGATGAAGGAGAGAGAATAATGGAATACACATAGAAGGAGAAAATAAAGGGATAAAATAGTACATTCTCTCTTTAAAATATAGACTATTAAACGTATGCTAACATTCCCCACTTATTACATTATTCTTGCAAATGTGACCCCTGAAAAATTCAAATTTCACTTTGCCAAGAGATTTTGTGAGAATGTCGGCAACTTGTGCTTCAGTAGGATAGTACTGGAGCTGAATTTGATGGTTCAAGATGTGCTCTCGAATGAAATGGCAGTCAATTTCAATATGCTTTGTTCGTTCATGAAAGACTGGATTCTACACAAGATTCAACACACTCTGATTGTCACAATAGAGAATAGGTGACTATTTTTTAGGATTTCCCAGGTCATCCAAAATGTGACATATCCATATCACTTCGCACACAGCTCCTCGTGCGGCATAATATTGTACCTCTGTGGATGAGATAGAAACAAAATTTTGCTTCTTACTTATGCACAAGATAGGTCCAAATCGAGGTGAAATATGTATCATGTAGTTGACTTCCCGTCATCAACAGATCCAACGTGGTCAAGTCGACATATCCTTGTAAGAAGAATTGATCATTCTTCTTATATTCCAGAACCATAATTAGTTGTTCCTTGGACATATCTCAAAATATTCTTTTCGCATTCTAGTGACATTTCTTTGGCTCTGCATGAAGTGGAAAGATAGCTAACAACATAGCAGAAATCTGGTTTAGTATATGTCAAATAGATGAGCCCTCCAACAAATTACCTGTAGAGAGTAGCATCTACTTGAGGTGAGTCCTGGAATCTTGAAAGTCGCAAGCCTTTTTCCATGGGAGTGGATATAGTTTTATTGTCAGACATTCTATACTTTCCTAGGAGTGTCTTGGAGTACTTTGTCCTGGGAGACAAAAATGTGATGCTCCTTTTGCCATATCTCCAAGCCAAAAAAGTAATGTAGTAGCCCCAAATATGTCATGTTGAATGTTCTTTTGAGATCATTCTTTACAATATCAACTTGATCTTCTGAACTTGCAGTGATCACAAGATCATCTACATATACAACTAGAATGACAATTTCTTTCCCTACCTTCTTTATATATAAATTCAAATCTGAGGGGCTACGAGTGAACCCATGCTACAAAAGGTGATCATTGATCTTGATCTACTATGCCCTGGGAGCTTGTTTCAGTTCGTAAAGTGATTTGATGAGACGACATACCTTCTTAGGCTGATCTTTATCGAAAAATCCTTCAGGTTGGGTCATGTATACTTCTTCTTTTAGATCACCATTTAGGAAAGCACTCTTGACGTCCATTTGCTGAAGTCTCCATCCTTTTTGTGCTGCAAGTGCGTAAACTACTTTGATGGTCTTCATCTTTTTAGTGGGTGCAATGATTTCTTCATAGTCGATGCCTTCTTTCTGAGCATATCCTTTTGCTACAAGTCATGCTTTATGTTTGTCGATGGATCCATCTGCCTTATATTTTCTTTTGAAAACCCATTTGCAGCCTATGGGTTTCGTCTCGTAGCGAGATCAAAGAGTTCCCATGTCTGATTTTTCATGAGCGAGTCATATTCTATATCCATGGCTTCTTTCCACTGAGTTTGAGTGAGTGCTTCATGAACATTATCTTGCTCAAATCTATTCATCAGTGAACTCATGAGTGCAAAGTTTAACTCATTTCTTGTTTGACTCCTTGTTTTGACTCCGGATGATGTATCCGGGAGTTGTTGGATATGTAAGTCCTTGATAGTGCTTTGCACCCACTTGACGTGAACTTGGCTAATTTTTAGAAGAAATATGTCGTTGCCATGTGGAATGATGTGGAGTCACATTCTCCAGTTCTCTAAGGTCAACAAATAGTTCTCCTGGCAGCATTTCTTTTCTCTGAGTAGTCTCCTCTGGCTCATCATCTGATTTAGAGACTAATCGGTGAGATGTGGTTGGAAGTGGATCTTCTGTTGATACTATTGAGTCAAAGGATGACTCATCACAAACCACATCCCGACTCTCATATATTTTACGTCTCGGGATCCATGAGACAATACACCTTCGAGGTAGTACTGTAGCCAAGAAGGATACATGAGAGTGTTTTTGGCTCTACCTTCTTTCTCTTCTGAGCTGGGACATGCATGTATGTTGTGCAACCAAATACTTGTAAATGAGAAATTGATGGCTTTTACCACTCCATACCTCTTCCGGCATCTTGTTCTATAGAATCTTTTTCGGTGCCCTGTTGAGAAGATATACAGCCATTTGTACTGCTTCAGCCCAATAGCATTCTCCTAGCTTTGTAGTTGATAGCATGCAGTGAGCCATCTCCATCACTATGTGATTGTGATGCTCAACAATGCCATTTTGTTGGGGCATGTAGGGAGCAGTCAGGTGCTGCTTAATGCCATGATGGTTCAGGAAGGCCAAGAACTTCTTTGATGTGAATTCCCCCCCTCGATTTGAGTGGAGTAGAAGAAGTGGTTGTCTAGACTCTTTGACAACACGATGATAGAAGTTCTGCAAGTGTTGAAGAGCCTCACTTTTCTTCTTTAGGAAATATACCCACATCTTGCGAGAGTGGTCATCCACGAATAGTTGGAAGTACTTGTATCCTGAAAATGAAGCAGGTAATGGGCCGTTTAGATCAGTATGAACTACCTCTAGACACTTCTTGGCATGGAAGGTGCTTATTTGAAATGGATCTCTGTGTTGTTTTCCTGTAAGACAAAGCTAGGGAAAATAGGCAAGGAACTAGACAATTTGGGTAGTCCACGGACCATTGCTTTTGAACTCATCTGGTGCAATGAACTGACCGACAAGTGTCCATATCTAAAATGCCATAGGGCAGTTGATTCTATTGTTGAAGCAGATAAAGCTACTACAGAAGATGAAACAATATCTAAAGCAAATAACTTATCTTTTACAAAAGCTTTAGCAAGAACCGTACCTTGTCGGGAGATTAAGCATGATTTAATGCCATTTTGAACAAGAAATTCTACCTTAAGGTGATGATTCAAGAGCTGAGTAACTGACAAGAGGTTGCTAGTCAAGCCAGGAACATATAGTACCTTTGTAAGTGTACATTTTCATGGTCCCAAAGGAATGGTGACATTCCCTATTCCTTCTGCAATGTACTCTTTGTCATCCACTATCCGAACTCGATCTCCAGTTGGTTCTTCGTGTAGTGAATCAAACAACTTCTTGTCACCTGACATATGCTTGCTTGCACCAGAGTCTATCAACCAGACTTTCTTTGTGGGCTGAGAAGTTTGAGAGACGAGTACAAGATTCTTACTACAATGGGCTCCTTTTGATGTCTCCTCATCAGAGTCATCATCTTCTTGTTGGGCTATGAGATGTCCCTTGTGCTTTCTCCAGCAGGGATGTCATTTGGACTTTTGAAAATCTTCATGCCCGGATGTGCTTGTATGGCTTGAAGACCCCTATTTCAAGCTATTATGCTAGCAATGATTAGTGTCGTGAGTATTGGTTCTATAAATGTGACACCATCTCTTTGACTTTTGATCTTTCTGTTGTTGTTTGGGTTGCACTTGGATTTGGATTCTCTGGGGCCCTTTCGATTCTTCTGGCCATGGTAAGGCTTTGAGAACAAGGATTTTTCCTGAGACTCCTCATGCGATGAAGTGATGGCCTCTTCCTGCTGCAACAAATTCACAAGCTCTTCGAATGTCACTATTTGTTTAGACACATTCAGTGTCGTAACGAACACTCGGAATTGAGAAGGGAGTGCTCTCAAGGTGATTGCGATGAGAATTTTATCATCCACCATTTCACCGAGTGCTAATAACTCGATCTTAGCTCAGCCACGCGACGTAAGAATTCCTCCACTTTCTCGTTTGACCCCATAGAGAGGGTGTGCAGCTTTGACTGAAGATGAAGTATCTTCATCTAATTTTTGGCTTCATAAATGGTTGCCAACTTGTCCTAGGCCTCCTTGGGTTTCTCCACATTCCTAACATGTGGTTGCACATCATCACTAATACTAAGCATTATCAACATCAAGGCTTTAGCACTAGCCATTTCATATTTTATTAGTTCATCAGGGGCTGTGGGAGCGGGCACAAACCCTGTGACAATTCCCCATAATCCTTCAAACTAAAGGATTGTCTTCATTTTTGTCTTCTAGGCTGTAAAATTGGACCCTTTGAGCAATTGAGCGTCAAAAGAAGTAACTTCAGAGCAAACATTGTAATAAAATATATATTTATTTATTTGAAGAGTTATTACAATTTTGACTCACTGACAAGAATTACTTGCTCGTAGATGCTCATGATATTCATGTACTATGAGATGAATATGCTTTGTAGGGATTTCTTCTTCATTGTCGTCATAGTGGTGTCATACCCGGCTTCTAATTCTTCCCATACTCACTTTGCTTGGTAGTTGACGTTGAAAAGAAAGTATTCAAGAAGTCCTTCTCAAACTAGCTTGTCAAATGCAAGATTGCTGGTATTTCAAAGCTCGTTCAGCAAAGAAAAGTAGAACCCGGAGCTCTCAAGAGCTTCTTCATAGTGTTCTCTGGCTGGTGAGTTGATATGTTGGCTTTCAGTTGTGGGGATTTGTGTTATTGACGCTCTCAATCGAGTTGTCTACACTCGACATTCGGTGTAGTATTTGTAGTATCTCCAAGTTTCTTCTCCTCATGTGGTTCTACCTCTTCACATAGGTAGTTGGTCTTTTCCTCCACATAGCAGCAAGTGACAAACTCCAAACTTCACATTATTTGGATGCAAGTCTTCACGCAATTACATGTAGGCTGCTCCTCTAAAACACCATGTGTCCTCCAATGCAAATTGTAAAGCTTCAGTTCATTCTCTTACCACTTGTCTCCACATAGACGTGGCTTATTTATTGACACATGTGACTGGTCTATGCATACATGCCCTCACATAGAATATTCAGGATGTTGTTGACAAGCTTAAATGTGCAGGATCCTTTTGAATATATGTAGCAAGATAACTATAGGGGTCGCAGTTACACCAGGAAAATATAGATGCCAAGACGAAACTCAGATTAATTGCATGCAGGTTTCTAACTCCTCTTCCTCCACACAGGTTTCTAGAACAGCAGCACCAGGAAAATGGAATTCAATTCCCATGCACAGTCTGCTCTGACTCCTCTACACATGAGTTCCACGCAACACATGACTTCCACCTTCCACATTTTTTTTGTTTGATTTCCTTCTTTGTCTCTTCAAAATTTCCACACAAGGATTTCTCTCCTTTCCACACAAGAGGTGAATAGATACTTTTTTCCACGCATAAAACAAGAAAAAACATGCACAGGAAAAACAACATTTTTTAAAAATGTCCACGTTTTAACAACAAAACGTTTTCTCTTGTCTTGCGCAGGTTTTAACACAAAAACGTTTTCTTTTCTTTCTTTCCACACACAGCTCTCCAGCTTGCTGATGGAATAGTCCTTCCTCCACTCAGGCTCCTTGCAAATTGAAGATTACTTCCACGCACAGGTAGAGATCAAAAATGCTCTGATACCAAACTATAGGATACAGAAAGGAGAGAAGAATGTGGAGTGAAGTACTCTACACACACTTATTTTATTATGAAGAAGTGCGTACAATATATAGGAGAACTAATCAACTACATTCCCCTAAATTAAAGGAGGAAGATTTGGATGAAGGAGAGAGAATAATGGCATACACCTAGAAGGAGAAAATAAAGGGATAAAAGAACATTCTCTCCTAAAAATATAGACTATTCAACGTATTCTAACAACGGTATGGGTGTAAATTAAATAATTCTATCTTGTAAGAATCACCCAATATGATAAAATAGTCCCTCACGTATTGAAATTTCATTATTATAAAATTGGAATAATTTTTAATCTTCTTGTTTATGTTGCTAATCTTAGTTTTATAAGGAAACTTACTAAATGAACTTATAATCTTGTTGTTTCCTTTTCAAAATTGTAATTTAAAAATTAAGTATAGTTGGTTGAAAATGTTTGCTAACGCAAACTCCTCTAACTTTTCTCTAAACAATAAATGATAAGGGAAAGGAAAGTTAGTGTCTCTTATTATACGGTGGTGTTGCTTGAAGTGATATTTCTTAGCTAGTTTATCCTCTTCATGTAACGTAGGAATACATTGTGCTATTATAAAATGAATCTAGTTTTCACAACTTCAAATTCTCATCAAAGATCTCTGGTATAACTTTTAGAGTTAACTTTAGAAATGATCTAGTTATTTTTCTTAATCCTTTTGGAACTTGATAAAACCTATTTTCATACTATAACCACTTACTAAGTTTTGTTGAAATGTAACTTGGTTAAAACCTTCTTACCTTAGTAAGTACACATGTGATTATAAATCTCCTCAATTTGATTTAAAATGTTCTAAGTTAATCATGTTTATAACACTAATACTTACGTGTAGAAATAAGGGAATCACCCTCTTTCTAACCTCAACTCGTGGACTTAGAAGAACAATGATTATGCAAAATTATATATAAATATAAATCTATAAGCACAATTGTGTACCTATACCTTATAAACAACAATAGAAACATGAAATTATATGTAATCTAGAAAGCTCGTCAATTATGTAATTAATTAAATTTGGTTGGATAAATAATGTTATCATTGTTACCCCTTAAAAAGTTAAAATTGAGGTGATCATAAACTATTGCTTCAAATGGGATAAGTGATGTTTACTAATCTTAGTTATGTGAGATTCATATGAATTTCACGCTAAATAGTGGGTCTTATGTAAGTAAGTTAGGCATGGTGTTGTCTTCCTAGGTTCTAGGTGAGGAAGTAAAATGAATAATCGAATGATTGCGATGATCACACAAATTAGATATGCCTTTGGCTATTTGACTCTTAGGAAACTCCTTTATAATATTTCATTCACATAGAAAAATCTTTGTAAATTATTATAAGATAAATGAGGTCAACCCTTATTGTAAAGGACTGAGAATAATGATTAACTAATCTTTCCACCTACCTTGGGTTAAGACGTCCTCTATAATTAGTATAAACACTAGTTAAGAAAAATGTAATTTGGAATTGTTTTTGGGGTACTCTTTAAAACATGATTCCATTTGCTATTACCACTCAATAGGGTGGAAAATTCAAATTTCTTTGTGTAAAATGGATTCAACCCCTAGTTAATAAGTGTAAATTTATATATCTATCTCTAACAACTCAATGGGTCATTTACAACCAAATAATTGTTAAGTAAAAGTTAACATAAGTCCCATATCTTGAGAAGAATTAGACCTTACCTTTTCTTAAAGGAAAATGAATGTTGATCTCTTGTATGCCTGAGGAAAGTATGAACGGAAATGTTTTTGCATCCCGTCATGGTGGTATATTGTAATTTTCATAAGTATGTTGATAAGATTTGGGAAACATTCTCTTTAAAGGGATTTTGTTTTGTATACCTGTTCGATGTTTTCTTTTGATTATAGTATTTAAGAAACGATAAAATTTAAGTAAAACTCTTCTTATATCATATTGAACTGGAAAATTGTGGTTTGTTGTTTCATTAAGGAGTTATGGCTTGTTTGGGGCATAGAAAGTTCTAAAATTGCTTTGTCATAGTGAGAACATATATATATATATATATATAAACAATAATAAATTCAATTTTCATTAATGAGACTTCTAAAGAAATATTGACTCAGAATATAAATGTTCTATAAAACGACACATACTATGAAACTTTGGAAACCAAACTAGAAAACCAATCCTAACCTATTGGTTGACCATATATTTCACCCACAATTTTTTTAATACTATCATTTTGTGAACATAAAAATAATGGCCAAATTAAGTCAACACCTTTAACTATGCTTGGTATTATACGAATCTTTGTCCTTAACCTTAGTGAATAATGCAGATGTTTGAACTATTTTAAAAAAAGACTCACGAACCATTTTTTTTCCAAAACTTATAGTAATGATGAGTTAAGAGAGGAAACCACACGGAACATGGAGACATTTTCTATCTTATTGTGTGGTATTTGTGACACCTTGGATAGTTTCCTTGAGTGGGCTCGTACACAACTAATATGTAAACTTGTTAACTCCTTTTAAAACAACATTTATGTTCTCTTCGCTCACCCATCATTATTTTTCCTTTAATTTTAGACCTTATGTTGTATATCCTCTTATTTGGACCCTTATAGGAAAGTTAGATGATGAGGCAAATGAATTCGGTTTATACAATTCTCCTTGGTTAACATTCTCCTATTTGAGATATACTTGTTCTTGGACCATGTTACGTTTGAAGATACATGTTGTTAAGACAATTTACAAAATAAAATATTTTAGTTCCTTTAAAATGACCTTAATGTTGGACTTACACTACATGTGATCTTTTAGAGGTTTTAGACAATGAGGTTGATAATAGTTCCTTGGAAGAAATAAATTCCTTTAATTAAAATTAATCTAAGTAAGAGAAACACTTAGTACTTGACCAAGTTTGAATTGGTGGGACATGCTTGTTGTGTCCAACAACCGCATGATACGACATGATACCTCGTAAGATCTTATCCCTACCTCTTCAAGTGACTTCAGGAGGAAGTCTAATTTTAGGAGAGGGGGATGTAGTGCCCACATTTTTATAGCCTCAGTTATATATTGACTTCTTTATTCATAGACATGATTTGACATGGATTTGATATATTCTAGACATTATGTTATGATATTTGACCTTCTTGGACATGTATGGAGATTTGGGCACGTAGCGCAAATTTGACTTGATTAGTATGTTGACACCTTTTCATTTGATGTTGCAGATACTAACTTATTGTGATGTTGTTTGGACCTAATTTATATATGTTGGATACTTAGTTAGTCACATGTCTGGATTATATGGATGTATGTCATTTATATTTATCTCTATGGCTAACTCATGGTAAATTGTGTGTAATTGAGCATGTTTTCACATTTATGATTCCATGACGATGTTAGCTTATTGAGTAGTTGATTTACATTGTATTAGACAGGTGTGTTTAATGTGTGTAATGAGTGTGCAGGTGACAGGTCACATGAGAACGTGGGTTTTAGGGTGGCTACACAAATTGTGCACAAGCGGCCCATGGGGCTAAGCCCTAACCATGTTAGTTGTATGAGGCCTTAGTATTAGATTTCATTATTTTGGGCACCATGAGTGACCCTCATTTGTAATGTAGTATGTCATGTAAAATTAATCTTGTTTAGGATGTTTTATTTTGTTAAGTAAACTTGTTTTGGGGACTTAATGGTCCCCACATGCATTTAGTTTTGTTTTTGGGTAATTGTGTATTAATTAGAGGGGATTAGGGTCACATGTGAACCCTTGGGTGGGCCCCACATCCTCTACACTTGTGCCCAAATGTGCCAAACCTGAAATTGGGCTATTTATGACATTTTAAGTGACTCTCTTTTTAGTTTGGGAGTTCACTTAGCATGAAAATAATCCCTTGGACCCTACCTAATAGGTAGGGGGGCTTAATTTCAAGGCATAAAGGGAGTTTCCCTCCCATTTTGTCTCTCTTTGGTCACCATCCATGTAAGATGGATTGGTATGTGTGTTTTGTAGAAAGTTGCACAATCTTGTTTTATTTTCATTTTGGGCATTTTGGGAAGGGGGTGTTAAAATTGAATATATTTTTTTCTTCTTTTTATTTTGGAATCTTTGACTTGGAGGGAAGAGGGTGACACATGTCACCCCCTCATTGGTGAGGAAATTTATTGGCTTCTCTTCAAATTCCCTCATGGGGAAAAGAGGACTTCTTTGGGGGTGGGGGAGTTTCTTTTTTTTTTTTTTTTGGAGTATTTTTTGGTGCTTGGAGATTTTGGAGCTAGAATTTCTTGAGGAAGAAATTTGGAAAATCTTAGAGTGTTGGAGAGCTCTTGGAGGTAGGCTCTTTGAGCTCATTTTATGTTTTATGTTATTGCTAGATCTTAGCTTGCTTATAGTTGGAATGTATGTTTTAGTTGCTTGTATTGTTTATTGTTTAAGTATGTTGTTGTATTTATTTTTTTCCATCCATCATATGTTTTGATGGATGTTAGAATTCTATGGGGGAAGAGAGAGGGATTTTCCCTCTCAAACCTCATGGCTATATGGGCAAGCCATGTAGGTTCCTTTTAATCCCCTCATATGGTTTGAAGTGGGGAAGATGGTTCATATGGTTTGATCCCCTTCCTCATTCTTGGAGAGGAAACCCAATGGGTTTGCAAATCCTCCCAAGAAGGATTTTGGAGAATGGGTTGAGCAATAAGGAGGGTTTGTTGATTCGAAGGAATGAGAAGGTTGAGAAGAATCTTATTGTGTGCATCCTACGGTTGGATCAAACCTTTTAGCACTTTTGGGTATGTCATCTACTCTTTCCAATTTGTGAGGATGGATATGGATTTCTCCTCCTTTCTTTTATTTACTAAATGTTGTTTATATCTTAGTGCAAGGGTTTTCTTGTTTGTGAGTGTATTGTGGTGTTTGTCTCCATAAATCTTGTGCATAAAATTGTGGAAGGGATTCCTCTCTCCCATTGGCTTGGGGGAGTCTGGCATGTCTTCCAACTTTCGAAAGGCATGTAATGATGCCTAACGGTTAGGAGGTTAAACAAGCCTTTTTCTCTTGGTGTTGGATTATTTGAAAGACATTCAAAGTTGGTTCTCAAGTTAGAAAATGGTTGGAGATTTTCCTTGGTATCTTGGCATCATGTTGTTTCCCAAAATTCTGGTAGGTTACTCTTTTGTAATCATGAAAATATAGTTTTGGTGGAAGTTATATGTTCTTGTAAAGTCTATCCTTGTGCATCTTGAGTATTTTGGAAATATATAGTATTTTTGATCTTAACCTCCATGAGAAATTAAACTACTTTGTATGGTAAATGTTGTAAGAACCTTAAACCTCTTAAACAAATACAAGAAGTGGGTGAAGAGTTATTCCTTGTTAAGATCTTGTTTTGAGGATGGAAGTGCTATTAGATGTTGTAAAGAAAATAATGTTACTCTTGCATTTCTTGGTAGTATTGTAAAGGATTAAGGAAAAAAATCATTCAATACAATATACATTCAAAAAATTCATTTATTTATAACTTTAGAAATCTAGTTATTGCTCTTAAGAAAAATTCCTTTTAAGTTGTGGGTAGGCAAGTGTATAATGCCTTGTTGTCTTCTATTTATTTGGAATAAATACATTTGTAAAATTATTGGAAGATATTCCATTTATTTGTTCAAGTAAAGTCTCTTTTTCTCTCCTTCTCCCGAAGAACATCTTTGTAACTTATATTAGCATTATCATACTTAAAAAAATAAATTATAAATATTAGAGCTTAAGCTAATTGCTGGAATTACACATTTTACTAATAAAGAATTGTGAAAAAGTCACTATAATAATAGATTATACAATACAAAAAAAACTTTATATATATATATATATATATATATATATATATATATATATATATATATATATATACATAATTTATAACATTAAATTAAAAGGAAAATAAAACAAAAAAAAAAATTAAAGTGGGGAGGGCCGAGCCCTCCCCAAACCCCGCGCCAATCCTCACCACTCCCCAATACTCCAACCCCATACAACACCGCATTCTCCTTCCCTCTCCCTTAAACTAGATCTCTTCTTGGCCGAGGCCGCCGCCCGGTGACAATTTAAATCAACACACACAAAAAAAAAAAAAAACTAATGAAGCACTTCGCATCTCCCACGGAGGTTTTGGTTTACAATGGAATAAAAAAATTAAAATAATAATAATAATAATAATAAAAGAATAAATAAACATCTGCAACATAATGAGAAAGAAAATAAGTAAATCTTGAAATATTTACTTCCTCCTTTTGCAACCTAGAAGGTAACCCTACAAAATACAGAAAAAATAAAAAATTCCCAAATACGTTGAACCAAATATGAAATTTTAAAACAATAATAAAACAGATATTAAATCACACACTGTTAGGCCTCCTCCATGAGTGCCTCTGTGAACCCTGTAGCAAAAGGATAGAAGAGAAAGAAATGGACGACATACTATAATAAAATATCATTAAGAAATTTAGGGTTTCTTATCCCACTTTTTACTTTACGGTGGAGGATGATCTAATCCTAGGGTAATTATTAAATTTATAAATGCTCCACTTTTCATGGGAATGTCTCTAGTTTGTTAAAGTTGAATTAGAAATTATATATTATAAAGTGGGTTTTTTCACATGGAATGATTTACTTCTTATATAAAAGAATTTTGGAAAAAAAAATTGTTATCATTATGATGAATTTTAAAAGTAGCTTTGGTTGTAAGCCATTAATCTCTTTGGTCAGTAGTGTTAGTAATTTTAGGCACCTTGAAAATAATTACTTGAAAAGTAGATGTTGCATCTGGAATTGATGATATTTGGTTAGTCAAGTAAGTTTCTTAGTGGAGAAAACACGATAATTAAACCTAACCATAAATAGTATTGCAATTATGTTCTCTCACCGTTTTGAATCAGATCGACTTAATTATTTAGTAGGATCATTGTTAAGCAATGGTGAATCACCTAGCACCTTTAATTAGCCTAGTGTTGTGACCCCCTTTGGTTGTCTTAATGGAACAATGAGGTATTCTTGTCACGACTGCTAAAATGTTTTATAGAAAAAATTCATGACATGAGTTTTCGTCACATCTTAATCATTGGTCGCGGATTGTGGGGAGACTTATCTTTTATGTAGTGTTTTTTTATAATGTAATAATAATAATAAGTGTAATTAACTATCATTGTGACATGCTAGAACTCTAAATTTAAAAAAAAAATCCTCAAATCTTTATACTCCCATATGTTATTCTACTTGTGCTTTTTTTTAATGGCTTTAAATATGGGGTGTTACAAAAAGTGGAACAAAATTCTTACATTTGTCTCTTCTTGTTCGCAACGTGTTCTTCCCTTCGGCTACATCTGCAATCCCACCCCCACCATATGTCATATTTACATACTGTGTATAACCTTTACCTTACTAGAAATCCAATATCTTGAGTGATTTGAGATCAATTTGGGAGGAGGTCAATTGTTCAATAGGAAAAATAACTTCCAACTTACGATTCTTGAAGCACTCGACTTCCCACTTCCAGCGCTTATCTTCATATGATTCTATGGGCTCTTTACCCTTGACTAATTTTTCATTCACCATTAGACCCCCTAACTTTGAATAATCACTCTTCCTCAAGATCATCCACGTCCTTATCCAAATCTACCCACATAAATGGGGACATGTAGCCCGATTTCTTCAAATGAGGGAATTCCTCATCATCTTGCTTTCCTAGAAACATGGCATTCATATGCCTCCAACGAAAATTCAGCAACAACTAATATAGAAAGAGGAAAACATCATCCGATACCTCTAAAGCAAATTATTCCATATGTGACACACATTCCCCCTTTAACTAAATGTTTTTCACCGAAATCATAGGTAGGGTCATGGATTTAACCATCGCCAATTGTCCATTAGTCACAACATTTATACCTTGACCCTCCCAACGAAATAAAGGGCACTCTTTATTTTCCCTAGTTTGAACATTGTATCCCCTTTGATTGATCCTTAAGAATCATCTTATAATGAGTCATTTCCTAAACCACTAGTATAGAAGTCAAGGTAGCCTCAAGCCTAATCCCAACCCTCATACTAGGACCACCGATCCACGAAAAAGATAGAACAACTTCCCTAGTTTTGAAAATTTTCTTCCCCTTCACAAATACTCTCTACATGGCCCACAACCATGCATGTGGCACATAAAACTAGTGATAATTCAAAGTCCAATGGTTTATCCATCACTCCACTAGATGAGATGATGTGAATGAAACAGGGAAGATTCATATTCAAAGCCACATTCACACAACGCTTGGAAGTATTCATCTTTGTTGTAGCTTAATGTGGTGGGATGTATAAACAATACTTCCCCTAAAGACTTGGTAATCACCACTTGAACCTCTCTTTCTCAATATACCAAGGCAAAAGAAGGGATCTTTACCTAGACCGGGAAGGCACTAGGTTTGAGGGTCCTTAAGTCTAGGCCAAACCGCCATCTAGATAGGAACAAATTTTTTACCAAAGAATTAGAGGCCTCCAATGATCACTTTGAGAATATCATCTTCCCCTCTAAACTTGAATAAGAATGACCTATTAACCAAGGCCACCACTTAAATGCCTCAAAGTGCTTTCCATTTTATTCTTGCCCAATTAGCTCTCAATGAGTCATTATTAGGCCCAACGCCCTGTAAAAAATCCAATAAGAGCAAGACCATAATTGATTTTGTCCCTTTTCAACATAGCCTCGTGGATTTTCAAAGATAATCTGGGCAAGTGCCATCAAGGATTCGGGACAGGAGGAACATGTGGTAGATCCATTACAACCCGTCCACAAGACACTTTATATGCCAATGTAGATAGCCCGGAACTTGTGGAAATCCCCTCCCGCTTCATCAAACTTCCCGGAGAAGGACCATCGACTTCTTGCCCGACATAATTTTGAATTCCACCTTCTTCTCCATCTTTCTCTCACCGTCCTTCTCCTCCACCATATTCTTCAAATGTAATTTTAATTACTTAATATGTAGAGCCCCACCTCTTTTCACCCTGCCGGTGAATATAGATTCTTTCACTATAGTTTTTTTGTCATTACGTGGTCATTTTTGTAAAATTAAATTTTTGTATTATGATAACGTTATTAACAATAATAGAATAATAGATAAATATAAACTTAAAACCAGAGAGAAATTATTTAAATGAACTAATATATATATATATATATATATATATATATATATATATATATATATATATATATAATGAATAAATAAAACAAGATTTAATAACGCATAATAAATAAACTAAAAATGATGAATACAAGATAAAAAAGGGGTAAGTTGGGTGAGTGTGTTGGTGGAAATTGATGAGTTTTGACGTGTGGCAGGGAGTATAATACATGTAGTTTTCTTCGAGATCTGGAATTGGGTATGGATAGTCCATTTAAAGCATATGGGTGGTCATGTCCCTTGTCAGGAAATACATGAATTGATAAACACAAAGCATTCAAATCATGCCAAGGACTGAATTATGACTTCTGGCAAGTTTGTTAAGGGTTCCTCGGAGGAGACGGAAGAACCCAATAAAGTAAGCACAATTTTATTTGGGATGGCATTTTGTGTAAGAGACCCTTCTTCTGGCTATCGTCAATATGTTTTGGAAGGGAGTGGAGGTCGCTCAAGAGGATTTCCTTCCATTATGTGAACGAATTGAGGTGACCATCTAAATAGATTCATTGATAAATTTAACTTGCCCGGATACATTCTTGCCATGGCCAAAGTGCTCGAATTTCCTCCTAGGCATGTGAGGTGATAGTAGATGTTGTGGCGTGTTTTCAGAAACTCTTTATGGCATTGAATTTTTGATGTGGCTGCAGGCTTGTTTAAACTGCCTGGAAACTTTGGACAAGACATTCAACGTCCATCGGGCATAATGGAAACTGGACTATTGTCAGATGTTGTAGCTGCGCTGGCTCTGGTAGACATGTATGCAAAATGTGGAAGCATTGGCGGGCTCTTGAAACGTTTGACTAAAGATATATAAAGCAACGTCTTTGTGTGTACTGCAATGATTGTAGGATACGCACACAATTGATTGTTAAAAAGGTGCTGGGAAATTAGAAAATGTTTCGACTGGTGTAAAGCCAAATGCCACAAATTTTTCGGCATCCTCCTTGCTTCTATGTAGAATAGGAGATTTGGAGCAGGGTACTCTCACCTAAATTCCTGAATGAATCATGAGCTCTGAAAAGGGTTTGGGCATCGATCAAAGAATAAAATATAGATAAATTTGAAATGATCTGCCAAGAACAAATGATTCACACTCAGAAATTTGTGTTGAAACTATAGTACTTAGTGATGATGAAGAAGCTACTGATAGAAATTTTAGAGAAGAAATAAGGGGAGAGCATTTGCAAAATCTTGGTACTGTGGGAGATTTTTATAATGCAGATCCTTGCAAAGAGAGATCATCAGTGACATTCCATCTGCTGAGAAGCATTTTCACAAAGATGCAATTGAACAGAAGGAACAATTTTTGGATCCCCATGAATGTGTATACATCCACATTGATGAGTATATTTTGAGTTTTGTTGTAATCCCAACAGATTTTATGTAAGATCTCCACTGATCTTGGGAGTTGTGGAATCTGCTAACTTTGTGAGCTATGAAAATTGTGGTGTTGAAGGAAATTCACAGAAATGGGGAGTTTTTTGAAAGCTGGCGAACTATTTAGCAAAATACTGGGAGGGAGGGAGGGAGGGAGAGAGAGAGAGAGAGTTGTATCTTCATGTAATGCTAGCAATCCATCCTGGAGCACCTCTTCACCACAGATGCAAATATCTCCAGGCATGTTTCATCTCACCTTGCCCTTCATAATTCTTGTACTTTAGATTTTCTTTCGCAATGTAATAAATTTAAAACCTAGGAGTATCTCACCTTTAATTATTTTTTATAAAATGGTTTTTCCAAACAATAAAATGTCATCCAACACTTATGTAACTCAAATAACCCTTGGTCAAACAACATAAACTTAAACCCCTCCTTCTGACACAATCTAGAAAACTTTGTAACTAGACTATTAGCTCAAAATAATAAAATGCCTCCTTTTGATTTCATTATCGAATTGTAATTTTGATCATCACCTGTGGTTGCGACCACAACCTTATGCATTCCTAGACCCAGGGTATCAAAATTTGGTACTCGTGTCTATTGGTATTGGTGAACGCCAATTGAGTCACCAACTAAAACAACAATTCTATCTACCTAGAAAAGTTAGAAATATGCAATTACTAGAGACATGAAAACAACATGTTGAGCCCATAAAAGAGATGAAAAACATCGTATGTGTTCCTTGTTATGAGGAGAGTCATATCAAGCTTTAGATTGACCCCAAACGACCATTTGTACTCTCTTCGCCGCTCCTTTAGGAGCCTTGTTACCCTAATTTGCATTTTTAGGAGGTGTTAAAACTGAAAAGTTGGTTTTTGTTTTGAACCCTAAGCAATGAAATACTTATCCGCCTTTTCAAATCTATAGTATTTTTACTTGAAAATTTCAAACGTTCGGATAGGGAATATTACGAGGAAATCGGGGAGATTAATTAGAGATTGAATATCTCTTAATCATTCTATTAAACAATGGAACCATGTACAATATTTATAGGTACATGAATAAACAAGACTCCTCGGAATAGGTGGAGTAGTTACAAACTATACGAGTGAATAATGGAATAAATAATAACAACTAGCCTAATATAAAAATATGCATTGTCTATGCTAACATTCCCCCCTTATTACATTATTCTTGCAAATGTGACCCCTAAAAATTTCAAATTTCACTTTTCCAAGGGATTTGGTGAGAATATCAGCTACTTGTGCTTATGTAGGACAATATTGGAGCTAAATGTTATGGTTCAAGACGTGCTCTCAAATGAAATGACAATCAATCTCAATATACTTTGTTCATTCATGAAAGATTAGATTTTTCACAAGCTTCAACACACTCTGATTGTCGCAATAGAGAATAGGTAAGCTGTTTTTCAAGAATTCATAGGTCATCTAAAATGCGACATAACCATATCGCTTCAAGACACTCCTCGTGCAACGTGATATTTTGCCTATATGGATGAGATAGAAACAATATTATACTTCTTGCTTATCTACGAGATAAGTCTAGATCCAAGATGAGAAATGTATCTTGTGGTTGAATTCATGTCATTAATAGATTTGGTGTGGTCTCGAGTCGATGCATCCCAAGAAGAAGAATTGATCATTCTTCTTATATTCCCGACCATAATCGGTTGTTCCTTAAACATATCTCAAAAATGCTTCATTGCAGTCCACCGACATTTCTTTGGCTCTCGCATGAACCTAGAAAGATAGTTGACAACATAGTATAGATCTGGTATGGTATATGTCAAATAGATGATCTCCCCAACAAATTTCCTATAAAGAATAGCATCTTCTTGTGGTGAGTCCTGAAATCTTGAAAGTTACAAGATTTTTCCATGTGAGTGGATATAGGTTTACAATTTGACATTTTGTATTTTTCCAGGAGTGTCTTGGCGTAATTTATTTGGGAGACAAAAATGGGATGCTCCTTTTGGCATATCTCGAAGCCAAGACAAGAATAGGGTAGCCCCAAATCTATCATGTCGAAGGTTCTTTTGAGATCATTCTTACCAATATCAACCTAATCTTCTGAATTACCAGTGATCACAAGATCTTCCACATACACAACAAGAATGATAGTTTCTTTTCCTACCTTCTTTATATACAAATTTAAATCTAAGGGGCTACGAGGTAACCCATGCTGAAAAAAGCAGATTGTGGATATTGATATACCATGCCCTTAAAGCTTGTTTCCATCCATAAAATGATTTGATGAGACGAAATACCTTCTTAGGATACTCTTCATCAACAAATCCTTCAAGTTGGGTCATGTACACTTCTTCTTCCAGATCACCATTTAGGAAAGAAGTCTTGACGTCCATCTGTTGAAGTCTCCATCCTTTCTGTGTCGCAAGTGCATAAACTAATTTGATGGTCTTGATAGTCTTTGTGGGTGCAAAAGTTTTTTCATAGTCAATGCCCTTTTTTGAGTATATACTTTTTCTACAAGTCTTGCTTTGTGTTTGTTGATGGATCCATATGCCTTATATTTTGTTTTGAAAACCCATTTACAACCTATGGATTTCTTTCCTATAGGCAGATAAACAAGTTCCCATGTCTAATTTTTCTAGAGTGAGTCAATTTCTATATCCATGGCTTCCTTTCATTGAGGTTGACGGAGTTCTTCATGAACATTATCAGGCTCGAACCTATCACTTAGTGAACTCATGAGTGCAAAGTTTACCACATTTCTTGTTTGACTTATTTTTGACTCGGATGATGTATCTGGGAGTTGTTGCAAATGTGAGTCCTTGATGGTGCTTTGTACCCACTTTGGACGAGAACTTGGCTTATTTTGAGAAGAACTATGTCATTGCCTCCAGCTCTCCAAGGTAAAAAAATATCTCTCCTCGGAAAACAACTCTTCTCTCGAGTAGTCTCCTCTAGCTGATCATTTGATTCAGAGACTAGTCGTGAGAGGTGGTTGGTAATGGTTCTACAGTTATCACTACTGAGTCAAAGGATGACTCATCACAAACCACGTCTTGACTCTCGTATATTTTCTTTGTCTCAAGATCCATGAGACAGTAAGCCTTTGAGGTAGTGTTATAGCCAAGTAGGATGCACAGGAGTGTCTTTGGCTCAACCTTCTTTCTCTTCTGAGCTGGGACATGCATGTATGTTGTGCAACAAAATAATCGTAAATGAGAAATTGATGGCTTTATACCACTCCATACCTCTTCTAGAATTTTATTTTGTATAATATTTGTTGGTGCCCTGTTGAGAAGATATACAGTTGTTTGTACTGCTTCATCCCAATAGTGTTCCTCTAGCTTTGTTATTGTTAGCATGCAGTGAGCCATCTCCATCATTGTCATTTTGTGAAGCTCAACAATTTCATTTTGCTGGGGTGTGTAGGGAGCAGTCAAGTTCTAATTAACACCTTGTTGGTTCAGGAAGGCCAAGAACTTCTTTGATGTGAATCCCCCTTTATTTGAGTAAAATAGAAGAAGTGGTTGTACGGTCTCTTTCACAACACGATGATAGAAATTTCAGAAATGTTGAAGAGCCTCACTTTTATTCTTCAAGAAAAAAATCCACATCCTGGGATTTGTGTTCATCCACGAATAGTTGGAAGTACTTGTATCATGAAAGAAAAGCAAACAAAGTGGGCCATTCAGATTGGTATGAACTACCTCTAGATGCTTCTTGGCATGGAAGGTGCTCGCCTGAAATGGATCCCTGTGTTTTTTTCCTACAAGACAACTAGGACAAATAGGTAAGGAACTGGATAATTTGGGTAGCCCATGGAGCATTTCTTTTAAACTCATCTAATGAAATGAACTAACCAACAAGTAGCCATATCTAAAATGCAAGAGGGTTGTAGATTCTATCGTTGAGGTAAATAAAGTTGTTGCATAGATGAAACAATATCTAAATCAAATAACTTATCTTTTAGAAATTATCTAGCAATAAATGTATATTGTCTAGAGATTAAGCATGATTTAATCGGGGTTCATTTTAAGAGACCTCTTGGAAATCGGAGGTGGAGAATACCTGGCGAATATCCCCAAACTGGTTTCGCGGGAAGGTGAATTTTTTGGGGGTTGTATGAAAAAATTTCACCTGATTGTCAAGTGGCGGGGACAGAAGGCTGCAGACGCGTGATAGGAGATTCAAACAGCACCCTCAGTGATGCGCATCAATAGACCTTAGTGACGTGCATCAACAAGGTTGTTGACGCGCGTCACTAAGGTCTATTGATGCGCGTCACTTCATTTTCTTGACGCGCGACAGCAAAATCTCCTGTCACGCGTCTGCAGCCTCTGACCTCTGCTTTCTCATCAAAAATCTCCGTGTCTGAGGTCTTTGTCATGTGTCAACTTTGCACTTGTCTCGCGTCAACAACCCATTTCCTGCGTGCCGCGTGTCCACTGCCTCGAATATCTGCGCGCGCGTCAACACTACCCTTGTCGCGCGTCAATACCTCCTCTGTCGCGTGTCACCACTGCGCATGTCACGCGTCACCACTGCCCATGTCGCGCGTCACCACTGCCCATGTCACACGTCAATACCTCCTCTGTCGCGTGTCACCACTGCCCATGTCGCACGTCAATACCTCCTCTGTCGCGCGTCACCACTCCCCATGTCACGCGTCAATACCTCCTCTGTCGCGCGTCACCACTGCCCATGTCACGCGCGTCAATACCTCCTCTGTCGCGCGTCACCACTGCCCATGTCGCGCGTCAATACCTCCTCTGTCGCGCATCACCACTGCCCATGTCGCACATCAATACCTCCTCTGTCGCATGTCACCACTGCCCATGTCGTGCGTCACCACTTCCTCTGTCGCACGTCACCACTGCCCAAGTCGCGCGTCAACACTTCCTCTGTCACGCGTCAACACTTCCTCTGTCGCGCGTCAACACTGCCCAAGTCACGCGTCAACACTTCCTCTATCGCGCGTCGATGCAAATTTGTTGTCGCGCGTCAATAATCACAAAGCAATGATGTCTCAATCTACGGTGCTTAAGGGTATGCGAGTTAAAATTTCACAGTATTGGTAATTTGTTAAGCTACTTGAGGTATACTACCCGGTGAATTAGCTAGGTTTTTATAGGAGATGTTTTCAAATGAAGGTGAAGCCAACCCCTAGAAAAAATATACTATATATTTTAGGCGAACAGGGCACCGACCCACTCCGAATAATTCACCTTTTCAAATTTTCATAAAATGAAATTTTCGCCATATTACGAATATTCGCCGCTAAAATTATCCTTGGATTTAATGCCATTTTGGACAAGAAATTCTACCTTAAGGTGATGATTAAAGAGGTGAGTCACTGACAAGAGGTTGCTAGTCAAGCCAAGAACATACAATATGATTGTGAGTGTACATTTTCATGGTCCCAGAGGAATGGTGACATTTCCTATTCCTTCTGCAATGTATTCTTTTTCATTTGCTATCTGAACCCAATCTCTAGTGCATTATTCATTCAGTGAATCAAATAGTTTCTTGTCCCGAACATATGGTTAGTGAATCAAATAATTGCGTTGTTTTTTTTTTTAGAGACAACTACAAGGTTCTTACCACAATTGGGTCCTTCGATGACTCCTCATCGATTCATCATCTTGTTAGGCTAGGATATGTCCCTTCGCTTTCTCTGTGGGGACGTCATTTGGAATTTTGAAAATCGTCACCGATATGTGATTTTTTGAATCGAAGACCGCTATTTCAATCCATTGTACCAACAACGATCGAGTGTCATGAGTATTAGTTTTGTAGATTTGAAACCAATGCGTGGACTTTTGAGCTTGTAACTTTTGATTATGATTTGCTTGAGATTTCTTCTTTGGGGACCTTTTTGATTATTCTAGCCACGTTGGGGCCTTGAGAAAAGGGATTTATCTTGGGCCTCATCTTGGACTGAATTGATTGCCTCTTCCTACAAAGCAATAAGCTCACAAATTCTTTGAAATTCACTACCCTGTTGGATACATTAAGTGTCATAACGAAGACTTAGAGGCGAGAAGGAGCTACCTCAAGGTTATCGAACCGAGAATCATATCGTCTACCTTCTCACTAAGAGCTATTAACTCTGTTTGCAGCTCGGCCACTCGACATAATAACTCCTCAACTTTCTCATCAGATCCCATAGATAGGGTATGCAATTTTTACTGAAGATGGAGAACCTTATTCTTATTCTTCACCTCAAATATGGTAGCAATCTTGTCCCATGCCTCCTTCAGTTTCTCTGCATCCCGAACATGCGGTTGCACATCATCGGTGATACTCAACATTATCATCATCAGTGCTTTAGCACTTGCGATCTCATATTTAATGAGCTCATCAAGGTTTTTAGAACTTGTGTGGACCCTGTGAAAATGCTCCATAATCCCTCAAACTAAAGGATTGTATGCATTTTTGTTTTCAGGCCACATAATTTGGCCCTTTAAGTAACTAAGCATCGAAAAGAAGAAACTTCGGAGTAGACATCTTAATAAAAAAATCTTTTATTTATTTATTTCAAGAGTTATTATAACTTTTACTCACTGATGAGAAGTACCAGCTAGTAGATGCTCATGATACTCACGTGCTGAGAGACGACGATGCTTTGGGGGCGTTCTTCTTTTTCTTCACAATTGGTGTCATACCCAACATCTAGTTCTTCACGAACTTGCTTTGCTTGGTAGCTAACATTGAAAAGGAAATATTCAAGAATCCCTTTATGAACTAGCTCATCAAAGACTAGATTTCTTGTGTTTTGAAGCTCGTTGAGCAAGGAAAAATAGAACCCAGAGCTTTCAAGAGCTTCTAGTCTGCATTTTCTTTGGCATGCAAGTTGAGTTTGTGGTGTAGGAAGTCTCATTGATGTTGTGGCTTTTAGCAGTCTTGATCGTGTTATTCACACTCGTCATTCGGCGTTGGCTCTGAGAGACCCTTCATGACCGTGGTAGAGGCTTCTTCACCAGGAAATATATGGCCTTTTTATAAATTATTTATGACTTTCAAGTTACACGAAGCCAAATTCTCCTCTCCTCGTGCCACTCTAACTCTTCACACAGGTGATACTAGCAATGTTGGTGCAAAGTTACGGGCTTAGACAAGTAAATTATCATCACAACACCTCGCACATGTAGAAATTCATCTTCACACATAAATGAATGGATTGCACACCAAAAAGAATGGTATTCCATGTAGAAAGCAACTTGCTGGTCTATTCCTCCTCTATGTAGGTGTTTTCCTCCTCCACGTAGGTATGAAAATCAATCACTCAAAATAAGTTTCCAAGCCTCTCTACGAAGGGATGAAGAATATTTGTATTTTAGCGTAGCAAATAATTTTAAAATAACGTAAAACTTCCACACAGCAATGTATTCTTTCTTACCACACAACAACAACATTTCAAATTTCCATGAAGCTATGCATAGATAGCTCCACGCACTCTTCTCCATGTCCATTCTTAACACAACAGTCAAAACATCCCTAACAAGAAATTAAAATTTAATATCAAGTTCTTACGCAAAATGTGTAACTTCTGGTCTATGTCTCCAAATCAGATCACCCACACATGCTAAGGATTAACTAAATACCATGCAACCTCGAGAATGTCCACGTTGCAAGATACCGGTCTCTCCACATGAGCCAATTACAAGTTTGGTGTCTTTGAAAGGTATATGCAGGAGAATAAATCGTGGAAAATCTACCTCCACGTAGCCTTCCAATAAATAATTCTTTAATGTAGGGCGTCCTCCATTCTTGCACATAGACTTAAGCTAGTCCAACTCAGCGCATCAAATGGGAAAAAAAACTCTAGAACTATTCGCTTAATTCAACATGCACGTAGCGAGAATAGACTTCAGCAGCTTTCAAACCGAGGTCTCCTTCAAACACTCAGTCACAATTTACTCCTTCAAACACACACTCTAATAACATATTATGAGGAGGAAATCGAGGAGATTAATTAGAGATTGAATATCTCTTAATCATTCTATTAAACAATGGAACCACATACAATATTTATAGGTACGTGAATAAACAAGACTCCTCGGAATAGGTGGAGTAGTTACAAACTATACGAGCGAATAATGGAATAAATAATAACAACTAGCCTAATATAAAAATATGTGTTGTCTATACCTGCAAATATCACATTCTGGTTAGTTTGGAAAAGTGATTTTGTAGGCCTCGGCCGTAGTTTGACTAGGTCAAACTTAACCAATCGCAATCGGTGGATCCGGAAAAATGTCACTATTTCAAACTTGTTTTCCAGTCTTCAGTCCCGTTGAATTTGATGAATTCTTCATATATAAGGGAACTTGTATGAAATTTCTCATTGTGTGTTTGTCCATTGAACATTAATTTTGGACATAGTTTTCTGAGCTCTCGAGCTAATTTTTGATCATTTGTAACTAGGCCAATTACGACCGATGGCCTCGGAAAAATAACCTCCAATCGTAAACCATTCGCGATTTCTAAATTCATTATGTTCTGTCAATTCTAAGTGTATAGGAGGACACTTGGAAATTTACACGTGGTGTGTTTTCTCATCATAAGACAACGTTGGAAAGTGGTTTCTTCAACTCCGATATTTTTTTGAACGTTTTTGCAACTATTAGGGAAACATAAAAAGATAGCTTTAGGACCCCTTTCGGTTGCTAAACCACCATGGAAACTTGTTGACACTAGTAATCTGTTTGAAACTCTATCGTGTGACTTGTTGTGTGATATTGAACTTTTGTAAAGTATTCTTCTCCCTCTTCCCTATGTATTTCTCTCTCCTTGGTAATAAAATAATAATGAAGTGAACTGAAATGAAATAAATATGTGTCTGTAACCCTCTCCTTTCAAATGCAAATGAATAATATTATTATGTAAATGGGAAACAAAAGATGTTAATTTCGCTATATTAGGGTGGATGCCATGCCAACAATTTATCATATTTTTATACTCACATGGTTTTGTAAGATGGAAGTGAGATGGCGAAAAGGTGTTGTGTAGTTCGTCATTTTTATTGTAGTTTATATATATTCTTGGAAAATTTTTATATGGGTAATGTATTTCCATTATAAATAAATATGTATTTGAAGTTTGGTAATTGGTATGAGATGCTAGGTTTAAGGATACCTTGGGAAATCTTGATTTAATGATAGGTGCAGTTTTAATTCATATTTACGTATGGTAAAAGGTATGATATATACATGTTAAATAAGTTTTGATTTAATATCTTATACGTGTGTTTCCGATGTGCAATAGATGATTAAATAATTTGTGTGTTGCATGATTTATCTTGTAAATGTAATAAATAAATGTAACCACAATAGACAACCTTAGTTTAAAACTAGTACTTATCTACCCCATCTTGCATGATATTTATTAGCACATAAGAAAATATAACTTTAGAATGAACTTAAAATTTGTACTCGATAGCACCTCCTACTTTAGGTAAATAAGATCCCTAGTTTGAGTTTTTTGTCATAGTTGGTATGTTTAGCAATCTCATTGTAAAATTGATGGATAGGAATAACATGGTCAAACTATTTATAGTGTAAGAATAAGTAACATTTCCTTAGGATCCTAGTGGACTACCAAGTTTTACGAAGTTAGATCTAGAAATTTTAACTTCATGATTGAGTGAATTTATTGTGGGATCTAGATGATTCAAGTGGAGCTAGTGAAATAGTTGTGTTATGACATAAAATCTTGTTAATTATCTCTTTAATTCCTCGTAGATGAATGTGTTACCTTGGTTAGAAACAACATAACACCTTGGTTTTTCATGAGGGCTGTTTAGCATAAGTATGTCCTCTCATCTCAAACTCATATATAGTTGGGGTGTAGATCCTTAGGTGCAATTGGAATTAAACCAAACCTTGGCTTATTAAAGGGTTAACTTTTGGGTTAGAATTGTACATAGCTCTTAAGCAAATGCAATTGTATTTAAAACATGTTGATTTAAGAGAAGTATAAAAATGGAAATTTGGTCTCGTAACCCCATGTGCCTATTTGAGATTTGAACCCTAGTGACAAGCCCAAAACCAAACAAAGATACTAGGTGAAAGCTGTTATTATTGATCTCGTGTTGGGATTTAAATGACACAAGTGGATGTCTTTGTTGTAGTATATGTTAACACTATTGTGTATAAGAGAAAAAAAAATGGGACGTCTCATGCTAGGTTAAAATCCTTGTTATAGCAAATCCATTAGTGAAAAGTATATGTTAGTGAAGTGTTCTTTGATCATTTGTTTGGATGGCGCATCATATAGTTTTGACCTTATACAAGGTCAATGCAAATAATGTAATTTGGCCACCCTTTGATAAAACATTGTATACTATAGTCACCACCTTATGTATTTCCTGTTGGATTTTGCATTCGGTTGGAATAAGACCATATATTACCTTTTTGGGGTGATCATTACATAATATGATTCGGTCGGCACTTTGTATGTTGGAGCATGCACTATAGTCTAGACTTTGGTCAATATTTCAATGATTAATTTGATTAACACGTGGCTGGCCCCTTCTCCATGGTGACTCACCCCTTCACATTTTATCTTTGGCACTTTGTCTTAAATATCTTGGCCACTGTGATTGGCTATGTGATTGATTCTGGCACTTGGATTCTTGTGAACTGTCGATCTTGATCTTTATTTAGGGTTTCACTTGGATTTTAATGTAGTTGTTGGCAAGTGACCATGATGGTTTGCATTGAACATGGAGATCAATTCTCATCCTTTGATCTTTGTACCTATTGAATTGGACCATTTGATCACTAACTCCATGTGAGTTAGGTTAAGCAAGCTTAGGTGGGTGAGTTAAAATAACTCAACCTTCATTCATTTTTCATTTCACATCTAGTTTTCTCATGAGATAGCAGCAAATCCCTTGCAATTTTTGTGTAGAATACCATTTTTGATATGTGAAGCTCGATGTTTGGTGGTTGTACACTTTCTATTCTACTCTATGTGGTCACCATTTCGGCCCTTCCTTCTTAACAAGATATGAGTTCAGTTTTGTATTAGCCACCATGGTTTGGGTTCGATCTCTCAGTCTTCTTGCACAAATGATCACATGTTGCTCTATGGCATCTGTATCATCGTTATTTTAAGAAAGGTGTTCATGGCTTTGTGTTTTTGTGATCTCTGACTGTATATTGATCATCTTGAGCTTTGTAAGGTTTTCTTTGTTTTGAGATCTCTGCCTAGTGTTGTCATTTTTCCACCATTATTGTCTTCTACCAATTTCGGTTCCCTTTTTGAGTAAGATTTGAGCTTGGCTTTATAGTTTTCTGGCTTCCTACGGAGCTATGCAAGGCTTTCTTAGTAGACACCATTGTTGGAAATCGAGCTCAGGATTTGGCTTTAGAAACCCTTGGTTGGAGTTCAATGCTTTGATTTGTATTTGCTATGTTGAAGGCCTTTGAGCTTGGGACTGTGTAACTGTCCTACTGCTTGTCAATGAATGGTAAGCTTCAATCTCCTAATCACCACTGTTACTTTTCCTTTTCCATTTCAACTTTGAAACACTAATACTCATTTTTCCTTTGCATTTTAATGTGATTTCATGGTTCGGCCTTGGTCGTTTCAAGTTGAAACTCGTTCTGAGCTTGATCTTCTCTTTCTGGACTTGATGACTTCTCAAGGGTTTACTCACCTTCAACGAACCAGTAAGTAGTTACTTCTTACTCTGAAATTGATACCCATTAATGGGTTTAACAATTAAATCTAGAAACTGTGCTTTCCAAGACATGGGTATTTGTAGATCTGAGTTTTTGAGAAATTCTTCATTTCTGTTCAAATAACTTTGTGTAAAAGTATTTGAAACATTGCACTTAGAATTGTATTTTGGTTTTTTTATGTATTTATATGATCCGGCCATTGATAAGATGCTTTTGAAAACTTTGTATGAGCTTGTTTTCTTTTCATGGCTCCATTTGGGTATTGAAAGTTCTGTGTTTCATGGTTTTCTGATCATCCTTAACCTTTTGAGCTTGAATTGAGAACCATTCGTGTGCAGCCTTTACTTTGTATTCTGAGGATGATTCCTATCACTTGTTGGAATACTGCAATCTTGTTTGTATCTTTATACTGGATGATGATCTGATGAACAACTTATCTCTTCTACTCTGAATTTGATCTTTTCTTGAAGTAATTGATGATGTTGTATCATGCTTCTTTACTTGAGGGCTTCAAATGACACAGTTGTATTTTAATTCTTACTTTGTCAAAATAGATTGTGTTTTGATCTCTGTAACCTATAGCTACATTTTCATTCTTGGACTCTGAAGTTGATTCTGTAGCTGAAAACTAAATTGGATTTATCAATTGTAATAGAAGTGTATTTTCTGATATTTTTGTACTTAAGATGTCTTTGTATCTTGCAAGTGGCTTTCTAGAAATTATAAGCAGTTCTTAATCTATTTAATACCATTTTCAAGCATAAGCCTTGATTTAGATGCTTTGTTGAGACATTGTAGCTTGTTTCTTTTACTTAGATGCTTTACTTCCCTAATAGTAGTATTTATGGCATATTGGAAAATTTAAAATGTTTATTTTTCATGGCGGAGCCTTGGAAAAAATTTTCCAAAATTTTCAGTTGTAACCTTTTCTTTCTTGTTAACTTCAACTTCTTGAAATTTGATTCTTCTTCTTTGGTTGCAAACTGAAACATGTACTTCTATTTTCCAGTCCCTCTTCTGTACTGTAACTTCTTCCCTTTGTAGGACAGTTGTTGAAACATGAGTTACATTCTTCCTTCTCTCCAAAGCATGTACTTATGACTTATCTATTTCTTCTTGGTTGCAACCTACACCTGCACACTTAAGAAAATAGTTAGAAAATATCTATACTTTTTGGCTTCTCTTATGTCCATGTTTTTTTCTTTTTCTTTCCTTTTTCCTGACTGAGAAAAAGATGTATGCAGTTGATCTTCAATTAATCTGTATCTCCTGTTATTAGAGATCCATATCCATAAATTATTACAATATTGGAATATAAATTGATCCCCGATCTCGTGAATCTGAAATTTTTTCTCTTTTCTTCTTTTGAGGTACAGTGACTTCTACAACAAAGATTAAGAAGGAACAAAAGTTGGAATGGAGATGCTTCAAACAATGAAGAAAACCCCCAAGGCAATGACGGGTTAACTCATACTCCTTTACTTTATTTTTCATGCATTTGTACCTCTTATTTTAGTAATTGTACTTTACTTTTCGATTTACATCCCACGGATTGTGTGGGAATATTTGAAATTCCTTATGAATAAAACATTGAATTTTGAAAATGAGTTCTATATTTCTTTATGGATTTCACCTTTCTCTATTGATTGTATGATGAACTAAACAACTCAAGTAATATCATTGAATGTCTTAATCATGAAGGAAGGAAAGCTGAAGAAAACCTGTAATATCCGAAGAACGAACTTTGATTTCTACAATCTATAATTATGTTTTTGTCCCAAAATACAACATTTCACCTATTATGTAATTGAATTTCTTTATCAAGACACATAACTATCCTTCGAGGCATTGTGTTCTTTTGTTGAAGATAGTCATGAACTTGTAGACTATGTGATCTATTATGTTTTGTAACTGCACACATAGCTCCCATTTCATGTAATCATCAACTAATTCAACAATAACAATAATATCAAAACTCCCTTAGCTCAGGCATGCTTCACCAATGACTTCCAACGTATCAAACTTTCGAGTTGCCCATTTTTGCACAAGTGCAAAAATTGTCAACATTACCCTTAGTGAGATAAAACTTCGAGAAAACAAAAGATATATATAAATTTAAATAAAAAAATTTAATGTGGAAATATTGAATGGATTCAACAAGTTATTGAACTACATTAACTAGTGTATTGAAATAAGTATATCGTGGTCGAATTCTTTTCATGGGAAAATCTATCTTGAATCTAACTCTCCCTCAAATCCTAAGCTTTCTTTCTTGACATCACATCAAATTCACTTATGTAATAAAGGTAATATTTAAACATTGAATAAATTGTTTGAGAAGCATAATCTTAACGTAAAAATGAGAGAATTAGGATCTTTGTATGTAATTTGACATATGAAAAATAATTATGTATGTTATGGAGATTGTTGTAAGGGATAAAGAGCCAACATAAATGGTCAAACTGTAACTTTAGTGTGAAATGAATTTAATAATTTTTAGGTGAAAAAAAAAGAGAAGATTAAATTATCCTTACATAATAATGTTATTGGAATGTTAATGGTAACCGAGTTGTAATCATGGTAATGATGTGTTGTGGGTTTGCTCATGCTTGGCTCCCTTTTCTTGTGGTTGGATTATTGGTAGCATTTACTCATTTGAGGAAGTGTTGCATCGACATGTATATGGTGTTGTCGGTGTCTATGTGAGTAGATGATTTATGTAAGTGTCTTATGCGTTGTTAATTTCTCTACTTGGAGCCCTTTTGATGTTGTGTAGTGAGCAATGTATGTCAAAAAAAATTTATTTTGGTATTTTTACTTTTGTAATTGTGTGTGTAAAACGTGGGTGTTACATTTAGTATCATAGAAGAGGTTCATGCTCTCAAACCTCTTGAAAAATTGGAGTTGTAATGGTTTTGCATGGTGGTGGTCAAGATTGAATGATTCTTGTGATATATGTTGTTATGTGACCAATGTTGTAATTATGATATTATGAACACACATGTGGTGCATGTTGCTTAGTGCGTGTTTCTTATCATGTTGATGTGCTTCTGATGAGATTATTCTCTCCCCATTTTGTGGATTGAATGGCGAGTCCACATGTGGTGTGCTACCTTGGTATGTGTGAGTAGAATGTATTTTATGGATTGCATTATGTTAGAGCATTTTATCATTTTTGCATATGTCGTGTGTTGATGTGTGTAGGAAAAATATTGGTGTATAATGGATTGGATTATATTGTAATGTTGCCACCGTGTAGTGACCAATTGTGTGTCACCATGTTGTCTTGTAATTGATTCTATGTGGTAATGTTATTTCTTGTGCTCATTGTGTGTATAATTTGTGTAATATGAAATGATTCATGTCATGAATTAGGGGCATATGGGGATTGTATTACCACTATTGTATAGTGATTTCACCTTGGATGAAGTATGTGGTAATGTGATGAGTCATAACTGTGAAATTAATGATTGTGTTATACGTCAGTGTACATATACCATGCGTAAGATGCCGTGGTTGAACCGAGTGAATCATCATTGTGTTAGTGATGTATTTATGTGTTACTTTGTCAACCCTACACTAACCGAAGCTAAGGAAAATAATTAAAAGGTGTATGTTTGGAGTGAGGAAATGTGTACCGTTGACTAGTTACTCGAGCCGAGTATGAGATAGGAGGTGGAGTCTTACATAGGCTAAAAATCCACTTTTGTCATTGCATTTTATGTATGGCACTTGCTCAATGGGTATCATGTATATTGTGTTTCGCAGACACCTTAGGCTCAATAGATAGTGACTGTACTCTTTTCTCACTCCCTATATGGTTATGGTATGCATTTAACCTAAGTGTAGTTACGACTATGTTGAGCCTTGTGGAAGTGGTGGAGGGATGCTTTGCACGAGAAATAGTGATAGTTGTATTATTTGATATGTTATTTTACGAGTTGAGGCCTTATTTCGAGTGACAACAACTCATTGAGTACCCATTTGGTTGCCATATAGTACCACATAGTTATTGTGATGTGTTTTCTCTATACGTATTTTATTTGTAAATTAATTTATTTTTTCTTGCTAGAACCAAAAGTTTTCTTGATTGATGTGTTCTTATATTTTGGGCATTTTATTTCATTGTTACACTAACATATGAATTTTTGCACTAATTATGGTTCTTTCTCCATTTGATTTACTTATTTTTAAATTTTTATTTTCATGTTTAAAAGTATTATAGCGTAGCCCAAGGCTTGGGGTTTTTCCACTTGGCATTTGAAACTAATTGTTAAGCTATTTTTAATGTCGTAATGTGTGGAATAGGGTCATTGGAATCACCATGGAGTTGTGGAAAATATGGACCTACTTTGTTGTATGGGGGTATCTTTGTAAGGAGCTATAGATAACTAGTTGGTTATCGAACCATGAGTTATTATGTCACTTGGGTTAGAGTTATCTAAATTCTATGTGCTTAGGGCCATAGGGTGACTAGCCTCTTTTGGGGAGTGAAAAGGAAAATTTATCTTTATTTTATTCTTTGGAGGGAGGAATAAGAGATTTGTGGGAGGCATAAGAGATTTGTGTGGGTGTGTTTGATGCTTTAGGACATATTTGGAGTTGTTTTATGATGTTAGGATTTGTATGGTATTTTTATTATGGTTTATGTGTACTCTTGAGAGTCGGGCTATGTCTTGTGATGTTGCTTCCATCTTGACACTATAAGCTAGAAAAATGGTTTGGAGTTTTTGAAACCTTCACATATGCACCTATTGGGAATTCCATGTTGTTGTAGTTTTCTTATGTTATGAGTACTATTGTGTCGGGCGCATGTGTGGTAAGTACTATGTTGCGTGGGCCATGTATGTTCTTTCCATGCTTTGGGTTCAGTTCTTGTGATGGGTTACAGTCATGAAAGTACATATCATGATGTCTTATGGACCATTAGTGTTGTGTTTGGCCCTTGTGTGGTATTGTGATGTCAGTTCTATTGGACACCCAAAAAAATTACAAAATAAATAAATAAATAAAATAAAATCCTAAAACAATGAAACAGTAAGAGCTTGAGCTTATAAGTACTATCAAGGGAAATGAGTAAATATAAAATAGGTAATGATGTAAACCGGAATCGCCAATCTTCATAGAACTCTAAGAACTTGTCATCTTTGAATATCCTTTCTTACCCATCTCTCTAGCTAACCGGGTGTTGTGTCCCATCGAGGATAATACTCTTATAAGGAGAGGAAGACTTACGCCCCACCCCTATTCGCCATCGATCGGTGAGAATATAGAATCTTTCATGATAGTTTTTTTTTTTACGTGGTAATTTTTTTAAAATAAAAAAATGTTATTATGACAACATTATTAACAACAATAGTAATAATGGATGAATATAAACTTGAACCAGAGAGAAATTAACCAAATGAACTAAAATAAATTTTATATATATAAACAAATAATTTAAAATATAGAATAGTTTAAAATGAATAAATAAAAAGATTTAATAAAGGAGAATCAAGAAAGTAAAAATGATAAATAAAAGATAAAAAGGGGTAGGTTGGGTTGTGTCAGTTGAAATTGATGAGTTTTGACGTGTGGCAGGGATTATAAAACTTGTACCTATCTCTGGGATCTAGAATTGGGTATGGATAGTCCATTTAAGGCATATGGCTGGTCATGTCCCTTGTCAGGAAAAACAGGAAATAATAAACACAAAACATTCAAATCATGCCAAGCACTGATTTATGACTTCTGGAAAGTTTGTAAAGGGTTCCTTTGAGGAGATGGAAGAGCCCAATAAAGCAGGCACAATTTATTTGGGATGGCATTTTGTGTAACAAAACCTTCTTCTGGATATCGTCAATATGTTTCGGAAGGGGAGTGGAGGTCGCTCAAGAGGATTTCCTTCCATTATGGGAACGAATTGAGGTGACCATCTGAACAAATTCATTGATAAATTTAACTTATCCGGATACGTTCATTCCATGGGCAAAGTGTTTGATAAATTTAACTTATCCGGATACGTTAATCCCATGGGCAAAGTGCTTGAATTTCCTCCTAGGTGTGTGATGTGATAGTAGATGTTGCGGCGTGTTTTCAAAAAGTCTTTATGGCATTGAATTTTGGATGTGGCTGTAGGCTTGTTTAAACTGCCTGTAAACTTCAGACAAGACATTCAACGCCCATCGAGCGTAATGGAAACTGGACCGTTTTCAGATGTTGTAACGGCGCTGGCTCTGGTAGACATGTATAAAAATGTGGAAGTATTGGCGGCTCTTGAAACACTTAAATGAAGATATTTAAAAAAGTCTTTGTATGGACTGCAAAGATTGCAGGATACGCACACAATGGATTCTTAAAAAGGCGCTGGGAATTTAGCAAATGCTTTGACTAGTGTAAAGCCAAATGCTACAAATTTTTTGGCATCCTCCTTGCTTCTCTGTGGAATGGGAGGGTTGGAGCAGGGTACTTTTACCTAAACACCTGAAACAAACGTGAGCTCTGGAACAGGATTTGGACGTCCATCAAAGCATAAAATATAGATAAAGGGGAAACGATCTTCTAAGAATAAATGATTCACACTCACAAACTTTTGTTGAAATTAGAATACTTAGTGATGATAAAGAAGCACTGATAGAAAATTTAGAGAATAAATAAGGGAGAGCATTTGAGAAATCTTGGTATTGTGGGAGATTCTTATAATGCAGATCCTTGTAAAGAGAGATCATCAGTGACTTTCCATCTGCTGAGAAGCATTTTCAAAAAGATGTAATTGAACAAAAGGAACAGTTTTTGGATCCCTGTGAAACTGTATACAAACACAGTGAGGAGTATATTTTAAGTTTTGTTGTGATCCAAACAGATTTTATGTAATATATCAACTGATCTTGGGATCTGTGGAATCTACTAACATTGTGAGCTGTGAAATTTTTTTGGTGTCAAGGGAAATTCGGAGAAATCGGGGAGTATTTGAATGCACGCAAACTATTTCGCAGACTACTAGGAGAGAGAGAGAGAGAGAGACTTGGAGCTTCGTGTAATGCTGGTGAACCCTCCTAGAGCACCTCTTCACTTTGGATGCAAATATCTCCCAGGCATAATTCATCTCACCTTGCCCTTCATAATTCTTGTACTTTAGTTTTTCTTTTACAACGAAATAAATTTAAAACCTAGGAGTATCTCACATTCTATTATTTTATATGAAATAGTTTTTCCAAACAATAAAATGTCATCCAAAACTTATGTAAACCAAATAACACTTGGTAGCAAAAGATAAACTTAAACCCCTCCTTAGGACACAATGTGGAAAACTTCATAACTAGACTATTAGCGCAAAGAAATAAAACGCCTCCTTATGATTTCATTCTTGACTTGCGATTTTGATTGTTACACGTGGTTGCAACCACAACCTTATGCATTCCTAGAACAAGGGTATCAAAATTTCGTGCCGATGTGTATTGGTATTGGTGAACGCTAGTTGATTCACCAACTAAAACAACTATTCTTTCTACCTAGAAAAGTTAGAAAAATGTAATATCTAGAGATGTACAAAACAACATGCGTAGCCCATAAAAGAGATGACCAACATCGTGTGTGTTTCTTGTTATGAGCAGAGTCATATCAAAATTTATATTGACACCAAAAGACCATTTGTACTCTCTTTGTCACTTCTCTAGGAGCCCGTTACCCTGCTTTGTACTTTTAGTAGGCTATTAAAACTGAAAAAAAGTCAAGCTTTCATTTTGAACCGTTGTTAGAACCCAAAAAAATGAAATGCTTATCTTCCTTTGCAAAACTATAGTATCCTTTCTTGAAAATATCCTAGAACCTTCGAGTTGGGAAAATCACATTCCAAGTTAGTTTGGCAAAGTGGTTTTGTAGGCCTTGACCGCATTTTGACTAGGTCAAACTAGAACAATTTCGACCAATGGCTCCAAGAAACTTATAGCCATTTGAAACCCATTTTTCAGTCCTTAGTCCCGTCGACTTTGATGAATTCTCCATATATAGGGGAACTTGTATGAAATTTTTTGTTTTGTGTTCATCCCTTGAACGTTAAGTTTGGACATAGTTTTTGAGCACTCGAGTTAATTTGTGATTGTTTGGAACTAGGCCGAGTTATGACTAAAGGCCTCATAAAACTAACCTCTAGTCCTAAACCATTCACTAGTTATGAATTAGGTCATTTCCTGTGAATTCTTGGTGTATAGGAGGACACGTGGAAATTTACTCGTGGTGTCTTTTCTCATCTCGAAGACAATGTTTGAAAGTGGCTTCTTTCCTTTGAGCTTTTTTTTAAACTTTTTTGCAACTAGTAGGGAAACATAAAAAAGAAAGTAATAGGAACCCCTGTCGGGTTGCGAATCCACTTTGGAAACTTATTTACGGTTGTAAGTAAGCTGTTTGAAACTCTATTGTGTGATATTGAACTTTTGGCAAGTAGGCTTCTTTCTCGCCTATTTCTTTCTCTCTCCTTGATAAAAAACTAATGAACTGAAGAATCGAAAGGAAATAAATGTGTCTCTAACCCTCTCCTTTCGAATACAAATGAATAATATTATGATGTAAATGGGAGACTAAATTTGTTATTTATGCTAGATTAGGGTGGATGCAATGCAGCAATTTATCATTGATTTCATGCTCACATGGATTTGTAGGATGGAAGTGAAATGGAAAAAAAGCATGGTGTAGTTCATTGTTTATTATTATAATTTATATATGTTATTGGAAAAAAATTATATGTATAATGTATTTCCATGTTACAAAAATTTATATTTTATGTTTTGTAATAGGTATGAGATGTTAGTTTTAGGGATACCTTGGGAAATGTGCATTTAATCATAGGTGCAATTATAATTCATATTTATGTATGGTAAAAAGGTTTGATATATACATGTTAAATAAATTTGAATTTAATATCTTGTAGGTGTGTTTCGAGTGTGCGATAGATGATTAAATAATTGGTGTGTTACATGATTTACTTTGAAAATATAATAAAGAAATCTAACCATAGTAGTAGACAGTCATAGTCTAAAATTACGGCTTATCCATCCCTTCTTGCATGATCTTTCTTAGCACATAAGAAATTCTAACGGTAGAATGAACTTAAACATTGTACTCGATGGCACCTCCTTGTTTAGGTAAATAAGATCTTTAGCTTGAGTTTAGCGTCATGGTCAGTATGTTTACCGATCTCATCATAAATCCGATGGTTAGGAAGCGACATCATCAAACTATTTCTTGTGTAAGTAGAACTAACACTTCCTTAGGATCAGTGGACTTAAATTTTTACGAACTTAGATCTAGAATTTAACTTCATGATCGAGTGAATTCCTTATGGGATCCACACGATTCAAATAGAGCTAGTGAAATAGTTGTTTATGACTTAAATTGTTGTTAATGATCTCTTTAGTTTCATCGATAAATGTGTTACCTTTGTTACTAACAACATAATACCTTGGTCTTTCATGAGGGTTGTTTAGCATAAATATTTCCTCTCACCTTTAACTAATATACGGTTCGAGCGTAGATCCTTAGGTGTAATTGGAGTTAAACCAAACCTTGGGTTATTAAGGGGTTAAATTTCGGGTGAGAATTGTATATAAATCTTAGCAAATGTAATTATATTTAAAATATGTTGATTTAAGATAAGTGAGGAAATTGGAAATTCTATCTCGTAACCCCATGTGCTTAATTTACCTTAGAACCCTAGTGAGAGGCCTATAACCAAACAAAGGTACTAAGTGTCACTCTTATGATTCATCTTGTGGTGGGATTTAAATGACACAAGTGGATATCTTGGTTACATCATGCATTAACACTACTACTTATAAGAGAAAATAAATGGGACATCTCATGTTAGGTTATACTCCTTGTTGTAGCAAATTCACTAGTGAAAAGTATGTGTTATTTTGTTTACAATTATTTTAAAACAATACTAATAATCAGAACATCTTTGTGATGTAAGATTAATGCATATAAGAGTAAAACAAGATTTTAGGTTAGGAATAATGTCTTTCATGGTCTCCTTATAACTCAATGAAACATTTGCATGTGATAGAAAGAATGTGAAATGCCCTTGGTGAGATCAAACTTTGAGAAAACCAAAGATATATATAATCTAAATAAAATTTCTTGATGTGGAAATATTAAATGGATTCAACAACTTATTGACCTATATTAGCTAGGGTATTGAAATAAGGATATCATGGTGAAGAATGTTCATGGGAAAAGATATCTTGAATCTAAATCTTCTTCAAATCCTAAGATTTATTTCTTGACATCACGTAACAGTCACTTATGTAGTAAGGGTAAAATTTAAACAATGAATAAATGTTTGAGAAGCATAAGATTTACATAAGAATAAGAGAATTAGGATCTTTGTATGCAATTTAAAATATGGCAAATAATTATGTAAGTTATGGATATTTTCATAAGTGATAAAGAGTCATCTTAAATTGTCAAACTATAAGTTGAATGTGAAATAAATTTAAGAATCTGTAGGTGAAAAAAAAGAGAAGATAAAGTTATCCTTGCATAATAATGTTATTGGAATTTTAATCGTAACTAAGTTGTGATCATGATAATGATGTGTTTTGGGTTTTCCCATCCTTTGGTCCCTTTTCTTGTGGAAGGGTCATTGCTTAGCATTCATTCATTGGAGAAACTATGGCATTGACATATATATGATGTTGTCAGGTGTCTATATGAGTTGATGAATTATGTAAGTGTCTTATGCGTTGTTGAGATCTCTACTTAGAGTCATTGTGGTGTTGTGTAGTGAGCAATGTAAGTAAAAAAAAAGTATTATTCTGGTAATTTTAGTCTTGTAATTGTGTGTGTAAAATGTGGGTGTTATAGAATAAATTCCAAATTATCATTATCTTCTCTATGTATAGCTAGCCTTAATGTGATTTTACGTGTGAGACTGTTTGGTATTGTTTGTAGGGTGCAACCTTCTACGGGGAAAGGAAAGATCTCGAAGGTGTTTACACTCTAGAATCAGAGAAAAATCATTTGTAAATTGACCTATGATTTTCTTGTGATGGGCTCTAGAGGAACTATTTATTGTGTGCGACTCACTATTTTCACCTCTTGCACCTCCCTAACTTCCTCTCGTGGCACAAAATGTAAGCATGTTCTCTTTATTATACTACGCATTCTCAAGTTGCCACCTAACTTCCCACGTATTTGGCCAAATGTGCTCCTTGAATCCAAGGTTGATCATCTTCTTCATGTGGGACATAGAGTGGGATGCCTCATGTGTAACTATTTATATATGTGAACGTATATAAGATAATTTAGACGGTATAAAAGGTGAAGAGATTTTAGACACAAATTCATAGCCATAAATGATTTACAAGAGTTTTAAATTAATCTTTATCAAGATACGGATAACTATTTAAATGAAAGATAAAATATTGGATTGAAGCATTAAAATTGAATGGTATTTTACTTTACTTGTAAGATTGGAAGTAATCTATATTCTAATAATCATTATGTGTGTGTTTTTTCAATAAATAGTTACATTGAATTATATTGTCTCTCTCTGCACAAAGAATTTTGTTTTGTCTTCTTATTTAGTATGCATGAGTCTCACAAGATTCTTCATTTGATTTAATAACCTATACTACATCATTCAAATTTTATTATCAAAAAAGTTGTGTCATGCAAGTGAATTGTAGAGCTATATTTTACATATTTGTAAGTGTGGATAAAATTCCATAAATATGTTTGATAACTACACTTGATGTGAATGGTATCAAGTATATTATAAAGAATTTATGTGATATGTCTCTTATGTAGTTTACTATTATAATGATAACACATAACAATGTCATTTTTTCTTAACCATGGCTTTATTTCTAATATATTCATTTCTAGACTCGTGATTTACAATATATGTCAAGTATACAATATTTATCTAGATTATTATTTATTTAATTATTAGTGAGGTGTTCCTACAATGCTAGGGAATATTCTAATGGAGTGAAATGTTCACTTTTATTTTTGACATTAAATTTAACATCCATTTGACCATCACATGATGGTTCAATTGTAATTTTGACTTTGTTGTCTCTGAAAAATGACTTTTTGTTTTCCAAGTTAAGTTTGAAATTTTGAGCTCTCGCCCTCTTAAACTATTTAAGCTAAGTTGAAAGTTTGAAGAAATAGCAAAATGCGTGCCCTAGTGTTGTTTAAATATCTATTTTTCTCGTTTTGAGAAATTCTCCATCTCTCGGTGCATGCGAGATAATATCCCCCTTACAATATCCTTTTTTGATCGAAATTGTTCACTTGTTCTATGGCCTTGGTTTTCAGATCATTGTTTTGCCTCCATGCCTTTGGCTCATGAAGGAAATTAAAAATTGCACTCAAAATGATGAAGTTTTCTTCCTCTGTGTTTTTCCCATGGTCGGGAGCGATGGGCATTTTCTTCCCAATCAAATTTTGGCCCCATCATCCACAGGTACATGGACATACCTAATTGGAAGTGGGTCGGTAGAGAAATTTGTGTTTTTGAGCCTCTTTGTAAAAAAAAGGGTGAAAACTTAAAGATTGACTGCATCCTGGATTATGTTATAAAGGGAAAAATTCAAAGTTGAAGTCAACAAGGAGAAAGCCAAAGTTGAAGCCTACCATGTAAAAGTCAAAGCGGGAGATCCGACGGCGGAGAACTTTCATTTTTGAGCTTTTTTTTCCAAAAAGGTTAAAATGTTGAAAAGAGACATGAGCCCATTTCAATGAGAAGATGCCACATGTCAAGAGTTCGATAATAAGAGCAACGGGTGGTGAATAAATTTGTGTTTTTGAACCTCTTTGTAAAAAAATGTGAAAAGTTAAAAAGTGACCTATAGCCCTGATCAGGCTTTAAGGGAGAATGCCAAAGGGGAAGCCCACCATTGAAAAGTCAAAGTAGGAGAATCGAATGACGAATAACATTGTGTTTTTGAGCCTTTTTCCCAAAAAGGTTAAAATGTAGAAAAGGGCTGCTACCCCATTTCAAATGAAAACGTGCCATGTGCCTAAGTTAAAAAGTTGAAGCGGGGTGTGGGCCAATTTGTTCCAAATTGCTAAATCTCTAAAAAATCACAAAACGCAAAGGGCTTTCCCCTGTACCTGCTCCAATATCTTCCTACCACGTGGATGCCCAATTTCAAAGTTATAAGAGAAAATCAAATGGTCTATATTCAAACTGGAAAATCAAATGTAATGTTCATGTTGCAAGATCTAGTTTTTAACCCGCCATGAGCGTTTTCTTCGCAATGGAGGAATTTGAAGAGGCATAAATGATTTGTAAAGTTGTAACCATTTTGGCATGAGATATAATGGCTCCTCAGAGTCATTCCAAAAGGTTGGTGATTGATTTCAAAAAAACCAGAGTGCTCTGTACCTGGAAAAGATAGAAAATGCCATACTTCTTCTATTTTCCCTTCTCCTTAGATTTTCCTCTATTCTCAAAGCTCTGTAAAAAAATTCTTTAGCTTCAATAATAAAATAAGGAATTTTCACCTCTTTGATTGAGGGATTGATTGGTACCTTGCGACCAATGAATTTCATTTGGTCTTGTAGCTTCTCCTGCAGATTTTTTTCTTCTAACTATAAATGCATGTAAACAAAATTTCTAATTAATGTGTGTGGGCATCTGATATTCTACTCACAACATTAGTTTTCTCCTACCTCCATTCCCACTCCCCTTCCCCTTTCCAAGACAAAGTTTCTTCCCTAGTGAGACATTGCTAGCTTTGCCACAAGGTCAGTGGAGTGCCCCTATTGGATCTCGGTGAAAGGCCACCATTGAAATCCATATTTTTGTATGCACCTACGAAAGCTGCACCGTTCAAGTAGAGGGACTTAGATTCCCATAGCATTGGCTTGAAACCCACCAATTTGTCCACAAGACAAATTTTCTCACCAACAGTTTTTGCGCCCTTTGTGGGCCATATTTTGCAACATCTACACCTAAAATGACCTCATGATCATAAAATACAAAAAAGGATTCTAAAGTAAACATTTTTGGAAATTGAATAATCACACAAACTACATGGATGTAAATCATGGCTATTTTGGGAAATCCTCTGTTGAGAGACTGGTTTACTCTTTCACATCCAACAAGACATTGCTTCTGATATGAGAGAAGCTATTTGGCATAATAGACATAGTATCAATCAATACTTCATTTCCATAAGGATTTTGGACCTGTAAGAGGAATATGCTATCGAATTGGAAAGGATGAGACAAATTCCAGCACCCTAGAGAAGAGCATAAACATTCAAGATGGATGATAGAAGATACACCTAGCAACTGAGGCAAGGAGGAAAAATTGATCCCACATTTGAAGATCTTGAAAGAGAGGCAAGAGCTGAAGACAAGATAAGGGCTCAACTTGAAGAAATAATAAGACTACAAATTTAAGCGGAGAAGAAAGAGCAACAACATAAGCATCCTTAGCAAGACTAGAGGATATAAATAGGAATAGAATGGGTGGTCATGAGCATGAAGAACGCATGAGGCCTAACGTACCATGGGGAAGAAATGCTGGTCCCCTTTCTATTCCATAACCACTTCATGAGATCCCAAGAGCTGTCAAGGAAGGAAATTACCAAAATTCAAAGGGGATGGTTCTCATCTCCCTGAAGAACATGTAGCAGCATTCATCACTGCTTGTGGAGTGTTGGGAGTTGAAAATGAAGATGTTTCAATTAGGATCTTTGTGGATTCACTCCAAGGAAAAGTTTTGAATGGTTCTACATGTTACCCCCAAGATCTGTCACATGCTGGGAAGATATAAGAAATGCATTTGAACATAGGTTCAAGAGCACAAAATATTGTCAGGATCTACTGGTCTAATTGGTCCAGATGAAGAAGGAGACCTATGAATCAATGAGAGATTTTGTAGCAAGGTATGATATGTTGTGAAGGATCCCGAGAAAATGTGGTACCCAATAAAAACAACTTGAAAAGGTTCTTCATTAATGCTTTTCCGTCATAATTTGGTTTTCCTCGAGAAGATCCCAACCAAGAACAACGAGGAAAGTTCAAGACTTTGCAATTGAGACTAATGATGATCTAATTCTTTATGGAAAAGTGAAAGGACCAAATGGGAAGCAAAAATGTCAGAGTTCAAATTCAGTCACCATGGATCCAATGTTCCAAAAAATGGAAAATGACCTAGATGCTTTGAAGAAGCAGTTGCCATAAATCACAATGAGGAATGCTCCAAGGAGACCAAATCATCCTAATAGATCAAGAATTTCTCCACCTCCTCATAGGGTTTCTCTTGAAGCACCAAAATTCAATGCCATTTGTGATAATAGGGAATCAGAAGAAGGAACAGACATTGAGGAAACTAAAGAAGAAAGCATGGATGACTATGAAAACTATCTTGAAATCAAAGAGGTTGGCATGCACAATGTCATGATTGAATACATTGATGATGAAAAGGAAGGTGATGAAGAAGCTCCAAGTTTTTCATGTGCTATTTTCACTCGTGCACAATCTAAGAATGGTGTTTCAGCCTCAACAATTACAACTGAGAGTAGGAATAACAAAGAAGATAGCTCTTCAAAGCCTCACTAGAAAATATCATCAGTAGGGGATCACCATTACCACATTCCTGGAATAAAATAGAGAAAAATCAGATTCACGGTGGTCAAGGATCACACTACATTTGTGCAAGTAAGTTATTCGATTCTTCTTCTAACTCAAAAGTTGTTAAGAGCAATTCTCTTCTAAATGTTGGTTTCTGAGAACATCTAAATTTTAATTAAAGGCCATACCTCCATCTCCTTCCGACCAATGGCTACATTTGAAAAGGATAACCCAACACCAAAAGTAATGACACATCTTCCATTTAAGTGGACTCATCTACCATAAATTCATTTGAATTTATAGAGCATCTAGCAAAACCAAAGTCAGTCTCGAAATTGAATACATACAAGCACATCCTTCCCAATTTGTGACAGATTCATCAAGGGAGTCTAGGGTGGTAACCCTTCATCCCCAATCTCTAATTCCAAAGGATTACTTCCTACCCCATCCACGCCATCTTCTCAAAACATGCTAGCCCCGAATGCCTCCACCACCAATAGAGTTGAACTTTTTACTGTCACTTCTCATCAAAGGTTTCAAGCTAAAAATTGCATTATAGATTTTGGAACCTCGAGATAATGTGATGCCGAGAAATTTTTAAAATTCTCTTCGTCTCACTTTGACACTGGGTAAATGGTACATGCTACTCAATGGAATCCAAACAAGCTCCATTGGTAGGAAGGATTAAGGATGCTCGGGTTGCACTAGTGATTACCACGACAAGAAGATAATCCTAACCATTTTAGTGGCTAACATCCAAACATATTTTCATATGTTGTTGAGTAGAAGCTTTTGCAGAGATCTAGGTGGAGAAATAAAAATGGATTGGTCATTTGTAACTATCCCAGTGAAAGGAGAAATGAAGAAGTTACTGCCAGTCAGAAAAATGAAGTTCATAGTAAGGAAATATGATGATCCAAGAGCTGATATCCTTTTTCAAGATTGTGGGCTTGGAAATTACCTCCTTACATCACAGAAGGAAGAGGACTTGCCACTTCTTATGGAGGAAGAAGAATACTAAATCTAGACAATGGAGTTTGATGACAGTCATTCTAGAGCAGGTTCAAGAGCAGGTGAAGTATTATACTCTCCCTCCAATGAGGTATATCCTTTTTCCTACAAGCTGCAATTTGAAAATACAAATAATAAAATAGAGTATGAAGCATTACTCTTAGGCATGAATACAACAGAGGATATGGTAATCAATAATTTGAGATGCAAAGGTGATGTAGAGGTTATGGTAAAGTAGGTCCGCCAACAATATCAGGTGAAAAAACCCATACTCGGGAACTATAGAAATAGAGTATGGGACTACATTGAATCTTTTGATGCATTTTCCATTGAAGCTATCCCTAGGGAGCGAGAATGAAAAGGTTGATTCTCTAGGAGTGTTAACTTCCTTAGTGACACCTCATCCTTCTTTTCGAAAGGATAAAGTGACCATTAACAATTGAGATGGTGTTTAGACCTAACATACCACATAATGCAAATCAGCTGGCAGGTCTTCGATGATGAAAATTGATCCTATCCTTCTTAGAACAAAGGGATAACTGCAATAATTTTTTATTTGAAGGAAGTCAAAACCCACAACTTGTATCAGTCCACAACTTGAAGGAATTGATGAAGAGGAGTAATCAAGCTGAAAGGAAACAAAATCCCCAAAGGCCTAGTTTCTTTGGAAGACCTCTTTGACAAGTATAATGATTTCATCCAAGAGAAATAAAAATAGTCTTCTCGGTGTCCATTTGATTTTGATCAAGAAAACATTGATACTTCAAATAATCCAAGGATGGTTAACATTGGTAAATGATTCTCACCATAGGAGAAGAGAAAGTTTGTTGCTCTGCAAAAAAATTACTCGGATGTCCTGGCCTATTCCTATGATGAACTCAAATATTTTCGGTGAAAGAAAATGTATCACTCCATTCCTTTGAAGCAAGGAGCTAAGCCCTTCACAAAAAAATAAAGGCCATACAATCAAAGATTTCCGATGTTATCAAAGAAGAGGTGAAAAAGATGCTCAATGCTAGAATCATCTTCCTCATCCACCATTCAACATGGGTGGCAAAAATTGTGCCGTGAAGGAAGAAGAATGGGGAAATAAGGATTTGTGTAGACTTATGAAATGAATCGAGGCATCTCTCAAGGAAAACTACCCTCTTCCAATCATGGATCATATTTTGTAAGGAGTCACTAGATCTTAAATGCTCTATTTTCTTGATGGATTCTCGGGTACAACCAAATCAAGGTGGTAGAAGAAGACTACAAAAAAACAGCCTTCACAACACCTTGTGGCACTTTTTCTTATAGCAAAATGCCTTTTTGCTTGATCAATGTTGGAGCCACTTTCCAGAGTGCAATGGACTTGGCCTCAAAGATTTGATATATTGCATTTTTATTTACCTTCTGACCTCACACAGTTTTTCAAAGAGGAGGAAAGATCATATCCGTCATTTGGAACAAGTCCTTGTAAGGTGTCGAAATCATGGCATTTCTATAAATCCAAAGAAGTGTATTTTTGAGTCACAGAAGGTAAGTTTTGGGACACATTGTGAACAAACATGGAGCACACATTGATCTTTGAGAGGATCGAGCTATCCAAGGAAAAACTTTACCAACCAACAAGAAGGGAGTTTATTCATTCTTTGGAAAGGTAAACTTCCTTCATCATTTTGTGCCTGAGTTTTTGAAATTAATAAGCATGTAACTTCCATTATGAAGCCTCAAGCAGGTTTCAAGTGGAATAAGGAAGGAAAAGCAACATTTGAGGAGATCAAGAAAGTCGTTGCCAAATCTCCAACTCTTGTATATCCAGATTTCAACAAGGAATTCATCATGTATTGCTATGCATCATAACATAAACTCTCTACTATCCTTGTTCATAAAAATGATGAAGGTTTTGAAGCACCCATTGCATTCATGAGTTGTCCTTTGAAAAATCATGAGCTAAATTACGAGCAACTGGAGAAACATGCCTACACGGTGGTCAAAGATATTAAAATTTTTAGATTCTACATTCTCAATTCTCATACGGTGGTGATGGTGCCTTGAAGTGCAATCAAGTCCATTTTGACTAAACAAAATCTTGGGGATAAGAGAGGAAGTTGGATTTCAAAGACCCAAGAGTATGACTTGGAGATTATACCCTCTAATTTGTTAAGAGGAAATGGTTTGTGCAAGCTGATTGCAGAAGGTGAAGCTCTCAAGGCTCAGCAGGGAGAAAAAGATGGTGTTTTCTCAACCTTTTCAGGAGACAACCCACATGCACTCTTTGTCACAACTATTGATGAGTGGTATGATGACATTGCTTACTATCTCACTTATGGAGATTTCCCCCATAATCTTGATTACAAATAAATAATTACACTCAAGCTAAAGGAAGACAAGTTTTTGATCTGGAATCATGCACTTTACAAGAGAGGCCTAGATGGTTGTTTCCTTAGGTGTGTAGATAAGGAGCAACAAGAAAAGTTTCTCAGGGCATATCATGATCAAGCTTGTGGTGGACATTTCTTAGCAATGGTCACCACACATAAGATCCTTAGAGGGAGATATTATTGGCCCTCCATCTTTGCTAGACACTTAGGATTGGGTTTCCAAATGCAAAGCATGCCAACAATTTGTTGGAAATCCATAACTAGTTGCATTGCCACTCAGGCCTATGGTGATTGAAGAACCATTTTAGCAATGGGGGCTAGATTTCATTGGTGTTCTGAATCCTCATTCTAGTGTAGGGCATACTTATGTACTCACTACAACTAATTACTTCACTAAATGGGTAGAAGCCATCCTGACCAAGTAAGCCAGCTCTGAAATAGTCAATAACTTCATCAAGGAGAATATCATTGTTCATTTTAGAATACCACAGAAAATTGTTGTAGACAATGCCACCTATTTCTCTTCCAAGGATCTCACAAAGTTTTGTTATGGATTTGGAATCTCCCTATCTCACTCTTCTAACTTGTTGGTACCAAAATTTAATCTCCTTCAAATACCGAGAAACATCATGGATTTGATAGGACACTCAAAGGCAGATAGATAATCATGGATGTCATTTTGTAGCTAGGGAAGCCATCTATTTGACTTGTTAGCACTTAGGTTTTGAAAGGGGTGCGTAGCACCTTAAAAGGATGTGATATGATCCTAAGTATTTTAGGTTGTGCCTCTCAACCAAGGTAAGAGAACCTATTTTGTAACCTCTTTTATTTAATAACAAGGATAAATCCTTCTTTTGCATAAATTTTATAGAGAAGACCTTGGGAAAATATGATCAACACACCAAATATGACTCTCATGAGTTCTCACTTCTAGATCATGGAGATATTTTCACAACAAGGCAAAGGTTACTAAAGCAATTTGGGACCCTGATTGCTTTTGCATGTTTCGATGATGGGGATTATGCATTGGCATACACACATGAAAAACAAGGGTAGTGTAGGTAGGATTGGTTGTTTTTGAATAAATTTTTGGTGGGAGGTGGGGCAGGATGAACTTGATTCACCATATCCTTGAGGAATCTTAAAAATGGAGGTTTAAACGAACAAAATGACACAGAATAGCTAAAATGTCTCTTTAACTAGAATTTGTGCTTCAATGGAGGCCTAGATTAGTACTTTTTCACACAATATTTGAGATTCTATCACAAACGCTCAAGTTATAAAATCCAAAAAAGTATCAAGATCTGAGTCAAATCACGCCTAAGGTACACCCAGAGGCTTATAGATAATCTCTGTCACATGATTAAAGGAAAGTGATTTTAAATCATTTATTTCAATCCCAGATGAAATCTCTTATGAGAAATGAAATTGTAGATGCCACTAAACTGTCACAAGGATTGAGGCCTGTGTGATTGAATCATATTTTAATACAAGATTGCAACAGAAACAAGAAAAACTACTCGCATACATTCAGAAATAAAACAAACACATTTTGCTCAAGACAACACAGAATAACTCGAATTTGATTAAATCTATTATAGGGAAATTTTCTTGAACATTCTCGAGAGGTTTTCAATGGCTATACACTTATAACCACCTTGACGTGATTAGATTTAATACAAAAGAGATATATAAGATTTTCAAATGGATTCTCAAAATAATGCTCTCTGTTAAGCTTTTCTATTAGACAATTCAGTCCGACCACTAACACTCCAACCATTTACATGAAAAATTTGTTCCATTTATAAAATTTATAATAGATTCTCTTTTCCCCCAAAAATCCATACCTTGAGTGCTACAGAGTGCTTTCCATGATCATGATTGTGATTCTCGAATTAAATCGTAAAAAGTTATTAGGTGCTCGAGGGGCCGATCTCATCATATATCTCCTGCATTCAACTCCTTCCTCTAGTATATCACTCTTTCTTCAATTTTCCAACCACTTCTACCTCTAAACTTTCAAATCGGCTCCTTGCATGCTTGTGAGAAGAAAAAGCAGAAAATCTAATCGAGCACGATAGTTAGACAATTTTAATGGTGGTTAGACATTTTCCAGATCTCCCCACCAAACTAGGAAATCAAAATTAACTCCCCTCTCTACCTAGCATGTAGGAGATACCAAGAAATCATGAAGACTCATAGTTCCAAGTGTGTTTGGTTAAAATGGGGGAAAATCAGATTCAAACACTCATTTGTCATTGATCTTTACTTTGAATTTGGGTCATCCGTGTGGAAGATTCAAACTTAAAATATAACCCAGGGTTTCCTTTTACTTTTTACGACTTTTGGAAAAATGGAAAAAATTCACATTTTTCTCCACATCTATTCCCTCGAGAAATGATCCTGACGTGTGTCCTAAGGTGGGTCCCCAAGGAACTGTGGATAAATTCTTCCATTTGACCCTCTTTTTGGAAAAAAGAAAATTTTCCATGTTTACCGTGCGGCTCTGCCTTATGCTTCAAGTTTCCAATGTGGGTCCTAGTGGAACCATGCTTCCTTTTTGCAATTAACTCTTAATCCCACAAAGGGAAAATTTTCCTAATTTCCTCCGAAGGATTGCACCTCCGCTGTTGACTGGAGCAAGCTTTGACCTTTCTTCCATCGGGCTTGCAGGCCATTTTTGATATCTTAACCCTTTTGAGCATAAGAGGCAAAAATTCTAAGTTGCCTCTAATGGTCCGCTTCCCCACTCCTTTTGACTTGTCAAACTGCCATGTGTCACTATGGCGCACCTTGAGATGGTCCCCAAAAATTGAGACCTTGAATGAGTGCGGGCTCACCACGTGTCTGTCCCGAAAAATTTGTTTGAAGGCTTAAAGCTCAATAAAAGGTGCCAAGTGTCATGCTCAGGGAAGTCTCCTTTGGCCATTGAAAAGTCCAAGTAAAATGCAAAGTGAGCGGAGGCCTCCAAGTGTCCTCCTCGCACTTCTTTAAAATAATTTGAGTGAGCATAGGCTCGTCACGTCCCTATTTTTGCCAAACTATTTTAGCTGCATAAAATTTATCTATGTCTAGGAAAAGTAGCAGAAACCTCCACGTGTCCTCCCGAGCTACTCCAAGGCCAAACCAAAAATTATATCTTTAAACAAGTTCTATTCATCCAAGTGGATGCATTTTAAGTTGAGGCGATTCATAGAAATTTTGAAATACCCATTTGAGTCGTGTCTAAACAAAAGGTGCCACATCCCTTGTCAATGCAAGGATGTAAATTTGACTGGAGAAGCAGCCGTCAAATCTTAAAATACAAAAAAAGATCATTTGAGCATGAAAATGAAAAATTCTCAAAGGATAGAGAATTTAGAAATGTTACAAGGCTCAAATACGTCCATCAGAGACACATCCATTCATTTTTCTTCAAGTATTTAGGGAAGAAATGACAAGGAAAACAAATCCCAACCGTGGAGAATGGAAAACATGGGAGAACCTAAGTTTTTAGATGAACAGAGAATAGGAGACCCAAATTATAGACCTTTTCTAGAGGAACAAAGAAACAAGAAGAAAACCTTGGACCCATAAGTGATCTACGACCCAAGAATGGATTAAAAATTGCAACAAAGATTAACCAAGCACAACACGGGGAAAAATAAAGTGAAAAAGGCCATAAATCAATAGATTTTCAAACGCAAAGTGGGAAAAGACTATTTTGAGGACCAACATTGGCTCTAACTCGGGGATGGGCACTCCCTGTGAGTGCCACAAGAACAAAAGTAGACCAAGTGCCAAGAATAGCCATTGAGAAATGGAGTCAACTTGAAGAATAGAGAAACAGAGCCATCTCCTAAAAAATTAGATAGAGAAACTAGCAAAGATAGGTCATCGAGGACCAGAATGAATAAGAACACAAAATACAAGAAACAAACAAAAAACTATACATTTTACACAAGATTTATGCCTTGATTCAGGGGAATCAATCCAATAAATGCTTCAAATATGTGCTATCAATAGGTAGTTTGAGCAGTTCACCATCTAAGTCCTTTAGGAAGAAGGTATGCTCACCAATCTTGATATCTATGGAGTAAGGACCCATCCATAATGAGTCAAACTTGCGATTGGCCCTTATCTTTATGCTGTTATCCCATAGCAACACAAGATCTCCAACATTGAAATCCACAGGAGTGAAGCTCTTGTCAAATAACTTCTTCAACCTTGCTTTGAACTTTACGGGCCTTTGGTGGGATGTCGTCCACTCTTCACCAAGCTCAACAATCTGGTTAATGCGAACATCATAAGGACTTACCTCTTGATCTTCCGGTTGTTGCATAAATTGATATGAAGATAGTTGCATATGAAGGGGTGGCGGGGCTCGAGTCCCATATACTAACTGTTATCCAAAATTCACCCCCCAGGGTAAATTTTGATAACATGCATTAAATTCTCAAGTCCCAGGAAAATAGATTGAGTCAGGGCAAAAGTCATGTTTCTAGGGTCCCCTCAGATTTTTTCTAACTCCCCTGTCCAAGAAGAAGAGAGCAAGTTCTGAGAAAAGGTGAAAAAATTACAGAAAACAAGCTCGGGCCAGAAAAAATCATTAAAAATGGCTAAGTCCTAGTCCTCGCAACAGTCGGGACATGAGGGACATCTGGGCGCGAACCGGCCGAAAGGCCGCGGGCGATGCACTGCACAAAGCATTTGGGACAAGTGGGACATCGAGGCGCACGGGACGCGGAAATCCAACCGCTGAAAAATGGAAAAAATTGACTAAGCACCAAGCAGCGATGCTGGGACATTTGGGCGATTAGTACGCGAGAGGACGCGAATTGGCCGAAAAGACTTAAGGCAGCCGGGACGAAGGTACGCTGAAGTACGTGAGGCGGCGATCGGCCAAATGAGAACAGTTCGCATGCCAGTGGGACCTTAGAGGTCTTTAATTTCATTGCAACAAGATTGATGTGCACTTGTTGTAAGTTCCAGCTTTGAAGGAGCTTTAAAATCGCACATCTGGCGACTCCAAAAGAGGCATAATCCACTGGTTTCAGCAGTCCAAGCCTAGAAAATTTATGAGAAGAATACAGACCAGATCAAGAACTAGGGAGGAAGGATTGTTTGTTTATCTGCACCTATCTCCAGGTAGAGAAAGAAGGGGAAGAAGAGCTCAAAGATCTGCGTCTCCACCTAATAGAACTTTGTCTACACCTCCACCTGGTAGACCTTTTCTTGCATCAACAAGGGTTCTCAGGCCAATCAGAATGGCGCAACCACTAAATCCCTTTGTCAATTTCACTGGCAGCAGCCCACTTGCCCTCAATGCACAGAATCCAGTTCCAATTGTAGCGTTGAAGAACATTCCATTTTTCACTGGAGAAAATCATACCACTCTTGGTGATCATGTCAAAGACATTGCTAACGTCTGTCACAATCCATGAGATAAACGAAATGGATGTGGGTCATCAAATCTTGGCATCTTCGTTCAAAGGGAAGGCATTGCGATGGTTTACGAGCCTTACATCCTGGTTCTATCAAAAATTGGAATCAGTTGTGCATAGTTCTCCATGAACAGTTTGGGGAAAAGGGAGACAATTTGTCTCTACTAGAATAATTGACAACTATCAAGAGAGCCCCCAATGAGTAGCTAACTAACTTCAACTTCAGATTTCAAAGGTCTTGGGATAGGATTCCAGTGGCGGTCGAATGTGCAACAAAGAAGGTGCTTTATTATATTACCTTAAAGCTTTGAATTCCGATATTTCTATGTTAATTCAATCTATGGGAGGCACAACCTTACCTGCTACTTATAGCATTGCCATTAGGGCTGAAAACTGTCTTATTCAAGCTGGTAAGCTGGCTCCTAGGCCTCCCATGCCCTTGTATCCGAACTTAGAAAATCCAAGCACTAGTCAAGCACCCACTTTGGCTCCTATTCCCACCCCTAGAAATCAAAGCTCAAATGAGACTTCTACTTCATCCTCTAGTGCTTCAAACGAACTCCAAGAGGTCATGAAACAATTGCAAAATTTGGGAAATGAGCTGGTTACTATCAAAAGACAGCAAGCTCAAAGTGCTAGACCATATCAGCCTCAAGCTCAGCCTAACAGGCAGCCATATCAACCTCAAAGACCACCCAATCCAGCTGCAAATCAGAATCAAGCAAAGCTTCCTACCAACAGACCATTTCAACCCTATAATCCCAATGCTACATCTGCATCCAGAGCTTTGGTGCCAGTCCAAAATAACATGGCCCAAGAATATGATTGGTGTTTCCCATGCAGTCAGCCACATAACCAATCAATGTGCTTTAACGGTGCATTAAATCAGGCTCTTATGGTGCAAACCATTGGTGGGTCACAAGAGTCCAGCCACGAAGAAGATCAACATCAAGGAGCACCTCAGCAAGGAACATCTTCGAACGAAACTACTCTTGTCAATTGGCAAGCTGAAGATTTCTGCGGTATGAATCAAATACCCTCTCAAAGTGTTGCAGCCAACACAAGGTCAAAGAGGAGAAATTTGGGTGAAGAACAGCCATTGGCTTCGAGTAATCCACAACCTTCTACCACTCCACAAGCCGCGACAACAAACAAATGTAGATCCAAACATGCAAGGAGCATCCAAACCAGCTCCTAGGCCAACTCAAATGCCAGTTGTTGCTGCCCATGTGCAAGGAATGAATGTGCAGACTAAGGGACAGCAGAGGGATGCTTCATCCCCATTCAACATCATTGATCAGATGAAGAAGACAAATGTAAACATATCAATGTGGGAATCACTATCCATCCCAGGCCAAAGAGATTTGCTACAAGCTGCCATGAAAGACTGGTCAACTTCAAATCAACAGGTCCAGATGCAAGAGAAGGTACTCACAAATGTTGCCCAGCCTGAAGGAAATCATGGAGGACAGCAAGGTAAAATGTTGAAGCCCCCTCCATTTTATGTTTCATTGATCATAGGAGATAGGTTGGTACATAATTGCATGATTGACTCTGGGGCCAGTAGTTCAGTAATGCCCAAGCAAATAGCTGATCAGCTAGGACTCCAATATGAAGTCATCTCCAAGGGTGTAGTGCAATTAGACGGGACAACGCAGTGACAATGGTTGGAGTAATCAAAGGATTGAGCCTCACACTACACGCATGTCCCAACGTAATAGTGTTACAAGATGTGTCAGTCATAGACCTACCACCACTCTTTGCATTGTGCTTGTCAAGAGACTTCACTGCTAAAATTGGAGGCTATCTTTTGGTGGATTGGTCACACATGTTGTTCAGAACAAGATATGGAACCAAAGCCACAATCAAGTCTGAACCTATTGCGAACTTTCACATTGAGCCTTACACTCCAAGCCAAATCAATACCAACTGTTCAGCGTTTGATCAAGAAGATTATCCAAGCACGATGAAGCTGACACAAGGTTGGAAGCATCCCAGATTTGACTCTTGATGAATGGGCAAGCAAGGTGCATGCTTTTGATCCTTACCAAGAAATAGAAGAATCCGAGCTAGGAGTTTATTGTTTACATGAAGAGAATCAACCTCTCCCCAGCATCACCAAGCCAGATCATAAGGACAAGAATGAAGTATGGCAATTGTTCTTTGATGGGTCAAGGAGTAGACAAGGTGCAGGAGGAGGAGCTATGCTCATTTCACCACAAGGTATAAGGTATTACTCAGCCTTCCGTTTCCAGTTTTCCTATTCAAACAACACAACTGAGTATGAAGCCTTAATTCATGGATTGCACTGGGAAAGGAAGAAAGGCATCAGGAATTTACAAGTATTTGGTGATAGTGAGCTGATCGTAAACCAAGTCAAAGGAAAAAATGCTGCCAAAAATGATCTGTTGAAGAACTACAAAAATCAGGTATGGGATCTTATTGAAGATTTTGAAGCTTTTAGCATCAATTCCATCCCAAGAAAAAAGAATGAAGCCGCTGACAGACTGGTAGCAATTGGGGCTGCGTTTGATATTGTAGAAAGTATCAAAAGTGAGAAAACTCAGCCTCATATCAAAGTGGTTGTGAGACCAGCTGTTCCGGATAACAACACAAGTTGGCAAGTCTTCGAGAATGATCAGCAGATTGTTAATTTCCTACAAGAAGAAGCTGAGTTCTCCATGAGAAATCAAGACAAGTTGGAGCAGAAGTATGGTGACCAAGTGGTGCAGCTGAGGACTAACAAATTGCCAAAAGGCCTCATAACCTTAGAGTCAATCTTCAACCCAAATGATCAGTTCGGAAGGAGAAGGCGAACATTCAAGTAAAGGGTGAAGATTCAGAACCTATCTTAGTAGATGAAGGCAAGACATTGCAAATTGGCAAAGTAAGTACTCCACAAGAGAAATCTGATTTTGTTCAGCTTTGTCAAGAGTTCCCAGATGTCTTTGCTTGGACTTACAAAGATTTAAGAGGTTTCAACCCAAAGTTGGCACAACATACTATTGAGTTGGATCTAGAATCCAAGCCTGTTAGGCAAAAGCAAAGGCCAGTGAATCCCCATATTGAACCTCTCATGAGAAAAGAGTTAGGCAAGCTCATTGAGGCCAGTATCATCTTCCCCATCAAACACTCAAGTTGGGTTGCAAACTTGGTGCCGGTAAGAAAGAGAAATGGAGAAATAAGATTGTGTGTGGACTTTCGCGATCTAAATAGAGCATCACTCAAAGATCATTATCCGCTTCCATCAATGGAACAAATATTGCAGGTTGTAGCTGGTTCAGAAAGGTTTTCATTGCTAGATGGATATTCAGGCTATAATCAGATAATGGTGAAAGAAGAAGATCAATTCAAAATAGCCTTCACTACAAAATGGGGCACATATGCTTATAAGAAGATGCCATTTGGACTGTCAAATGCCGGAGCAACATTTCAAAGTGAGCTATGGATATGGCGTTCAAAGGCTTGATCAATAAGATAGTCTTTGGTATACCTAGATGATATCCTTTGTCTTCTCAAAGAATGTAGTGAGACCATCTCTTTCACCTCGGACAAGTGTTTAAGAGGTGTAGAAGGTTGAGTGTCATTGAATCCAAAGAAGTGTGTATTCTTGGCAAACGAAGGAAAAATTTGTTGGGCCACATTGTCTCTAAGGAAGGGCTAACAATTGATCCGAAAGGGTTGAAGCCATCCGAACGCTTCCATTGCCACACCAAAAGAAATATCTCCAAAGCTTCTTAGGAAGGATAAACTTTGTCCGCAGATTTGTTCCTAATTTTTCCACTCTTGTGAAGCCTCTAACTATGATGTTGAAGAAGAGTCTGGCATTCAAATGGACAGCAGAAGGCAAAGAGAGTTTTGAAAACATCAAGCATGCAATATCACAATCTCCAACTCTTATCAACCCGGAATTTTCAAAGGACTTCATGTTGTATGCATTTGGGGGATCAGACACAATCTCAACTATCTTGACACAGCTGAATAGAGAAGGTTCAGAACAGCCCATAGCATTCTTCAGTCAAACCTTGGAAGATTACGAAATAAAGTATTCTTTCATCGAAAAGCATGTCCTTGTTGTCATCAGAAGTTTGAAGAAGTTCAGACACTTGGTCTCAAACAATAAGATTCAACTACTGGTGTCTCATGCTGGTGTCAAGGACTTCCTCCTAAACAAGGATTTAAACGAGAAGAGAGTAGGTTGGATCACTCGGGTGATGGAATATGATATTGAAATCAAAGTGACCAAGCTAGTTCGTGGCAAAGGCTTGTGTGAGCAGCTCGCTTCCAAACAACCAGACGGGTCAAAAGGAGAAGAAGATGCTGTCCTACTACTACAGAACGATCAAGACCAACCAGCTGATGATGCACTCATCCCATGTTGGACTCAAGACTTGGTGCATTACCTCCAGACAGGATTGTGCCCTCCAGAAGTGAGCAAAGAAAAGAGGAGATACTTCAGATTACAAGCCATTCCATATGTGCTTGTTGATGGAGTTTTGTTTAAAAAAGACATCAATGGAGTTCTATTGAGATGCATTGGAACAAGTCAAGTTGAGAAGATCTTACACGAGTTCCATGACGGGGAAGCAGGAGGCCACTTTGCTCGAAGTGACAGCTCTCAAAATCATGAAAGCTGGTTACTATTGGCCTACTGTGTTCAATGATTGCTACTCATGGGTCAAGAAATGCAGGAAATGTGCATTCTTCATAGGAAAAGAAAGGTTAGCAGCACTGCCCCTTCGTCCAATTTCAGTAAATCAGCCATTCATGCAATGGGGATTGGACTTCATTGGGGTTATCAATCCCAATTCAAGTCAGGGCCACAAGTGGATACTAATAGCAACAGACTATTTCACCAAGTGGACCAAAGCAGTGGCACTCAAGGAGGCAAATGAATCTAATATATTAGATTTCTATGAAGGGATAGTCATAAGGTTTGGTACCCCTGCCACTATCATATCAGACAATGCATTGGCATTCCTTGGCACAAAGATCACTGAATGGGCTGTCAAGAATTGTGTGTATCTCAGCACTTCATCGAACTATTACCCTCAGGGTAATGGTCAAGCCGAGTCTACAAACAAGAATCTACTAAGAATCATCAGAAGGACTCTGGATGAAAATCAAAGGACTTGGCACTCAAAGCTCAAATCAGCTCTATGGGCTGATAGGATCACGCCTAAGAGGTCTACAGGAAGCTCTCCATACAAGCTTGTGTACGGGAAAGAAGCAGTTCTACCTATATCACTTGAGTTGCCAGCGTTGGAGCTCATGAAACAGTTGGAACTAGCTGAGTTTGAACCTATGGAAATCAGGTATGCAGAGCTGATGGAATTAGAAGAGACAAGAGAGCACACAATGCAGACCATAGAAAAGGATAAAGCATTGGTCAAAAAGAGTTTTGACAAGAAAGCTAAGGCCAGGATATTACAAACTGGAGATTTGGTACTGAAGTGGGATGCTGATCGTGCAAAACCGGGAAAGCACTCCAAGTTTGATGCCATCTGGAGTGGCCCATACATGATCATTGAATGCAAAGGTAGCAATGCTTTCCAACTGGCTAAGTTGGATGGTGAAGAATTACAGATTCCGGTCAATGGGATCTATCTCAAACGTTGCTACTAGAAAGATAGATTTTCACCCTTGTAAATATTAATTTAGAATTTCCATTCCTCTAAGTGCTTATGCACATTGTACTACTGTTAGAGTAGTTTTTATTTCCCTAAGTGCTTGTGCACATGTCCTATTGCTTCTAGTATGTGCATGTTTGCAGTTCATCAAGCTCCTGGAAAGAATTGCAGCCACAGGAAAACCAGCTCAACGAATGTTTCAATGGCTCGAGGACACAAGTTTTCAAATTTCAGATCAGCTGAGAGGTTATCAAATAGACTCCATGCCCAATGGATTGCTACAAGCAGCTGGCCGTTCTACCTAGCAGGCAGGTACCCCGCTGAGTCGCCAAATTGTTATCCAAAATTCACCCCAGGGTAAATTTTGATAACATGCATTAAATTCTCAAGTCCTAGGAAAATAGATTGAGTCAGGGCAAAAATTCATGTTTCTAGGGTCCCCTCAGATTTTTTCTAACTCCCTTTTCTAAGAAGAAGAGAGAAATTTCTGAGAAAAGGTGGAAAAATTACAAAAAACAAGCTCGGGCCAGAAAAAATCATTAAAAATGGCTAAGTCCTATTCCTCAAGCAATCGGGACATGAGGGACATCGGGGCGCGAATCGGCGAAAGGGCCAGGTGGTCTACGCAGCATTTGGGACAAGTGGGACATCGGGACGCGTGGGATGCGGAAATTCAAACCGGCTGAAAATGGAAAAAATTGACTAAGCTGTTGAAATAGGTAATGCAGGACATTTGGGCGATTAGTACGCGGAGGACGCGAGTCGGCCTAAAAAAGACTTAAGGAAGCCCGGGACGGTTGGGACAAAAAACGTGAACCGCCGAACCAGCGAATCGGAAGAATTTGTCCCAAGCAGACCGGGACAAGCGGGACAAGAGTACACAGCGGACGCGAACCGGCAGTTCGGCCGAAACAGAGGACTTTAAATCTTTGGGACATCCGGGCCAAAGGGACGCGTGGGGCGCGGAAGAAAGCCGAAGCGGCCGACAAAGAAGGAAGAAAAGTCAACGCTTGGTCTAGAAACTTCAAACAGCCATAAATTTTGACTCCAAGCTCCAATTTTCATAAAATTGTACTCTAGTCGATTAATGCTCATTCTCGTCAAATGACGAGAAAATGCCTACTAGACCCAAACAAGTGCCCTTGCCCGCACTCGAGAAGGCCATAACTTTTGCATTTCTCAACGAAATCACACAAAATTGGTACCATTGGAATCGTGGCTCTAATCCTGAAGCACGAGAAAACAAGAAATTCCATATTTGATAAGAAATTGATTGATAGTTTTAAGAAAATGTGGCCAGTTTGATAATGAGTGTTTTATTTGGTAGTTGAGAGTGCAATTAAGAGGCATGGTCATCATTCTTTCTCTGCTGCAGCACATGGGATAGTATGGGGAGCCTTTTGCAAGTAATTTACAATCATTTCACTCCATTTAATACCTCTTACAGGTGGTTGAAGGACAGATTTCAGGATTTCCATTTTCCCTTCTCTTTTCCTTCTCATTTTTCTATAAATTGGAGTGTTGGGCTCATTGTAAAAGAGAGAGTTTTTGGGTAGCAAAGCTCTACCAAAATTTCTTTGTGAAGCCAGTGTGTTGCAGGCCCTTGTAGTGGACTCCTTGCATGGTGATCTAGGCCCTTATCTTGTAATAGACTGAACTGTGCATATCATGAAGCAATAAAATATCAGTTTGTGGATGTATCTTCCCCTGCTGTGTTTTCTTGCATTCTTCTTGCCCCTTTAATCTTTCTACAAGAATATTGTGTCTATTATTATGTTCTTGTAGGGATCCATTATCATTGTGTAGGCTTGGAATATTGTTTGAATGCATTTTGCTAGATTATGGAGAACTATCATCACCTCTTCTAGTGTGTACTTCGCCTTCAGTATTTCACACATTTGGAGACTACTCTCACACCCTCCTTTTAAGTGTATCACCGCTTTAGTGTAGGCTTTCATTTTATGCACTCTCTCCCTGGTCCTTGGAAATTTAGATTAGAACAGTTAGCTTATCCCGCATTAGAGTAGATTGTAAGGTGTAGTTTAGGAGCAAGAACCAGATTTCTCGGAGGTCTATCTCAAGTAGCAAGTCCCACAACTTGGAGATAGTACCCATGTTATCTAATCACACCATGAGTTCAAGTATAAATACAAGGGTGTTGTGATTCGGTGATAACACTAACTCAAATGGACTCTTTCTAGTGGCTCTTTTAGTAGTGATCCTATCAGCCCAAAAAACAAACTTCAACTGTTCACCCCACTTTCTCTTGTTCTACGGTCCAATGTTCTTCTAATAATCTTCAACAAATTTTTATTACTGGACTCAGCCTATCCATTTCCTTGGGGATTGTAATTAGAGGCATATGTCAGGTTGATCCCATATTCTTTGGACATTTCCACCAAAGGTTTAGCTCTAGAGCTTATGGCATTGTCAGCAAAAATCTAGACTGGCACCCCAAACCTGCAGATGATATGGTTTAATAGAAAATCCATGACAATTTGGTGTGTTACTCTTTTGGTGGGGATTTCCTCCACCCACTTGGTGAAGTAGTCAGTGGCTACTAGAATCCACTTATGGCCAACACTTGAAGGGTGTAAAATATCCACAATGAAATCTATTTCACATTTCTTGAATGGTGCTTCAATATATACTGAGACTCAAAGGAAGGGAACACGAAGCCTTGATCTTCTAGAGAAGCATTGGCAACTCTCACATCTTCTAACCAAAAAAGTTGTATCCTTGAAGAGAGTTGGCCAAATTCCCTGAAAAACACCTCCGTGGAGATAAGCAATTATCTTGGGGCTTATTCTTGAGAATGCACATTAAGAGGACTCCCTCTAGTTTTTTCCAAGCTAGCCCATTATCAATGATGACATATTTCTAGGAATCCAACTTAAGAGATATTTTCTAGTTCATACTTAAATACTCAAGGAAGTATAAGTCTCGAGATAGAACATTACATCCTTGTACCACTGGACCTCATCAACCTTTCGAAAACACACCGCCCTTTATTCTTCTACCTCATTTACGTCAATAGTTTGCAAGTTGCTCTCATCCATAAGCTTAGCTAAGCCCAAACCTCTCACCAACTTTGTGGTTTGGATATCCATATCATATTCTTACAACTTGGTCACCCACCTGCATCTTTTACTTGAGACTTCCATCTCTGAAAAAATTTCCTTCAGCATGGTGTGGGGAACATAAGAAACCACTTTAGAACCTAGAATGTAAGGTATAAAAACCTTTGTTTCTTTTACCAAGGAAAATTCTTGCTTTTCAATGATAGTGTATTTCAGCTCAGTCCCCTACAAGGCCTTACTGAAGAAGGCAATTGGCCTCTCATCCCCTTCATCATCTTTCTGCAGTAGGAAAAAAGCAATAATGTTCTCTGAAGAAAAGGAAAGTAGTTGGAAAGGTTTCTTATAGTACTGGAGCTATTAGAATTGGTGCATGCTTTAGTGCCTCTTTAATCCCATTGAAAGCTTTGATGGAAGCCTTCTCCCATTTGATGACCCAGTCTTTCTTCAAAATGGAAGTGATTGGAATGCTCTACTCAAAGAAAGTTTGATATGAGCTTTCGATGAAATTTATCTACCCAAAGAAGGACTAAATTCCTTTCTTGGTTCTTAAGATTGGGACCTTGTTGATGGCCTCTACTCTTTTGGGTCAATCATCACTCCTTGCGACACAATGTGACAAAGAAAAATTTCCTTTGCACTCCAAAATTATACTTCTTTGGATTAAGTGAGATGCCACATTCTCTACATCTTATCAAAGCATATTCTCTAAGTGAAGAAATTGGTCACTTATCTTTCTAGAAAACATGGGCACATCATCCTGGTAGACAAAAATAAACTCATTGATGTAACTAGTAAAATCAACATCCATTACTCTTTGAAAGGTGGCTCCATCATTCATTAGATGAAAGGGCATCCTGACATAAACATAGGTCCCCAAAGGAGTAGTAAAGTTTGTCTTGATCCTTTCTGATTCCTTCCCCACAACTTGGTTATAACAAGAAAAACCATCCAAGGTGGAAAGCAACTAAAAACTAGTCACTAAGGGCAGCTTTTTCTCCATATTTTTAAAGGATAATTATCCTTCATTTATGCTCTATTCAGATTCCTGAAATCTACACACAACCTAATGTCACCAATCTTCTTTCTCACTGGCACTAGGTTTGCAACCCAAGAAGAATACCTTGTGGGCTGAATAATCCCTCCATCCATTAGTTTCTTCAGTTCCACTTGCATTTTGAGAGATAAGAGTGGATTTATGGGCCTCAGCTTCGCCTAAATGGCTTTACATTAGACTCTAAGGGAATCTCATGCTGAAATAGGTCCTCTCTGTATGCTTTTAGTTAAGAATAAGTCCAAGCCATGCAATCTTGGTATTTTTGCAACAAATGGGTGTATGACTTCTTCTCCTCCTTACTAAGATTACTACCTAACTAAATTTTCCTTGGCTTCTCCTTCTTACGAAGATCATGTTCCTCAAAATCCCTCAAGGCTGCTTTATGCATTTGTTAACAATGTGCTCAACATTATCAAAATTGGAAACAAGAGCAACCAACCCTCTAGGAATGGTATTGGTATTTAGTTGGATGATGCCCTTACCAACTAAGGTTTCTTTTCCCTCTATTGTACATATCATTGGCTCCAAATTAATGCATTGATCAAAAAACTCTCCCTTGTTCTATAAAAATATTCTGATCTGAGCATCATCATCAAAAACCTACTAATGTTTAATATTGTCAGGGACAGAAGGTCTTGTCAATATCTCAACATAATATTCACAATATGGGGACATTGTACAATTGTCAAACCGAGACCCCAACACTAGAAGCTTGTCAGCCAAATCATTCAATTTCCTATCATGATGCACTATTTTGAATGAATCAAACATCTCAATGAGATCCCAAACTGCATGTTTATCTTGTTTCATTCGCTGATTCTTTATGCCATACAATTTTTTGATTTTTTTACAATTAATTTTGATTCTCCTTTAATAATGATGTCCTTCATACCATATTTCCAAGAAATTCTTAAACCCAACAACAAAGTGCCTCATACTCAACAATGTTGTTAGTGCACTCAAAGTTGAGTTTGAAGGAAAAAACAAATTTTTCCTGACCAAGAGAAAGTAGAACAACACTAGCACCATTCCCAAACTTGGAGCAAGATCCATCAAACAATAGAGTCCAAGGAGAGCCCACTTTTTCAAGACACTTGCATTCCTCAATCTTGTGCTCCTTTCCATCAGCAAATCTTACAAAGTTGTCAGCATCAACATTTGTGTACAATACTTCATAGGATGCATTGTTGGGATCCTCAATAAGATGCAACATTTTATTTTCTCCATACAACCTGACAAGGATGCCTTCAATTGGAATGGTGGCATAAGACATATCCATTTGGACACTCCCACTAACACTAGTGGCCCATTTTCTTGATAGTAGCATGCCCCACTTCACTTTGGGAAGTCAATGATGACAACATCAAGTTTTAAATTTTTACCTGGGTAAGCTGCAAGATGCACCACTAAAGCCTTCACACATCTAGCTATTGGCACTTCTCTAGAATCCATGGCAGTGCACTTCCCATATGCTTGTTGTCACTTTGATATTTAGCTCATTCATGACTTCCAAAGGCATGACATTGCATGATGCCCCTGAGTCAAACATGTAGTTGTGTAGTAGTTTGTCCTTAATGATCAAAGTGGTGAAGAATGGATCCACATTCATCTAAGAGTCCACCAAGGATGTCCCCAAATAGACCTCAGGAGGTTCATCTAGCTCCTCTAATGCTGGTGGTGTCTCTAATTCTTGAATGATTGGAGGAGTCTCCACAATATTTACATTTCTGCCTAGGGTAGTCTTCTCTTCTTTCAATCCCAAGTATTCAAATGCTCTCTTTTTGTGCTCAAGAATCCTAAGCAACTCAATAATTGGAACAATAACTTAGATTTGACTTAAAAATTTGGCAATATCATATGGGACATTCCTTGGAAAGGTAGTATTAGAAGGAAAGCTAACACAATCATTAGGTGGTACATGATTTTTGACAGACTTGAGCATGAGTAGGGTTATGATCTTTGTTTGGAATGGCGGGGCTCTTGGGAGATGCATCTTTCTTAGGAGTCTCTTTAGGAATGTTTGAAATTAAGGGATATTTTGACATGGATTGAGGCCTTGTCCATTTGATAGCCTTACTTCTTTTGTTATATTCCTTCTCTTGAGTGACAAAAACATTCATCAAGAATGTCTATCTTCTTCCTTAGATGGAATTCATCCATCATACTTCTTTATCATTAAATCCCTTAAATATTCAAAGTCATTTTTGGAAATTCAAAAGCCTGTACATTATCTACTTCTAAAGTATGAGAGGGAGAAAGAAAAAGTACCCTATGAATGCAGTCCCAAAAGGTGGCAGCAGTCCAGGCACTTATCACCTCAGTTGAAGTTGCCCCTTGTTGTAAGCTTGTGGAACAACCCATCATACAGACATCATCATCATTGTCATCAGCTTCTTCTTCTTCTTGCTGATATTCTTCATAAGGATCATGAGGCATGAAAAATTTGTCACACCAATCAATGATATTTGTCTCCTCCACAACAACAAATCTGGTAGCCAAAGGATTAGGCACCAATCTGTTCTCCCTGCCTTGAGGCTACCTATTTCCAAATCCAATAGGTCCTTTTCCTCTATCATCAAATCTTTGGTGATTTGTAAACCTGTCTTGGATTTGTTTCTTGTGTTGACCTTATGAGTTCTTCCCAATTCCTTTCTCAACCCGAGCTAGTTTTTAGGAAATTTCTTTGACAGCCCCTGCCAAATTTTTCACAACCTCCTCCAAATCAGCAACTTTACTTGTTTGAGGTTTTTCTGGGTTAATCAATTTTACACCCTCCCTTTTTGGAGGCTTTCCAATTGCCTTGATGTTGTTCTCTATTTGCAGAGCCATGGTGAAGGCCTACCTCAAATTTGTGGGGTTCTTGTCTCTTAAGTAATATGCATCCTTTTTATCAAATGCATCAGAATATTTGATCAAACATGACTCATCACAAGGCCTTATCCTAACAGGCAATCTCCTCAAGGTCTTATTAAACCTTGTGTTGAAATCATGTACTGACTCATTAGGATTCTTTTTTATGTTTTCAAATTCTGTCAAAAGAAACATCTTGATAAACATCTTTTGACAATATGCATATTTTTCCAAGTTATGGATAAACATCTTGATATATACATCTTCATGTTCAATCTCAAAATCTTACATAATATTGATAAAAGCTTTATATGTTGATCACTAGTGATAGCATTGTTTCCTTCAAACTTTGGCATTATATTCCTTACATCTTAAGGCCTTTGGATTTGGATATCCAATCATTCCCACAAAATTTATAGGTCCAAAGGTGTTTACAACAAAAGGGGTTCTTGGTGGGGGCTGGGCCATGTTGATACAAGAAGGTGACCCTGGAGGGGTGAAAAATTGATAAGGGGCTAAGGGTCCTTAGAACAAAGGAGTATAATTTTTAAAATTGATACCCCCAAAGGCATTCTCTCTTGAAATCCCTATGAACCTCGAGAGAAGACAGTGTAGAATGTGAAGCAAATGTTTCAAAATCAAATAAAGGCCCTTCTCCAATTGGAGAATTAAATTCCACAAAGAGACAACTTGATTAAGAGTCACTTGAATGGCAGTCTTCAATGATAGGCGATCAATTTCATCAAAATGGAGATCTCTCTTCTTGTGTGTTGTTCTCCCACAACTCTCGAGGATTTTCTTCCTTCTAATTTTACTTTTCCTAGCTCTGGAAACAATGTCCTAGCAGGATCCCTAACAAAGAAATATCTTTTTCCTTCTAACTTTTCCAATATTAGTAACAAATATGACTTTGACAAAGTTTTAAGACACTGGTACTTATTAAAAATCAGATCAACATGGAGTCACCACTAAGGATTTCCACCCTAGTTGTGAAAATGCACTAAATATGATATGTGAAATGTCTGTTAATGCTAGAAACTGGAAATGGAAAGATTCTAACCTTTCTTTACCAGATTTATCAAATGAAAGCTAGAGTAAAAAATTGTAGAGACTGGAAAAGTTGCACATAGCACCAGGGTCTGAGTATAAACTATATTCCCTAGAAAACGCGCTTGAAGCATGTTGGTTCCCAAATTTAATCTCTTTAAAAGACCAATCAGCATCATAGATTTAACAGACACTCGAGAGGTAGATAGATAATCATGTATGTCATTTTGTAGTCGGGGAAGAAATATATCGACTTATTAGCACTCAAGGCTATGAAAGGGGTGGGTAGCACCTTAAAAGGATGTGATCTGATCCTAACTATTTTAGGTTGTGCCTCTCAACCAAGGTAAGAGAACCTATTTTGTAACCTCTGTTATTGAAGAACAATGATAAATCCTTCTTTTGCATAAATTTTATAGAGAAGACCTTGGGAAAATATGATCAACACACCAAATCTAACTCTCACAAGTTGTCACTTCTAGATCATGGAGATATTTTCAAAACAAGGCAAAGGTTACTAAAGACATTTGGGACCCTGATTGCTTCTGCATGTTTTGGTGATGGGGATTATGCATTGGCATACACACATGACAAATAGGGGTAGTACGGGTAGGATTGGTTGTTTTTGAATAAATTTTTGGTGGGAGGTGGGGCAGGATGAACTTGATTCACCAGATCCTTGAGGAATCTTACAAAATGGAAGGTTAAACCAACATAATGCCACATAATAGCTAAAATGTTTCTTTAACTAGAATATGTGCTTTTCAATGGAGGCCCAGATTAGCACTTTTTCACACAATCTTTGAGATTCTCTCATAAAGGCTCGAGCTAGAAAATCCAACAAAGCATCTTGAGATGTGAGTCAAGTCATGCCTAAAATACACCCAAAGGTTTACAGACAATCTTTGTCAACAAATGAAAGAAAATTGATTTTAAAGCGTTTATTCCAATTCCAGATGAAAGATCTTCTCGAGAAATGAAATTGCAGATGCCACTAAACTCTGTCAAAAGGATTGAGGCATGTGTGGTTCAATAAGATTTTAATACAAAATTGCAATGAAATAAGAAAAATTACTCGCATACATTCGAAATAAAACAAATACATTTTGCTCAAGAAAACACAGAATAACTCGAATTTGATTAAATATATCAGCAAGGGAAAGTTTCTAGAATAGTATCAGATATTTTCAATGGTTGTACACTTGCAACCACCTTGACATGATCATATTTAATACAAAATAGATATACAAGCTTCTCAAATGGATTCTCAAAATGATGGGCTTTGTCAAGCTTTTTCTATTAGAAAATTCAGTTCCGACCCCTAACACTCCAACCATTTACATGAATTTTTTTCCATTTATAAAATTTACAATAGAGTCCTTTTCCCCCAAAAATCCATACCTTGAGTGCTACCAGTGCTTTCCATGATCACGATCATGATTCCCAAAATCAAATGTATAAAAAGTTGTCAGGTGCTCGAGGGGGCAGATCTCATCAAATATATCTCACATTCAACTCCTTCCTCTAGTAGATCACTCTTTCTTCAATTTGCCAACCACTTCTACCCCTTATCTCACAAATTGGCTCCTTGCGTGTTTGGGAGAAGAAAACAGAAAATCTGATCGAGCACGATAGTTAGACCATTTTAATGGCGAAAGACATCTTCCAGATCTCCCCACCAAACTCAGATATCAACATTAACTCCCCTCTCTACCTGACATGTAGGAGATACCAAGAAATCATGAAGACTCATAGTTCAGGTTGTGTTTTGGTAAAAATGGGGAAAATTAGATTCAAACACTCAACGGTCGTTGATCTTTACTTTGAATTTGGGCCATCCATATGGAAGATTCAAACTTAAAAATGAACCAGGGGTTTCCTTTAACTTTTATGACTTTTGGAAAAATGGAAAAAATTCACATTTTGTTCCGCATCTCCGCCCTCGAGAAATGAGCTTGAAACGTGTCTTGAGGTGGGTCCGAAAGGAACCACAGATAAATTCTTCCATTTGACCATCTTTTTAGAAAAATGAAAATTTTCCAAGATTTCCAAGCATCTCAACCCTTCCGCTTCAAGTTTCCAATGTGTGTCCCAGCTGAACAATGCTTCCTTTTTACTTTTAACTCTTTTTCCCTCAAAGGGAAATTTTTCCAAATTTCCTCGAAGGCCCGCACCTCTATCGTTGACTTGAGCAAGCTTTGACCTTTCTTCAATCAGGTTTACTGAGGCCATTTTGATATCTTAACCCTTTTGAGCATAAGAAGTAAAAATTTTGAGTTGCTTCGATGGTACACTTCGCTGCTCCTTTTGACTTGTGAAACTACCATGTGTCACTATAGCGTACCTTGAGATAGTCCCCAAAAATTGAGACCTTGAATGAGCATGGGCTCGCCACGTGTCTTGGCCCGACAAAATTTGTTTGAAGGCTCGAAGCTCAATGGAAGGTGCCAAGTGTCATGCTCCGGGAAGTCTCCTTTGGTTGTTGAAAAGTCCAAGAAAATGCAAAGTGAGTGGAGGCCTCCAAGTGTCCTCCTGGTACTTCTTTAAAAGACTCTAAGCGAGTGCGGGCTCACCACGTGTCCCTGTTCTCCGCCAAACTATTTTAGCTGCATAAAATTTATCTAAGTCTGGGAAAAGTAGCAGAAACCTCCACATGTCCTCCTGGCGCTACTCCAAGGCCAAACCAAAAATTAGATCTTCAAACGAGCGTTGTTCCTCCACATGGACACATTTTAAGTTGAGGTGATTCATAGAAATTTTGAAGTACAAAGTCGAGCCGTATCCAACCAAAAAGGTGCCACATCCCCTGTTGATGCAAGGATGTAAATTTGATTGGGAGAAACACCCTTCAAACCATAAAATACAAAAAAATGATCATTTGATCGCAAAAATGAAAAATTCTCCAAGGACAAAGAATTTAGAAGTGTTACAAGGCTCAAATACGTCCATCAAAGACACATCCATTCACTTTTATTCAAGTATTTAGGGAAGAAATGACAAGAAAAACAAATCCCGACCATGGAGAACGGAAAACATGGGAGAACCCGAGTTTTTAGATGAACATAGAACGAGAGACCCAAATTATAGACCTTTTTCAGAGGAACAAAGAAATAAGGAGCAAACCATGGACCCATAAGTGATCTACGACCGAGGAACAAATTAAAAATGGGAAAAAGATTAACCGGGCATAACACGGGAAATAGAAAGTGATAGAGGCTATAAATTGATAGATTTTCAAAGGCAAACCTGGGCAAGACTATTTTGAAAACCAACATGACTACTACCCATATGGAAATGGTCAAGTGAGTCAAGCAACAAGAACATTGTGACCATTGTTCGTAAGCTGGTAGATGAGAATCAAAGGCGGCATAAGAATTTATATGATGCATTGTGGGATGATAGGATCACTCCTAAGAGGGCAATAGGTATGTCATCATTCCAAATGTTGTATGGAGTTAAGGCAGAGATTCTCCTCACAATTTAGATGCCATCTCTCAAGTTGCTACAAGAAATAGAAGATGGTCAATACAAAGACTCCATTGACAAGAGGATCCTCTTCCTAGAGAAGCTGGAGGAAAGCAGATGTAGAGTGGTGGATAGAATTAAAGAACACCAATTGAAAGTGAAGAAGATCTTTGACAAGAGGAAAAAGGCAAGAGAATTCAAGGTTGGAGATTTTGTCCTGATATAGGACAAGAGAAGAGAACCAAAGGGCATCAATGGAAAGTTTGATTCATTATGGTTCGGTCCATTCCAAATCCATGGAGCTTGTGGTGAGAATGTTTTTCTCCTCTCATACTTGGATGGAACGCTGTTGGAAATTCCTCGAAGTGGGAAATACTTGAAATTGTATGATCAGTGAAAGCGGGTTGTCCCCCGCCTTGTAACATAGGTGATTTCCTAGTGTATTTTTCCATTTTCTATTGTGTGATTTTGGTTTTGTTTTGTTTGGTTTTTTGTTGTGTGTGGTTAGGATTGTGTGTATCCTCCTTCTTCCATTATTTATCAAAATTGTACATGAATATGGAAGGCCCAATGGATAAGGCACTGGTCAACATTTTATGGTTTTAAAATTGAGATCTCGGATCCTCATACCATGTCTTCGTCATGCTCGGTCGATGCCATGTCCCCAAGCTAGAGCCGCTTTTTGTCTCCCAAAAATCTCTTTTCTTTTTCCAAGTTAAGTTCAAAATTCCAACCTCTCACCCTCTTAAAGTATTTACGCCAAGTTGAAAGTTTGAAGAAATAGGAAAATCCGTCTTTGTAGTGTTGTTTAAATCTTTGTTTTTCTCATTTTGAGAAATTCTCCTTCTCTTGAGTCTGTGCACGTAATATCCTCCTTACAATCTCCTTTTTTGATCAAAATTGTTTGCTGTTTTATGGCCTGGGTCATCAAATCATTGTTTTGCCTCCATGCCTCCAACTCGCAAAGGAAATTCAAAAATTGGACTCAAAATGATGAAGTTCTCTTCCTCTATGTATTTTTCCCATAGTTGGGAATGATGGGAATTTTCTTCCTCGTCAAATTTTGGCCCCATCATCCATGGGTATTTGGAAATACCTAATTGGAAGTGGGTTGGTGGAGAAATTTGTATTTTTGAGGCTCTTTGTAAAAAAAAGGTGAAAAGTTAAAAAGTGACCCGCACCACGATTATGCTAAAAAGGAAAACTCAAAGTTAAAGCCCACAAGGAGAAATTAAAAGGTGAAGCCCATGAAAATTCAAAGCAGGAGAGTGGAACAATGGAGAACTTTGAGTTTTTGAGCCTTTTTCCAAAAAGGTTAAAATGTTGTGAAAAGGGTCGCGACCCCATTTCCAATCAGAATATGCCACGTGTCAAGAGTTCAATCAGAGCAGCAGGTCAATGGAGAAATTTTTGTTTTTGAGCCTCTTTGTAAAAAAGGTGAAAAGTTAAAAAGTGACCCGCATGACCACGATCGAGGTTTTAAAGGAGAAAGTCAAAGGTGAAGCCCATCGTTGAAAAGTCAAAGCAGGAGAGTGAAACGATAGAGAACTTTGAGTTTTTGAGCCTTTTTCCAAAAAAGGTTAAAATGTTTAGAAAAGGGCCATGACCCCATTTCAAATGAAAACATGCCATGTGCCTACGTTAAAAAGTTGAAATGAGGGTGCGGGAAAATTTGTTCCAAATTTTCAAATGTCTAAAAATCACAAAACACAAAGGGCTTTTTCTTGTACCTACTCCAATCTCTTCCTACCACATGGACGATGTAATTTCAAGGTTATAAGAGACAATCAAACGGTCTTTATTCAAACTAGAAAATCAAATGTAACGTTAGGTGTTGCGTAAGATCTAGTTTTTAACCCACCATGGGTATTTTATTCACAATGGAGGAATTTGAAGAGGTGTATATGATTTTTAAATTTGTAACCACTTTGGTATGAGATATAATGGCTTCTCAAAGTCATTCTAAAATGTTGGTGATTGATTTCAAAAATACTAGAGTGCTCTGTACCTAGAAAAGACAGAAAATGCCATACTTCTTCTATTTTCCCTTCTCCTTAGATTTTCCTCTATTCTCAAAGCTTTGTACAAATTATGCTTTAGCTTCAATAATAAAAGAAGGAATTTTCACCTCTTTGATTGAGGGATTGATTGGTACCTTGCGACCAATGAATTTCATTTAGTCTTATAGCTTCTCCGAAGATTTGTTTTTCTTCTAACTATAAATGCACGTAAACGAAATTTCTAATTAATGTGTGTGGGCATCTAATATTCTACTCACAACATTAATTTTCTCCTACCTCCATTCCCACTCCCCTTCCCCTTTCCAAGAGAATTTTTCTTCCCTAGCGAGACATTGCTAGCTTTGCCTTAGGGTCAGTGGAGTGCCCTTGTTGGATCTCTGGTTGAAAGGCCACCATTGAAATCCACCTTTTGCATGCACCTACGGAAGCTGCACCGTTCAAGTAGAGGGACTTAGATTCCCATAGCGTTGGCTTGAAACCCACAAATTTGTCCACAAGACAAATTTTCTCGCCAACAGACTTGTAGATTAGACTATCATGTAATAGTTTTGTTTCTATTTTCTTGGAGAAGTCAACAAAAAAATAATACCTATCCATGTAGTAATGTTTGGGTACTTTTTTCTTGAATAGATATTTTTGAGACCAACACAATCACGTAGCTAAATGATTTGTTTTGCTACAAATGAACATGAAACGATAGAGAATTTAATGAAACTTGTTGATTAAAGATAGATGTAAAAATATACCCTAAAAAATTAAAAATTATATTTACTAAAGTATGTGATATAGATACATTTATTATAATATATTTACATTGAAGGCATTTACATAAGAACAAACATTGTTTGACTCTAACACTCATATGAACTTGAAGTGATCTCAACCATATATTTCATATCCCATATAAATTCCTCCAATTGATCGAAGTCATCCATGTGCGAGATCATGAAAGCAACAGGATAGTTATGTTTCCTCCATTAAAGTTGATAATTTTAGGAAAAATTTGGTTGTAAAAATGTTACATTGAACCCAGATTTTTTATGCCCCTCCCATGGCTAATTATGCTCTTTTGAAATGAAACTAATCTTCATAATAAATAAAAAATGGTATTAAGCTCTTCGTAAAATAGGATTTGAATATATAGTTTATAGTATATATAGTTTATAATATATAATATATAATATAGTTTTTATATATAGTTTAATATCCTTTTAAAGGTAAAATTTCACTCACAAAATACAAGTGAGATCAAGTCGATAAAGTGGAACATAAATAGTGGATATTACTTGGGTGTTACACTTTGACCCATGGAAAATGTGTGGTACATGCAAGTATTTAATTTTCACTTTTTATTTCTAAATTTTCATGGATGTACTTATTTTATATTACAAATCAAGCCCTATCGAATTGAAAACATTGACAACATTTGTGGTTGGGTGTTGACCTTTAAACCTATTGGATTTCTTAATTTTTTATTTTAGCCCTTTAAGCAAAAATTTCACTTATGTGAATAATGCGAGTTGGATTGAGAAAGTAAAGTAGAAGAAACGCATAATGAGATAAGTGTCGATGATTGTTTGCACATCACCTATTAACCTACACCTAGCCTATTTCCATGTACCTACCCAACCTTAGATATATGTAAACGGGAAATACAAACTGACAATAAAGTGGAACAAAAATAGAGGACGATTATTGATGGTTGTTTACATGTTTCCATTTTCCCTACACCTACTTGAGCTTAGAATTGTAAAGTGGGAGTACAAAGTGCTCCAACAAGCAAGAATTTTGAATGGGCTTCAAACATGGAACCTATTGGTTTTTTCCCTTTTTTATTTTAGCACCTTTAAGCACAAATTACACTCACGTGAATAATGTAAACTCAATTCTCAATGATTGTTCACACATCTTCTAGTTCCCGCACTTACTTGAGCTTAGAATTATAAAGGAGGGCTATAAAGTAAAACAAGAAACAAGCATTTTAGTTGGGTTTTCAACATGGAATATGTTGGAGTTTTTCCCTTATTTATTTTAGCCCATTTCAACATAAATTGTGCTCATGTGAATAATGCGAACGATATCGATTTTATAAAGTGTAACACGATAATGATTATTTTTAGGTGTTATGATTTGAGCTATAGAGAGGGAGCAAAACATGTACGTATTTAATTCTCACTTTTTAATTGGGTCTCAAACATGGAACATTTTGAGTATTCCTAATTTTTTAGTTTGTCCCCTTTAAATGTAATTTGCAACCATGTGAATTATGTTCTCAAGATATAGACTATATAGTGCAACATAATGTCTTTTCCCTTATTCAAACCCGTTTTGAATCGCCCCTCATCCTCTCCCTCTTTTCACTTTCTCAATTTTTTATTCTTGGCGCCATCCTCTTTGGCATTTCCATCCTACACTTAGGATTGCTAGTTTTATCTCCCACTCGAATAAATAATGGACTTAATGAGTAGCCGGCATCATGCATGTAACTGACGGAAGTCTTTTAAAAAACGCATTTGCGTATACAATTTATACGTCCCAACCCAGATATGCCATTGACAGATTCAATTTATGCACTACAGTGTTTGAAATAGACAGATTATTTGCTAATGTTTTTAATAAATTATTCTGCATATTCTCCATATCTGAATGTCAAGTAAAGAAGCGAGACAGCGAAAAAGGATGCTCAGCTGCCATTCTTGCCAGCCAAACAGAAACAGAAAAAAAAATGTACCAACTGCCGTTCTGGAATACTGACCCTCGGTTGTATACGTCACGGGTCAATGTCGCGCTGACGTTTGCCCAACACACTATCTTTCCTCAAAAGCAGGACGCCCCGAGTTGCCCACAGTCACATACTGCTTTTCAATGTAATTCTGCAGAACTGCATTTACAATATGATTTTTCTAAAGCGACGTAGGTACTCAGGAATACATTATAAAGTTACGCCCTTTGGCCAGATTCAATCTCTTAACAAAACACCCGCGATCCACCTATGCGCATGCTATATTCGGTGTTCATTCAAGCATTCTCTAAAGCCTATACGAGTGCAATGAGTATAGATATATGGATTTCAATATAGACCGCACGAAATTAGGTATAGATATTTTATTTGTTTAGTTTATTTTATTTTATTTAGATCTAAACGTACACAAAAGATGAAGAATGGCCTATGGGATAGAAAAGACAGTAGAAGAAAAAAGAACCAACAAATCAATTATGGAAAGGTTGAAGAAATGTCAGTCTAAAGCATCTTACAAGTTACTGCATACATGACAGGCAGGGCTGACGTCCATCCTCCCTGTTTTTGCATGATTTAAATGTTTTTACAGATTTAAGAAATGTCTATCTGTCCACTTAGGACTTGAGATTTTTTCTATAAAACGCCAAATTCATTAAGTGTGTGTGTGTGTGTGTATGTGTGTTTAACATATAAACATATTGACACATATATAATCGCTGTTCGAAAGACGTACCGTCATGAAATTTTACAAAGTGACGGGTAGGGTCAGTCGTCAAATCTCAAACATGATGACAGGAAAATGCCCATATATTTAATTAAAAACAATCGCACACAAGTAGTGCGATGTGTATGTCAAAAGGGAGAAAGATGAAGACGAGAAAAGAAAAGCGGAGATAAAGATACAAGAACAATGAGAAGTATAAATTACTTAAAAGAAAGTAACTTGAGTACAAAGAGAAAATGGAAAATGGAAAAAAATATGGAGATTTTTTGAGGAAGATTGAATTAGAGGTGGGCTATGAAGAGCTAATAAGTAGTGAGGAAGGGAGTGGAATACAAGTTTGCGGTGATCAAGCGATCAAGTAACAAGTTAAGAGATTGTAGCCTCGACTCTTTGTTTATGCGACTTTCGAGGAGAGTAATATTTTGGACATCTTAGAATAACATTCAAAGTAAAAGAAAGGGAAATTCAAATATTGGATAACGTAGGAACTCTAGAGATAGCAGTGAAGGTAATCCATTTCCTTTCGATGTTGCCAATATCAATAGTAGCTCTATGCAAAATAAGTCCTTGAGACTTATGGATAGTCGAGCCCAAGCCATTTTGAGGGGTAGTGTCTGCATACCTTACGAAAATAGGGGGATAGGAATAGGGTAAGTGCAAGAAGTTGATGGACAAAAATGGGGTCATCCATGGACGTCATATTGCAAAAACTGCGAAATCTCAACTTGTAGGGATTATTAGCAATACACGCATTCAAAATTAGAAAAAATATATAAATATGAATCGTAGCATCCGGAATCTAGTTTCTAAAATACTATTTTTTTAAAAAGGACAAGTTTAGCTATATTAAACACTTAAAATTATATGACTTGGTTTTTTTTTGAAAAAAACTTATAAGATTGTAGTCTAGTTTTCCTGTGATTTGGATGACGAAATCTTGTTTTTTTTTTTCATTTGGTGAAAAGTTAGATGTAGTTGTCTATCTTGGGATGGATTTTATTTTGTATTTTTTGAGCAATATTTTTTTTTAATGATTTTTTCCATGAAAGTGGTCTGAAAATATTTAGAAAACAGAGCACTTTCCGTTTGCCCGCCATAACTATATTAAAAATATTGAAATATTTTTTTAAAACGTGTATAGAATTTGTCCATGCTTGGGATGGTATAAGTTTTATCACATTTTGATAAGTGAAACACAAGTTCTGAGTCTTAAACGTAGACATGAACATTCACAAGAAAACATGTTTCAAAACCTATTGTTAATAAAAAATTATAAAATGATATTTATCTTATTCTATTCAATTTAAAATTCAATATTTCTACGAAGCTAACAGTCTCCCCTACGCGATGGCACCATTTTTGTGAAATTTTTTTAGTTTTTTAGAATGGTTCAAATCATTGGAAGAGCAAATTTGAGGTTTTTTGACCTTTTACACTTCATAATGACCTTCCATAGCTTTGGTTGGGAAAAACAAATATTTACCGAGGCTTAGGTATGGCAGATAGATCCACGATTGCGGTTTATAAAGTGCGCCACGGTTCATAAATCATATTTACACACATCCCAATGTCGAATTACCATGTGATTTTTACTAAATTTGTCTTTTTACGCACGTTTTCTTATTACCGGAAGCAAAACATCATGGGAGACAAGAAATGAAGTAAAAAAGGAAGTCATTAAGTAAAAAATACCAAAAGAATTAGAGGCCAACAAAATTTAAAATGCTAAGCGAATGTGGAGTCTTCGTGAATCAAGAAGAGGTTCATCTTCAACCCCAACTATGTAAGCAATGAAGAACTAGGTAATGTTTCTACTATCAATGTTGAAGTTGAATTAAATACTCGTGATGAAGATGTTTTTTTCATCAATGTTGAAGAAGAATTAAATACTCATGATGTAGCAAATGTTGAAATTGAAGGAGAAATGAAAATGTGAATAAGGAAATTCATGTTGAAACTATAGATAGGAAAATTTGAAAAAAACACCTCCTAGGATTTTACGTATGAAACCTAATTTTTTTATTGAAATTGATGAAAACATTTTGAAACCAATGTCTGACAAAATTTTTGAATGACAAATCGAAAAAAAGCCACTTTGAAATTTGTGATAATCATTTTGAAATTTTAAATAATTCCCAAATATGTCATTTGTTGGTTAGTTTGATGAAGTTGATTAAAATGAGACCTACATTAAACACCTTAGGATTGACAACATCAAATATACGTGGTCAAACCTCTACAATTGTTGAAAACCTTCATGATGCATATAACACGGTTGGTGTCAAGAGATGCACTAGGGATAGTAATATTGTGCGTCATGTACTTGCTACTAGTGTTGTAAGTGAATCAATAAAAATAATGTTTGATTATGCAAACAAGTCGAATGTTGCAAGTTAATCGAAAAACTCTAATGAAAGTAATTGAAAGAAGTAATATCCTTCAATCAATCAATAACGCCAATTTTTGGGCATTTTTGCTAGAGCAACGCGTAAGGAAAAAAAAATAATTTGATGCTATAAGAGAAGTTATTCAATTTTTGCATGATAACGCTAGCGTTTCACCTAATACAAGAGATGTTATAAAATGGAGAGTTTGTTCTACTAATCACGAACCACATCTAAAGCATTTCTTATATATGACTCAAACTCAATTTTTCGTAATTTTAAACAAGAGAATCTAGAAATTAAAATTAGTCAACGTTTTTTTTAATATTGAAACCATTCTATGTGAAAATCGACCATGCTCACACCACTTGTTGAATTTGTGATGCATTATGCTAAATTTTTACATATTCATTCTATTTTTCATTCTGAAACTATGTTAACAGAATGTGGTGTTCAAGTTCCACCAATATCTTCCAGGATTTCATTCTTACTATATTTTGTGAAAAAGTAGTTGGACAATTTTTATAGTCAAGATTGTTAGATGGAAGTTGTAGTACATGCGGTGGATTACCTAAATTAGAAAGTTACATCCATGAGAAAAGCGAAGGTACAATAGGACATATTTAGTTGAGTTTGATAAATATAAATTAGTTGTATACTAGTTGAAAGATGGAAAAGAGTCTAAATGGTGTGAGCTAGTTACAGAACAAATCCTGTTTTCTAATTTTTGAGAAAATTTAAGGATGAAATTATTGATAAGTAAGCTAGGCATACACATAGAGCTTGATGGTTGGATGAACAATTCAAGATATGTAAGGACACATGTCCTATTGGTACTATTGTTTCAGTGGTTGATTTTACAAAGAATTACACATTGCAACCACAAATGGAGGTTCAATCGCAATATTACAACTCAATACAGGTTGTCATTTTTGTGCATATAGCATTTATACATTCTCTTGACAAGAGAGAATGATAAGAATTTTTAAGAGAGTAACACTTTTATATTAGTGATGATCGTACTCATTCTACTGAATTTGTGCAAGGGTGTTTCCAGTTATTTTATGGAAAATTGTCTGATAGGGACATCCACTTCAAACAAAATTATATATGATCGAGATAATTACACATCTTAGTTTAAGAGTACACGAATGTTTTATTGGATGAGCAGAATGCACATCAAGATGGATGTGCAACATATTTGAAGTTTTACTGAGGCTGGACATGGAAAAGGAGAGCATGATGGTGCAAGGGCATGTGTGAAAAGAGCTCTTATAAGAGAAGAGTTGAAGTACAAAGATGTTGCTAAATTAAAAGATGCAAAGAGCATAGTGGAATGGTGTATTGACAACATGGCACGAGGTTCTCAAGAAAATTTCACAGTTCACGAGATATTTTTGGTTGATAGAGGAAAAATAAATTGCTAACTACGAGGATTGTATGACACTCACTATGTCCGGCAATATGCACTCATTTTGTAGCTCAGACGCTACTTCATGGGCCATATGGACAATAAATTTGACATGTTTTTGTGCATCTTGTATTGAATTTGTCACTTCTAAGTGTGATTCACAAGAATGGGTGGATGGATGGATTTGTAGGCCTCTAACTCCGCTTCCTAGTTATCAACCTCTACAAGCATTACGACTTGTTTCTATAGATGAATTAGTAACATCCAAGGAATTTGACGGAATTTTGATTTTGGTGCGACAAGATATTTATGGTTATTTATTTAATTTTTGTATTGAGTTTTGTCCATTGAAATTTTAATATGTAATTTAAATTTGAGTTGTTTAACATTTATTTTTATAGGATATGTGTTTCATAGTTATTGCATGCAGAAGACAATGAAGAAGGAACATATTATTTTTATGTCGTTGCATTGAGGAAAGAAAGAAGTTGAATTCTCCTATTATAGATGGCGAAGATATTGAGTATCCTACATGGTCAATTGTAGTTACTGAAACTTAGCTTCGACGGTATCCATTAAAAAATTCCTCTATTTGGGAGTTTGAAGACTTTGAGACACACAGGGAAATACTCTTATATTTGCATCTAGTTCTAGCAACAAATATTCAGCTGTATAGATATCAAGGAAGGCCTAATAACAAGATTATTTGAAAGGTTCGAGAGTTAGATCATGAAGAAATCTTGTCCGCTATCCATAGTAGATCCGATCCTGATGGTTCATTGGAATGAATTTACAATGATCATATCTCGGTATATATAATTTATTTGATATATATAAATTCATTAGTTAGATAGATTAAAGTTCATATATTGTATTTTTAATTTGTGTATTTTGTATATATCTAGTCTGGTTTTGATTTGAAACTTAAATTTCTTTGACTAACACTTTTATGTTCAAAGTTAGTGGTGCCGTAAAAGCTTCCACCTTCACGTGGTTGGTTAGCACTTTGTTAGTAGAGAACTTTAAATTCTCAAAGCTAAGAGAAGCTTTCAATGTTTTATAAGAAAAGAGAAGCAATTAACAATGATTTATGTACCCATGGAGGGGGTTTTTGGCTCCGGAGGAGGTAACCTTGAGAAGCACTAAAGTGCTAAGAGAACTGAAATGAATCCTCTGCAAGTGTTTACAAGACCATACCTATGTGTGTGCACAATTTGTTTGGTGCCACAACCCACCGTTTGCAAAATATAGCATTTGACAACCTTACGTTGGCTCAAACTACACTATTTCTCACATTTGCAAACAATAGGGCACCGAGAGAACTAATTTGGGAAGGAAAAAAACTAAGAGAGGCTATTGTAGAAGGTCCATACACGAGGTGTTGGATCGACAAGACCTCTCTAGGTTCCACGGAGTCTGAGAAGTCACCCGCCAAAGTTGAATGATATTTTGGTCTTAGGGCTCTTAAGGGACTACGCCCGAACGAAGTAGCCCGGAAGCAATGACCTTGTCGCGCATAAAAACACCACCTCCTCTAGCATTCAACTAGCCACCTAGACATGTCGGTGTATTCAGTTTGGTGCCACAACCCACTGTTTGAAGAATATAGTGTTCGACAACCTTACACTAGCTCAAACTACACTATTTCACGTGTTTGCAAACAATAGGACAGCGAGAGCACCGATATGGGAAGGAAAAAACCAAGAGAGGCTATTGTAGAGGGTCCCTACATTGAGGTTTTGGATTAGACGAGATGTCTCTACGTGCCATGTATTTCGAGTAGTCACCGGTCAAAGTTAAATGATATTTTTCTCTTAGGGCTCTTAAGGGACTATGCCTGAATGAAGTATCCTAGAAGCAACGACCTTGTCACGCACCAAAACACTACCTCCTCTAGTATTCACCTAGCCACCAAAATGTGTCGGTGCATTTGGTTGAGTGCCATAATCCACCATTTATGAAATATAGCATTTGACAACATTACACTCGGCTCAAACCGCACTATTTCACATGTTTGCAAACAATAGGGTGGCGAGAGCACCGATCCGGGAAGAAAAAAACTAAGAGCGAATATTATAGAGGGTCCCTACACCGAGGTTTTAAATCGACGAGACCTCTCTAGGTGCCACGAAGTTCGAGTAGTCACCCGTCGAAGTTGAACGATATTTTGGTCTCGTGGCTCTTAAGGCACTACGCACGAACGAAGTAGCCCAAAAGAAATGACCTTTGTTTACACCAACCCACTACCTCCTCTAGTACTCACCTTGCCACCTGGATATTTTGGTGAAATCGGTTTGGTGCCATGACCCATCGTTCACAAAATATAGTGTTTGAAAACCATACACTTGCTTAAACAACACTATTTCACGTGTTTTCAAACAATAGGGCAGCGAGAGAACCAATCTTTGAAGGAAGAAATCGAGAGAGGATATTGTAGAGGGTCTTTGACCGAGGGGTTAGATCAGATGAGACCTCTCTAGGTGCGATGGAGTCGAGTAGTCACTCGTCGAAGTCGAATGATATTTTGGTCTTAGGGCTATTAAGGGACTACGCCCGAACGAACTAGCCCGGAAGTGAAAACTTTGTCATACCCCAAAACAACACCTCCTCTAGTGTTCACGTGGCACACTGGATGTTTCGTTGTAGTCGATTCATTGCCATAACCCACCATTTACAAAGTATAGCGATTGGCAACCTTACACTAGCTCAAACTGCACTATTTCACGTGTTTACAAACAATAGGGCAATGAGAGCACCAACTGGGAAGGAAAAACCTAAGAGAGGCTATTGTAGAGGGTCCCTAAAATGAGGTGTCAGATTAGATGAGATGAATCTAGGTACCACAGAGTCTGAGTTGTCACACCGTCGAAGTTGAACGATATTTTGGTCTCAAGGCTCTTAAGAGACTATGCCCGAATGAAGTAGCCTGAAAGCAACGACCTTGTCACACACCAAAACATTACCTCCTATAGTGTTCACCTAGCCACTTGGATGTGTCTGCGTGTAGTTGTTTGGTGCCACCATCCACCATTTGTAAAATATAGTGTTTGATAACCTTACACTGGCTCAAACTGCACTATTTCACACATTTGCAAACAATAGGGCCAAGAGAGCATCAATCTAGGAAGGAAAAAACTGAGAGAGGATATTGTAGAGGGTCCTTACACTAAGGTTTTTGACTAGACAAGGCCTCTCTAGGTGCCACTGAGTCCGAGTAGTCATCCATCAAATTTGAATGATATTTTGGTCTTAGGGCTCTTAAGTGACTAAGCCTGAATGAAGTAGCCTCGAAGCAATGACCTTGTCGTGCACCAAAACAAAACCTCTTGTAGTGTTCACCATGCCACCCGGATGTGTCAAAGACATTCCGTTTGGTTCTTGTGCTAGGACCCACCGTTTGCAAAATATAGCATTTGAAAACCTTACACTGGCTAAAAAAGCTGTACTATTTTACACATTTGCAAAACAAGAGGGTAGTGAGAGCACCGATATGGGAAGGAAAAAACCAAGAGAGGCTATTATAGAGGGTTTGTACACATAAGTGTTGTATCAGACGATACCTCTCTATGTTCCATAGAGTCCGAGTAGTCACCCGTCGAAGTTGATTGATATTTTGGTCTCAAGGCTCTTAAGGGATTACTCCGAATGAAGTATCCTAGAAGCAATAACCTTTTCATGCACCAAAAACCACCTTTTCTAGTGTTCACCTAGCCACTTGGACGTGTTGGCACATTTGGTTCAGCGCCATGACCCACCGTTTACAAAATATAGCGTTTGACAACCTTATACTGGCTCAAACTGGACTATTTCTTGCATTTGCAAACAATAGGGCAGCCAGAGCACCGATCTAAGAAGGAAAAGACCAAGAGAGGCTATTGTAGAGGGTCCATACACCAAGGTGTCGGATTAGATGAGATGTCTCTAGGTGGTATTGAGTCCGAGTACTTACCCGTCGAATTTTAACGATATTTTGGTCTCGGGGTTGTTAAGGGACTACACCGAACGAAGTAGCCTGGAAGCAACGACCTTGTCATGCACCAAAACAATTCCTCCTCTAGCATGAACCTAACAACCTGAATATTTCAATCCTTTTAGTTTGATGCCGTGACCCACCGTTTGCACAATATAGCATTTGAAAACCTTACACTTGCTCAAAATGCACTATTTCACGCGTTTGCAAACAATAGGACAACGAGAGCACCGATCTCGAAAGGAAATAATTGAGAGAGGATATTGTAGAGGGTCCCTAAAATAAAGTTTTAGATTAGATGAGATTACTCTAGGTGCCACGAAGTCTGAGTAGTCACCCATTGAAGTTGAACAATATTTTGGTCTTAGGGCTCTTAAGGGACTACGCCCGAACGAAGTAGCCCGAAGCAACGACCTTGTCACACACCGAAACACCACCTCCTCTAACATTCACTGGCCACCCAAATGTGTCAACGTAGTCAACTCGGTGCCACCACCCATCGTTTGCAAAATATAGTGTTTGACAAGCTTACACTAGCTCAAACTGCACTATTTCACATGTTTGCAAACAATAAGGAAGCAAGAGAACCGATCTGGGAAGGAAAAAACCAAGAGAGGCTATTGTAGAGCGTCCCTACAACAAGGTGTTAGATCAGACGAGACTTGTCTAGGTGCCACAGAGTTAAGTAGTCACCCGTCGAAGTTGAACGATATTTTGTTCTCAGGGCTCTTAAGAGTCTACGCCCGAACGAAGTATCATGGAAGCAACGACCTTGTCGTGCACCAAAAAACCACCTCCTCTAGCATTCACCTTGCCACCTAGACATGTCGGTGTATTTAGTTTAGTGCCACGACCCACTGTTTGCAAAATATAGCGTTTGACAACCTTACACTGGCTCAAATTACAGTATTTCACGCATTTTCAAATAATAGGGCAGCGAGAACACCGATATAAGAAGGAGAAAACCAAGAGAGGCTATTATATAGGGTCCTTACACCGAGGTTTTGGATTAGAAGAGACGTCTCTAGGTGCTATGGATTCTGAGTAGTCACCCGTCGAAGTTGAACGATATTTTGGTCTCAGGGTTGTTAAGGGACTACGCCTGAATGAAGTAGCCCAAAAGCAACGATCTTGTTGCGTATCAAAAAAATGCCTCATGTAGTGTTCAACTAGCCACCCGGACATGTCGGCGCATTCAGTTTGATGCCATGACCCACCATTTACAAAATATAGCGTTTGACAACCTTACACTGGCTCAAACTACACTATTTCATGCATTTTGCAAACAATATGGCAGCGAGAACACGATCCGGGAAGGAAAAAAGCGAGAGAGGCTATTGTAGAGGGTCCCTATGCATAGGTGTTGGATCATACGATACATCTCTAGGTGCCCGAATTAATTATCCTAGAAGCAATGACCTTATCGAGCACCATAACACCACCTCCTCTAGTGTTCACCCGACCACCTAGACGTGTCGGTGCATTTGGTTCGGTGCCATGACCCACGGTTTGCAAAATATAGCATTTGACAACCTTATACTGGCTCAAACTATACTATTTTGTGCATTTGCAAACAATAGGACAGCGAGAGCACCGATCTAAGAAGGAAAAAACTAAGAGAGGCTATTGTAGAGGGTCCCTACACCGAGGTGTCAGATCAGACGAGATGTCTCTAGATGCTACGGAGTCCTAATAGTTATCCATCGAAGTTTATCAATATTTTGGTCTCGTGGCTGTTAAGGGACTACACCGAACGAAGTATCCTGGAAGCACGCGACCTTGTCGCGAACCAAAACAATGCCTCCTCTAGCATGCACCTGGCCAACTAGATGTTTTGATGCATTGATTCGATTCCATGACCCACTTGTTTGCAAAATATAGTGTTTGAAAACCTTACACTTGTTCAAATTGCACTATTTCACGCGTTTACTAACAATAGCACAAATGGTGAGAGCAGCGATCTGTAAGGAAAAAACCGAGAGAGGCTATTGTAGAGGGTCCTTAAATTGAGGTGTTAGATCGAGATGAGACAAATCTAGGTACCACGCAGTCCGAGTTGTCACCCGTTGAAGTTGAACGATATTTTGGTCTCGGGGCTCTTAAGGGACTACGCCCGAACGAAGTAGTCCAGAAGCAACGACCTTGTCGCGCACCAAAAAACCACCTCCTCTAGCATTCACCTAGCCACCCAAATGTGTCGATGTAGTCAACTCGGTGCCATGACCCACCGTTTGCAAAATATAGCATTTGACAACCTTATAATAGCTCAAACTGCACTATTTTACGTGTTTACAAACAATAGGGCAGCGAGAGAGCACCGATCTGGGAAGGAAAAAACTAAGATATGCTATTGTAGAGAGTCCCTATGCCGAGGTTTTTGATTAGACGAGACCTCTCTAGGTGTCACGGAGTCCGAGTAGTCACATGTCGAAGTTGAATGTTATTTTGGTCTCAGGGCTCTTAAGGGACTACACCCAAACGAAGTATCCTGGAAGGAACGACCTAGTCGTGCACCAAAGCAACACCTTCTCTAGATTCACTGGCCACCTAGATGTGTAGGCCTACTCGTTTTGGTGCCATGACCCACCGTTTGCAAAATATAGCATTTGACAACCTTACATCAGCTCAAACCGCACTATTTCGTGCATTTGTAAACAATAGGCAGAAGATCACCTATCCGAGAAGGAAAAAACCAGGAGGGCATATTGTAGAAGGTCCCTACACTAAATTGTTTGATCGACAAGATGTCTCTAGGTGCGATGGATTCCGAGTAGTCACTCGTCGAAGTTGAATGATATTTTGGTCTCAGGGATTTTAAGGGACTACGGCCGAATGAAGTAGCCCGGATGCAACGACTTTGTCATGTATCAAAACAAAACCTCCTCTAGTGTTTACCTACCCACTCGGATGTGTCAGCACATTCAATTCAATGCCATGACTGACCATTTGTAAAATATAGCGTTTGAAAACCTTACACTTGATTAAACCGCACTATTTCGCACGTTTGCAAACAATAGGACAGCGAGAGGACTGATCTCGTAAGGAAAAACCTGAAAGAGGCTATTATAGAGGGTCCCTACACAAAATTTTTGGATCGACGAGAGATCTCTAGGTGCCACAAAGTCGAGTAATCACTGTCAAAGTTGAACAATATTTTAGTCTCGGGGCTCTTAAGGGACTACACACAAAAGCGAAGTAGTCCTGGAAGCAACAACCTTGACGCGAAAAAAAAAAACACCTCCTCTAGTGTTCACCTAGCCACCTGGTTGTGTCAACGCATTCGGTTTGGTTCCGCAACCCACCGTTTGCAAAATATAGCATTTGACAACCATACACTAGCTCAAACCGAACTCTTTCATGTGTTTACAAACAATAGGGTAGTGAGAGCACCGATCCGGGAAGGAAAAAAATGAGAGAGGCTATTGTAGAGGGTCCCAATGTTAAGGTTTTTGATTAGATTAGACATCTCTAACTACCATAGAGTCCGAGTAGTCACCCGTCGAAGTTGAACGATATTTTTGGTGTCAGGGCTCTTAAGAGACTACGCTCGAATGAAGTAGCCCACAAGCAACGACCTTGTCACACACAAAAACACCCCCTCCTCTAGTGTTCACTTAGACACCCAGATGTGTCGGTGCAATACCGATTAATGCCACAACCCACCGTTTGTAAAATATAGCATTTGACAACCTTACACTGGAACAAACTACACTATTTCACGTGTTTGCAAACAATAGGGCAATGAGAGCATCACTCTGAGAAGGAAAAAATTGAGAGAGTTTATTATAGAAGGTCCTTATACCGAGGTGTTTGATCAGACGAGATGTCTCTAGGTGCGACGGATTCCAAGTAGTCACTCGTCGAAGTTGAATGATATTTTGGTCTCGGGGCTCTTAAGGGACTACGCCCGAACAAAGTAGACCGGAAGCAACGACCTTGTTGCACACCAAAAAACCACCTCCTCTAGTATTCACCTAGCTACTCGGATGTGTCGGGCGTAGTCGGCTTAGTACCACGACCCACTATTTGTAAAATATAGCATTTGAAAGCCTTACACTGGCTCAAACTGCACTATTTCGCGTGTTTGTAAACAATAGGGCAACGAGAGCACCGATCTGGAAAGGAAAAAACTGAGAGAGAATATTAAAGAGGGTTCTATACGAGGTGTTGGATCGAAGAGACCTCTCTAGGTGCCACGGACTCTAAGTAGTCACCCATCGAAGTTGAACAATATTTTGGTCTCAAGGCTCTTAAGGGATTACGCCCGAATGAAGTATCCTGGAAGCAATGACCTTGTCACGCACCAAAACACCATTTCCTCTAGCATTCACCTAGCCACCACGAGACATGTCGGTGTATTCGGTTTGGTGGCACGACCCACCGTTTACAAAATATAGCGTTTGACAACCTTACACTTGCTCAAACTGGACTATTTCTAACATTTACAAACAACAGGCAGCGAGAGCACCATTCTAGGAAGGATAAAACCGAGAGATTGTATTATATAGGGTCCTTAGATCGATCTTTTGAATCAGATGAGACATCTCTAGGTGCTACGGAGTCTCGAGTAATCACCCGTCGAAGTTTAAATTTATTTTGGTCTCGTGGCTCATTAAGGGACTATGCCCGAATGAAGTAGCTTGAAAGCAATGACCTTGTTACGCACCAAAATAATTCCTCCTCTAGCATTCACCTAGCGACACAAACATGTCGGTGCATTGGTTTTATGCCATGACCCACCGTTTAATAAATATAGCATTTGAAAACCTTATACTTGCTCAAACTACACTATTTTGCGTGTTTGCAAAAACAATAAGGCAGCGAGAGCACCAATATGGGAAGGAAAAAAACAAGAGAAGCTATTTTAGAGGGTCCCTACATCGAGGTGTTAAATCAGACGAGACCTCTCTAGGTTCCACTGAGTCCGAGTAGTCACCGTCGATGTTTAACGATATTTTGGTCTCGGGGCTCTTAAGGGACTACTCCGAAATGAAGTAGCCCATAAGTAAGGACATTATCATGCACCAAAACACCACCCAATCATGTTAGGGTAGTCGGTTCAATGCCATGACCCACCGTTTAAAAAATATAGCATTTGACAACTTTACATTGGCTCGAACTGCACTATTTCACACGTTTCCAAACAATAGGGCAACAAGAGCACCGATTTGGGAAGGAAAAAACTAAGAGAGGATATTGTAGAGGTTCCGTACACTGAGGTGTTGGATCAGACGATATGTCTCTAGGTGCACGGATTTTGAGTAGTCACCCGTTGAAGTTGAAAAATATTTCGGTATCAGGGCTCTTAAGGGACTACACCCGAATGAAGTAGCCCGGAAGCAACGACCTTTTCGCATGAAAACACCACATCCTCTAGTGTTCACCTTACCACGCGGATGTGTTAGACAAATCGGTTTGGTGCCATGACCCACCGTTCACAAAATATAGCATTTAACAAACTTACACTCGGCTCAAACTCCACTATTTCGCACGTTTGCAAACAATAGGCAACGAGAACACCGATCCGGGAAAGAAAAGCCGAGAGATACTATTAGAGGGTCCCTACGCCAAGGTGTTGGATTAGATGAGACCTCTCTATGCACCATGGAGTCCGAGTTGTCACCCGTCGAAGTTGAACGATATTTTGGTCTCGTGGCTCTTAAGCGACTACGCCCGAACAAAGTATCCGGAAGCAATGACCTTGTCGCGAACCAAAACACAACCTCCTCTAGTGTTCACGTGGCCACCCGAACGTGTCGGTGTGTTTGGGTTAGTGCCACGACCTACTTTTTGTAAATTATAACATTTGACAACCTTATACCGGCTCAAACTAGACTATTTTAGGTGTTTGCAAATAATAGGGCATTAAGAGCACCATTGTGGGAAGGAAAAAACTTAGAGAGGCTATTATAGAGGGTCCCTATGCTTTGAGGTGTTGGATTGGATTAGACCTCCTATGCACCACGAGTCCGAATAGTCACTCGTCGAAGTTGAATGATATTTTTGTCTTAGGGCTCTTATGGAACTATGCTCGAACGAATTATCCTGGAAGTAACGACCTTGTTGTGTAAAAACACCACCTCCTCTAGCATTAACTCGGCCACCGAATATGTCGGTGCATTTTGTTTAGGGACATTACCCCTTGTTTTCAAAATATAGCGTTTGACAACCTTACATTGTCTCAAACTAGACTATTTCTGTGTTTACAAACAATAACGTAGTGAGAGCGCCCGATTTGGGAAGGAAAAAAATGAAAGAGGCTATTATAGAGGGTCCCTACACCGAGGTTTCGAGTAGTCACGAGGCTACTGAGTCCGAGTAATCACCCGTCAAAGTTTAAGGATATTTTGGTCTCGGGGTTGTTAAGGGACTACGCCCGAATGAAGTAGCACGGAAGCAAAGACCTTGTCACGTACCAAAAAACCACCTCTGTACCATTCACCTAGCCACCTAAATGTGTTGGACGTTAGTTAGCTCGGTGCCACCACCCATCATTTGCAAAATATAGCGCTCAGTAACGTTACACTATCTCAAACCGCACTATTTCACGTGTTTACAAACAATAGGGCAGCAAGAATAGATCTTGGAAGGAAAAAACCAAGAGAGGCTATTGTAGATTGTCCCTATGCCAAGGTTTTGGATTAGGACGAGACATCTCTAGGTGCCACGGAGTCTAAGTAGTCACCGTCGAAGTTACACAATATTTTGGTCTCAGGGCTCTTAAGGGACTACACACAAATGAAGTAGTCCGGAAGCAATGACCTTGTCACACACCAAAAAAACCTCCTCTAGCGTTCACCTAGCCACCTGGATGTTTCAATGCATTTGGTTTGGTTCCACGACTCACGGTTTACAAAATATAGTATTTGACAACCTTACACTTGCTCAAACCGCACTATTTCGCGCATTTACAAAAAAATACGGCAACGAGAGCACCAATCGGGAAGTAAAAAACTAGGAGAGGCTATTGTAGAGGGTCCCTAAGCCAAGGTGTTGGTTCGGATGAGACCTTTCTAGGTGTTACAGTCGAGTCATCACCCGTCAAAGTTGAACAATATTCGGTCTTAGGCCTCTTAAGGGACTATGCCCGAACGAAGTAGCCCAGAAGCAATGACCTTGTCGTGCAAAAAAAAAAATCCTCCTCTAGCATTCACCTAGCCACCTAGACATGTTGGTGTAGTCGGTTTGGTGCCACGACCCACCATTTGTAAAATATAGAATTTGATAACCTTACACTGGCTCAAACTGCACTATTTCACAAGTTTGCAAACAATAGTGCAACGAGAGCACTGATATGGGAAGGGAAAAAATGGTAGAGGTTATCGTAGAGGGTCCATACACTAACATGTTGGATCATACAAGATGTTTGTAGGTGCCACGGATTTCGAGTAGTCACCCGTCGAAGTTGAACAATATTTTAGTCTCCGGGCTCTTAATGGACTACGCCCGAACGAAGTAGCTCGGAAGCAAGGACCTTTTCGCACACTAAAAACCACATCCTCTAGTATTCACCTGGGCACTCGGATGTGTCAAAGACTGATCGATTCGGTGCCACGACCCACCATTTGTAAAATATAGCGTTTAACAACCTTACATCAAGCTAAAAGCGCACTATTTCACGTGTTTGCAAACAATAGGGCAGCGAGAGCACAGATATGGGAAGGAAAAAAACTGAGAGAGGCTATTGTAGAGGGTCCCTACACCAAGGTGTTGGATTAGACGAGATCTCTCTAGCTATGACGGAGTGCGAGTAGTCACCGTTGAAGTTGAACTCTATTTTGGTCTCGGGGCTTTTAAGGGACTACGCCCGTGCGAAGTAGCCGTAAGAAATGACATTATTGTGCACCAAAGCACAACCTCTTCTAGCATTGACCTGGCCACCCAAACGTGTCGGTGTATTGGGTTCAAGATGACACAAACTAGTGTTTGCAAAATATAGCATTTGACAACCTTACACTTGCTCAAACCGCAATATTTCACGCATTTGCAAACAATAGGGCAGCGAGAGCACCGATCCGGGAAGGAAACAGCTAAGAGAGGCTATTGTAGACATTCCCTACACCGAGGTGTTGGATTAGATAGTATATCTCTAGGTGCTATGGAGTCCGAGTAGTCACCCGTCGAAGTTTAATGATATTTTGGCCTTAGGGCTATTAAGGGACTACGCCCGAATGAAGAGCCCTTGAAGCAATGACCTTGTCACGCACCAAAACAACACATCCTCTAGAATTTACCTAGCAACCCAGATGTGTCGGTGCATTCGGTTTGATGCCATAACCCACCGTTTGCAAAATATAACATTTGAAAACCTTACACTTACTCAAACCGCACTATTTCGCATGTTTGCAAACAATAGGTCAGCGAGAGCACCAATCTTAGAAAGAAAAAATTGAGAAATTCTATTGTAGAGGGTCTCTACACCGAGGTGTCAGATTAGATGAGACATCTCTAAGTGCCACGAGTCCGAGTAGTCACCCGTCGAAGTTGAACGATATTTTGGTCTCAGAGATCTTAAGGGACTACGCCCAAACGAAGTTTCCGGAAGAAATGACCTTGTCACACACTGAAACACCATCTCCTCTAGTGTTCACTTGGCCACCCGAATGTGTTGGACGTAGTCACTTGGTGACATAACCCACCATTTGAAAAATATAGAATTTGGTAACCTTACTCGCTCAAATTGCACTATTTCACACATTTACAAACAATAGGGTAAATGAGAGAACAAATCGGGAAGGAAAATCGAGAAAGGTTATTGTAGAGGGTGCTTACAATAAGGAAAAATCCATTGAAGATGAATGATATTTTGGTGTTAGGGCTCTTAAGGGACTACGTCTGAACGCAGTAGTCTGGAAGCAGCGACCTTGTCGCACACCGAAGAAACACCTCCTCTTGCATTCACCGCCACCCGGACATGTTGTTGCATTTGGTTTAGTGCCACAACCCACTTTTTGCAAAATATATCATTTGACAACCTTACATTGGCTCAAACTACACTATTTCATGCGTTTGTAAACAATAGGCGGTGAGAATACCGATCCGGGAAGGAAAAAAATGAGAGAGGCTATTATAGAGGGTCCCTACACCAAGTTTTTGGATTAGATGAGACATATCTAGCTACCATGGAGTCCGAGTAGTCACCGTCGAAGTTGAATGATATTTTGGTGTTAGGGATCTTAAGGGACTACGCCCGAACAAAGTAGTACTGGAAGCAACGACTTGTCATGCACCGAAAAAAACCTCCTCTAGCATTCACCGCCACCCTGATGTGTCGAGAAAATTTGGTTCGATGCCATGACCCACCGTTTGCAAAATATAGCATTTGACAACCTTACACTAGCTCAAACTGCACTATTTCGCATGTTTGCAAACAATAGGGCAACGAGAGCACCGATCTGGGAAGGAAAAACTAAGAGAGGATATTGTAGAGGGTCCCTACACTGAGGTGTCAGATTAGATGAGACATCTCTAGGTGCCACAGAGTCCGAGTAGTCACCCGTCGAAGTTGAACGATATTTTTGTCTCATGGCTCTTTAGGGACTATGCCCGAACGAAGTAGCCCGGAAACAACTACCTTGTCGTGCAATGAAACAACGCATCCTCTAGCGTTCACCTAACCATTTGGATGTGTCAGTGCATTTGGTTTGGTGCCACGACATTCTCGAGGCATGACTTCTCACTCCTCGCCTCCATTCATTTCCTAGGACTCAAAACATGCAATTTCATTTGTTTACCTTCCATCTCTCTTATTCTCTTTGGACTTGCCTCTGTCCTCTTAGGTGCTTCATCACTTTCCTTTCTTTTCTCTCTTGAGCTATGTTGTTGTGGTGATCTCTCTCCATCCTCTACTACCCCAGCTATGTGCTTACATGCTCATTATGAAAATAGTCTCCATGGACGAGAAACATGAAGAAGAGAAAATAATTTTGATAATGGAGAACATAGCATGAAAGAAGAATAATGGAGGAGAAAGGAAGTGAAAAATGAAATTCTTAGAGAATAAATAGGTACTCATTCAATATGAAATGGGAAACAAGAGGAAAGTGGCAAGAAAAGGTCAAATTTCAGTTTGAGGCAAGCATGTAATGGTTGTGATCAATAAATGAAGAAAGTGAAGGAGAGAGTGAATACTTTTATACATGAGGAAATAAAAAGGCTTGAGGAGATATTTATGATAGGATATTCAAAGCAAAAAAAGACAAGTGAAGAGAAAAAAAAGAGTGAACAATGGCAAAATAAGAAGGAGAAAGAAAGAAGTCTTGAATACATACAAGCAAATAAAAGGAAAGAGATGATGGTAAGTCCAAGAAGAAAGAGACAAACAATGAAAATGAAAGAGAGAAGTGAATCTACTTTAAACGATAATCAAATTGAATGTTTAACTTCTTAGTTGATAGGCATATAGCACTTAATTATAAAGAGATAAGGTGTGTACATCTATTGATTCCCTTAATTTCTCTAAAACAATGTAAATACTTCCCATAATTTCTTAACAATTGTACCATGCAATGTTGCACCATAAGTAACGTTATATTCATATAATTCAAGATGAAATCTGCCACGCTTATTTCTATCAATGTTCGCATCAGTTGATATGCAACATATGAGTGTTGGATTTAAAAGAAAAAAAAAAAGTAATTACCTATTTCCCTTTCATAATTCACCTAGCATGGTTTTACTTAATGGAATAGGTTTTCTTAACAATTGTACCATGTAGTGCTCCAGACATGGTTTTTTAATTTTAAATCAAACATACATATCTAGAACTAATAAATAGTTATGAAAACTTACATAGAAGGATATCATACATGCAATGAAATCGAATCAAACATATAGAAGTAATATCGTTATGAAAACCAACACACATGCATATATAAGAATCAAACAAAGTGTGCTCTAGATGCACGTCTCTCGAAAATATGTAAGTTCATAACATGTGTATATCTTGAACTAAGTGTGTCATAATGTATATAGGACCACATGCGGTTGCAAAAGGCTATATATATACAATGGACTACATGAAGAAACATGTTCACTAGGACCAGATGGCCATATATATATATATATATATATATATATATATGTACATCCAGGTGGACTATGAATCTACTCATGAAACATCTTCCCTCTCTTCACCCCGCTAGAAGTAGCACATCCATAACACAGGGATGTAGTGGAGGGATACCACTATGGATTTCATCCGTGTGGTCCTAGGCATATCTAAGCAGTGTCTGCAACCTAACTCCGCACATTCATAAACAACAAGTTTTTAACACCCAAAATTTTAAAATACATTAAAAATTTAGAAACTTGTACAATTTAGTTAAAATGCATGTGAAATCTTACCACAATGTCATGATCCCTATCAATTTTTCGTTGACGCATCGCAGAACAAATGAGACTCAAAGGGTAAGCTACATACAAATAATTAATTTTCAAATTAAATATTTCACATACATACAAAATTTGATATTGTAGATTCAAGTAATAAGAAATATTGAACCTCCAAAATTTAACAAATTTAAAAAATTGTACTTCAGTGGATCTACAGATGCTATGGTAGTATCTACAGTATCCTCCATAGTCTACATATATGGATGAGTCTCTCTAGTAGTCATAAGCTATACAAAAAATATGTAAAAATCAATATTAAAATCTATATGACTGCACCACATAACATAGATCCAAAGCATGTAATCCACGTGAACTTCCACAATTAGAAACAAAGTGTAAAGAGAAACCAACTTACGTAAAACTCATGTGAGGCGTGCCAGTAGCCTTAGTTCCCAAAGCAGATGATGACCTACGAGGCTTCTGTGTATAAAACAAACATATTAATATGTACAACATACACGTGAAACATTATAATAATAATCTAGTGCAATCAAATGAAATTAAAAATGTAAGTTTGTACAACTTGAAACTTACGTTTGAAACACGCCAGCCTATAGTAGCTACCATGTTGATGCGGATGTTTCCTTCTTTGGCTTGCTATTTAAAATAAAATAAAAATTATTTTTTTACATATATGTACATGACGTACAATCAAATACATATATATTAAAATATCAAACATGTGAATTAAATTATTGTATATATATATATATATATATATATATTATATTCATATTTATTTGAAATTTACTGTGAAAGACCAATATCAGTGGCACCAGTTCCAAAAACATCCCCGAGTATCTTATCTATAGAAAAGAAATCAGGTGAACCAACAAATTATGTCTTTCCCGTAGTGCATACGGCACCACATGATCCACAATGGTGTGGTGTGCTAGAAATGACACCTCCACCAACATCACCGGATGTAATCGGTTACTATCTTTGAGTTAGAGTGTCAGTGAGCTCCCTCAATGCATATAGTGTGTCAATCTCCACAACCTCCTTCACTATAGGAGGGATAACTAAAGACAGTGTGGGTTTTGGGGCATGGGGGATCCTTGGTTGACATACACGTGCACCAGGTCTACTTTGTGTAGAGCCACCTCCTTGTCTAAAAAAGTCAAAAAGTCAAAAATGTCAAAATAATTCGGGACCTCATTAAGCACGAACTCGCAATATAATTTCTTCTAAAAGTAAAGAGGAACCTCATTGTTGTTGCATGGTGGATAATCAAAACCATCCACCATCGGTCCCAAAAATTATTTTTGATTTGGTCATCGTGGCACCAATGGATTGGGAGCCGTTTGCGCAATCTTGTAGGGACATTGGTTCTCAAGTTAGTAAATAATGCACAAATGAGGTATTTTCCATTTTTGGTCTTTTATGGCCACATGAGATAATTTTTCCGCATACCACCACCTATAATCACCTCTAAAGGTATTCCATCTATGTATTTGGTTGGTTGCAGAGTCGACTTCGCCAATCAATGTTTACAATGTGTTGGCTAAAGTCATGTGGGATGGATTTGTGGCATGATTTTGTCTTATAGTCTGAATAAGGTTCTCAATGACAATTTTATTTTCTCGGATTCTTCCAATGATATTATTTTGTGTTCTTGCTGGTTCAGTGGGGACAGAAGGAGCCAAAGGAGGCGGATCTATGTTTGGAGGAGGGTTTTGAGGAATGTTCGGAGGGTTTTGAGGAATGTTTTGATGGTTTGCACAATTTCGAGCTTGCCGATCAACTGACAAAACAAGAAAATTGTATACATAAACAAACATTTCAAAAACCCATGAAAATGCCCAAAAAAACCAAAAATGCAAAAAAAATGATTAAAATCGGGGCTTACCTCCTCATCTTGGCGGCGAGGTTGAATCTATTGCGATCTAAAATTCCGATGGGCAATTTTGAGGTGGTATTCAAAGCTCCAAAGTGAAAACGATAGGAGAAATCACGGTTTGAAATGAAAAATGGGGAAAATGAGGACTCGCAGGACTATTTTTTTTTGTCTTAGAATTCCACGATCATGGTTTATAACCGTGCTCTTGGTTCTAAACGGCAATCACGGTTTTAGGTTCGGTTATTGCCAAACCTTAGGTTTCGCGATCCAAACCTGAATTTCAGGTTTTTATGTCCACGAATTGTCTACCAACCGTGCACTTACCCAATATGGGAAGGTTTGTCAAGATCCCAGATCGGGCCAGTATATTGATCAAAATTCATGGTAAAAAATAATGGTAGGTCATGCGAAACAGAGGAAGTGTCATAAACAATTTCGACAATAGAACCTGTTGCACTATTGATAAGATCTGTCTCAACCCATAAATTCGCTGTGAGCATGAATTCTTAGTTCTTGCAAAGGAAGAATTTGTCTTGTAGCCGATCATCATCTAGATCTACTGATTCATTATGCTCGGTATTATGAGCAAAGGATGGTGAAATTAGAGGGATATGTCCTTTAAACATGTGGAAGTTGTGTTAATCGACTTGCTCATTGTTTGCAAATAACTGTAGTTCTTCCTTGAAGGAAAGGATGTTATGTTAAGAAAAAGGGGAGTCAATATGCAACATGAGAAGCTCTCACTATTTAAAAAGTGGAATAGCATTGTGGAAGTTGATGAGTAGTTTCCGAAAGGAAACTTGTGCATGTGATGTACCTTGCTGGCAGAAGATGGAGTTCAAGGTGAATGAAGTATAAAATAGGATATAGAAGCTGGCCCCATATGAATTGATAGCATACAGAGGAATTTCCATGATGAGCAGAAGTTTTCCGAGAATGATAGATTTGTCACCGAATTCAGATGTCTTGGAATAGGGAAATGTTTCACAGAGGAGGTTGTTTATATTGGATAGCAGTTTTGGTTTGATGAAACTTTTTTCATCAATTAAAATATATTCAACATGTTTAAGGCTTTCTTGAACATATGCCAATGTTTGACATTCTAATGTTCTGAGATCTATGATGGGAATGCGGTGGTTGGCGTGTATAGTAGAGGCGGAAATGTTAAAATCCACAACTCTAGTAGGAGCATGTAAAAGAAAGGGTGAAAGACCATCTGGTGAAGCAACTTAGAATGTGAAATTGATAGCATTAATGAGATATGATTTTCTCATCCCCGCAGTACCTTGAATTATCATACGCAATGGAAGGAGACAATCTTCAAAAGAGAAGTGCTAGAAAAATATGTCGAAATCCCGTTGTTGTTCATATCAGAACGAAAATGTAGGTGAAGTAAAAGATGTTTGCGTGCAAGGAACATTTGTTGCGGCTTTATTAACCTTGATGAAAGAAGGACCAAGTATCTGTAAAGAAGGGGGAACATGATGAATGTTCCAATTATGGTGGGTGTCAATTTCTCTAAGGCCCAATACATATACGTTACCCAATATTTTAGTGTTGTATGGCTGCATCCGAGCCAAAAGTTTCCATTCATTCAAGTGTTCAGGAGAATGATTGTTGTCGGTTTTGGATCCAAATTCACTTGCTGAAGTTTTTGTAGGAGTCGTTCAGTAGCATGCGACACGCCAAGATGGATAAATACTCTTGTAAAGATACCAATTAGAAATGACCTCCTGAGGGGTGGACCCAATATCAGAATATATATTGTGGGAAGGCTTCTATAGGAGGATCTCAGGACAACAGAAAAGATCAAAAGATTTCGAATTGTGCATACGAATGTGAGAAAATATCGGATAGGCACGAACAATAGCTAGGCTTGAGAGAAGTTTCAATTTATTTGCAGTATGGTGTTTATGTAAGTCAAGTCGTGGGAGAATGGGATAAGAGGAAGTGATTCCATATCTGTAGGCCGGACCTTATATGCATCCAAGAGAAATGTTATTTCATGTTTCAGAGAGTCACTTTCTGCAACTCGTCTGAGTATTTTTCGTCAGACATTTAAAGAGATAAAAGCACGACTACACAAAAACAAGTAAAAAAATTGAGCATGTGACAAGTTTCCTGTGCACTTATGTCATGATCAAAAACACTGTCAGTGAGCGTTTTCTGAATTGCGATAAATGTTATTAAATCGGTGTTGGCATTTGTAGAGAATCTGGATATAATCTGGTGGCAGGCTTCTGAACGTTGCTCTTCTTTAGGAGCATATTTTTCAATGTAATCTAGGACCGCATGACAGGAGAGAACGAGTTGGCATTCAATGGTCGCTATTGGATGGTTGTAGTTTAATCGTGGAAGGATGGTATTTAATTGTACATTTATGCTCAATGAACAAAGATGAATTTATGCACGTGGTCCATGGGGTATTGTACCGATATTGGAGGAGGGATTTTTTTCTGCGTAAACATGTTTTCTCATAACACTTTGTGTGTTGTTGAACATGATTAATATTTTTTTTTAGAGGTTTTGAACTTGAGAGGAAGCCAGTATTTAGTTTGATGTCAATAAACAAGGATCATCCTATATTGATCATTGAATAAAATTTGTGTTGTCGAGGTTGACCAAATATTCTAGGAGGAGACGTATTTGTCGTAGTATTTTCTCACCACCTCTATAGTTTTTGTATATCCCTAATCAGTTGCATCAACGTTTGGAGTATCCTCTAACCATAAGAAACTATGGACATGTGCAGAACCTGTATGTTGTTACTCATACCAAAGAGAAAGATAGAGGTTAAAAGAGGCATATACATGTAAATTTCATAGAAATGAAATATAGAGTACTACCTACACCAATAGTCTTTAGCACCAAGGTGTTTCTACAAAACGTTTTCACAAAAGATTGTGAATTTTTTATTCAAGTATGCATAAACATGGTGATAGTTGGAAATATTGTTAATGGTCCCCTAACATTGTGTGAAATGACATCATGGAGGTCTGTCAATTTTGTTTCAGTCGAACTTAGAGTGAAGAACAAAGTTGGGGTGCCCAATTGATGAACCATGTATGAAGCCTCACCTCTACTTTTAGACCAAAACGAATGTGTTTCACACAAGTTGTTTCGAAACCTCATCAAACTATTAGGGAGGAAATAAATAGGAAATTATTAAAGTCTTTTCTAGAGGTCCGCTATCATTATGGGGATGTCGTGTTCAAGTGTTTTGTTTCATGAAGACGATAGTTGTAGACTGGATCCTTTGATGACAAAGTGTTTAGGTTAAGGAAGAATTGAAGAAACCGTGGATGGGAACCAAATTGAACATCATGGTATCACATCAAATGAAGGGCACATTTATGTATTTGAAATTCTTTCATACGAGGTTATTTGAACATTGCTTTACCTATGATCATTGCTTTACCTTTTGAGAACAAACTCGGATAATCCATTAAGAATAGATTTATTGGAGACTCTCCAACATCTAGCTAAGCCAATTTTACATGAGTGTTGTGCCAATCTGAAAATAAGAATTACTCAATTTGTTCATATTCCATTCTGTGTTATGCAATCGATAACACAAAGGACATTTTTTTGGAAGATGTTTCATCTAATTCAAAAGGAACATTGTTAGAATTGTGTGCACCGTTTTGGTGATTGTTAGGATGTTTCAATTTAACCGTGTTAAGAGAGGAGGCTATATTTGTTGGTTTGGAAGGATAAGAGGAAAGGGAATATTTTCCATGAAAACATCTATAGAGCATGGATAGTGGAAAATATTATATTGAAGGGCTTCCCGAACATGGGATATACTAACAAAGAAGTCATACTTAGTTCGTTATAACCCTATAGTTTCTATGAGCACAAGGGATAAACCTCCAAGACGATGTGGAAGATATTTTTCAATGGATGATGTTTTTACGGGAACCTTATAGAGTGTCCAAAATATTTTTATTGCACCTCGAACATATGTGTTACTTGCAGAATTGGATTGACACGATCGATCAACATCTCTTCAACTAGGGTTAAATATTTTAAGGTGAAGGGTTGAGGTTCGGGGTACATATTTTTCCAAGATGAGAAGCGATGTAAATGTTTTTCAAACTTACATATGGTTCAAGTGTGTGGCCCTTCACGGAAACATTTTTAAATGCCTGGGTAATTCTCTAAATAATTAGGTAAAGTATGGATATCAAACAAGCTATAAATTATTTTAAGAAACCGACATTGGGATCAAAGAAGGAGGTGAAGGTTGGATATGATGAATTGTGAGGGAGAGATAAAAGTATAGGAGATGAACATTAGGTGCGCTCACACCGAAGGAAACCATTTGCATGCCCAATATTAGATAAAGTTAAATTGGATCAAGGATAGGTCAAATAAACACATCATTGTGAGGGAGATTGATTAAATGTTGTGGTAAAAAGATGAAGAGTGATGGAAGGTGTTGGGAGGGTCATAAGAAGATGGAATAAACCAAGTTTCATATGTACTATTATCAGAGAAATATATGTTAATGGGATTGGAAAGGGAAGAAATTGAATGCAATAGATGGAATGTTATATGGAATTATTTGGTTAAGGGAAACATTCCTCACAAAGACGTTTCCAAATGTGGTAACGATGACATTTCTAAAAATTAATATGAAATTTATTCTCAGTGCATAGTGTTGTCTCCTTTGGGTTTTTTGTTGAGGAGTAGACATTAGAGAGAAGGCAAGACTCTATAAAAATAAAAAAATGCGAGGGGAGTTATGAAACTTTTAACAACTCAATAATTTATGTACATAGCAAATAAAAACCATTATAAATAAATCATTTGGAAAGTCCATCAATGTTCATTTATTTACTTATATTTTAAGATAAATGATGTACGAAAAGGAAAACATAACCTATTTTCCCAATAGTATTATCAAGAATCACATTGGCAAGGTAAGAAACTTTGTTATATTGTATAAGGAAAACATTAACAATAATGTAAATGTATATGTTTATGTTTACATATATATATATATATATATATATATATATATATATATATATATATATATATATATATATATATATTGTAATGCCTTGATTTTTGTAAGTTATCATGGTAATTACCTTTCATGATGTTCAGAATCGCAGAAATGAAGATAAATATGTTAAGACACATCTTTGATCTTAGAGGAATGTGTTGCTGATCTGGACCCTTGTTTGCTGTAACTTGATACTTGGGACAGAAGTTATTATTGCTTGTGTGATTGCTAATGAGACAACAGACTTTTCGTATGCTTGATGAACTCTATTCGCTGATTGACAACACACCTTGAATCAATTCCATTGATCCAAGGTATGTTGTGGCCTTCTTATGATCGCTTTGTCAATTTACTTTTAAACCAGACTGAAGGTTGATATAAATGTTGCAGCACCTGATTTCAGGTATGAATATCTGGTACGTAGATGCCAATGAAAAAGGTTTGATTCTCGAACCACACACCGTTGTAACGCTAGACAACGTAAGATGATAAGGGCCTGGATGCAAGTGGCACAGGTATGTGGAACTTAGGACGAAATGTCCTGCTTAATGTTGAATATGACTGTCAGGCGGAAAGACTTGATATGGAAACTAGTTAATTAAATATTAGGGGATTAAACCCTAACCTACCCCTAAGTTTTATCTTATACCCTAACTACTATCCTATATGGATTTTAGATTTCATAAGGGAGAAAATAGATATAAATTCCATTAACCTATGAACTAGGCGAATGACCTAGATATGGACTATTAAAATCCTAAACTAATCCTAACCTAAGGAAGGGGATGAATAGACCCATGTGGATGGAAAGTATAAGGAGGGAAGGTAGGAAATTTAATGGGACAGTAAATTAAGTCCTTACATGTACGTAGCGCTAAGTTTGGCAGAACAAAGAAAATTTGGAGGCGTCCAACTAGCTTAGAAACTAAATGGAATTTATATGCAAATTTGAAAATTGGAAACTCACCAACCCAAGTCGGCGGTGGCGTGAGGAATGAGGAAAGGCAGTGCATTCAATGCATTAATTATCTTAGTCTTAGCGACCAACTCACCTTGGAAAGAGGATAGAGGAAAAAGGAAAATTGTTTGTCATTTGTGTGCATTTGGATTTTAGTTGCTCCGCATTTTGTTTCTCCATGGTTCGTCGAACCAGCTATGTTTTGATTATTATCTCTTTTCTTTGGAAAAAAAAGGCTATTCTTGAGCCTGTGGAAGTTAGTTACTGATTGGGAAGCCTGGCTAAGGATGTTGTGGAGAGAAACAACTTTAGTGGGCGTGGTTTTCTTGAGCCACAAGAAAAATTAATGGCATGTTAAGCCCTTCTCCTTAAACTCGCTTGCTTTTGCTTAATAGTCTCATTAAAACAACCCTGCTCTTATGATGGGGGTTTTGGTTATTTGATTTGGCTATTACGTTGAGATGATTTTGAGTTGAGTCGTTTTATTTTGTCTTGTGACGTGGCTTGAGCATTCTTTGCATAATGATGAAGTTCAATACACTCGTCCTTGATGTGTGGTTCGTTTCGGCAGTGTTGGGTATTCACTTTATTACCATTTTGGGTTGTGCTAATAAATACATTAGCTAAATGAATATCACTTCTGAGTTCTGAGCATTCTTGTGAAAATGAAAAGATGAGATGATTTGTATGTCTGGTTGAACTGTCCTTAAAAGAATGAACACGACTTGGGTATTCTCGGGTGTTTGAAGAAAATGATTGTTCTTCTTATTGAAATCATTAATGAATTATGTTTTCTCTTTCTTTGCTTGAAATCGAAGGTAATGGGAAAGAGGATTTTATTGTGCATTTTGGATGCGGTTTGATCTTCTAGTTTGAATCGCCATCATGAAAACGAACATGGCTTAGTGTTTTCGTGCAAATGAATGAAACAAATGAGATTTCACTTGCTTTGTTGAGATTGTTTTGATGTACCTTGCTTGTGCATCTATTACCCTTTGCGGGTTTGCATTGATAAAGGAATTGTTATGTGAATATTGTATTTATGAGTTCAGTGTGTGGAAACATTTGGGAAAAACAAAGCTGTGGTGATATTAATAGACTATTATGCGAGTTATAATTCCTTGATGTTTTTCATTACATAAAACACGGGTTCCCTGGGACAGTAAGGTTATTGTAGCATCTTACTTTGTTGTACTAATTTGATATGGTATTCTTCCTGCTGGTTATTGGTATTCATATAGGACTGTTTGAAAGGAAGTTTTAATCGATTGGGAAGAAAAATCAGTCTATATAATAGACTGAGTAGAGCATGCAAATTATATTGTGTCTTGCTGAACTCAAGGATATATATATATATATATATATATATATATATATATATATTTAAGGATTGTGGACCTTTCATCGTTTTCATTAAGAACAAAATATGAATGGAATTATTCTTTGTTGTTGGAAAGTGAAAACTCTCATTATTAGGATGAAAGTGTGACTGGTTGTAGTCGTTGTACACTCTTGCATGTTATAAAGATGTGAATGTCTGTAGAGTGAAATGTTTAAAAGGAAATGATTGCGTTATAGGTTCTTTTGGTACTAATGTTTATAGACCAGTTGCAATGAACTCTGGTCAACTTTTTGGAAAGGTAATAGTAGTTTTCAATTACTGAATATACTACTCTGAATGAATTATACTATTGGAGTATGTCTGCTCTAAATAAGAGGTATTTGGATAGACAGTAAGAAGAGGTGATATGATCTTGCTCCCTTATATTCGATTATTGATTTTCATTTATTTCTCTTTGGACTGTTATCATTGATTGATATCACATTTGGATTAAAACTTCTAGTACAACTATGAGGAAAAGAAAGAGAGTGTGAATGGATAATTTGAATTAATGATCATTTTTCTCTCATACAGTTGGAAATCTATAATTGTTATGGAATGAATTTCGTACTGCTTGGGTTAAGCATTTGTATTTAATTGTTGTTTGCTTGTTCTCTTCAGCATTTGATTGCTTGAAATCAGATGAGTTGTATGAAAGAAGGGACAATAATTCGGTTTAGATTTTAGTTAAGATCTATCTTTTGAATTCACAACTATTGTAAGAGAATGGAATTGATAGCATTTATGTTAGAACAACAGTTGCATAATTGTGTTTTTAGTTCTTACAGATGTTTGTAATCTGGAACTGTTGAAGGAAATTACTTCTTGTAATAATTATTTGGGAAAGAGGGCAGTAATCCTTTGTCTGATTAGGAGGGTTATTGGATGATTGAGTTGATATGCTGTTCATCCTTTTTGGTATTTAATTCTTGAATGATGTTCATATTAACGTTTCATAAAAGCAGGGTTCTTTTATTGAGACAGTTAATTAAAAGCACCTCATTTTAATGACAAGTGCTTAATATGCTCAGTTCAATGAACTGACCCGTGCAAGTAATTTTGCAGATGAAACTTGAGTATAAATGAAGACATGGTTGTTTTCCGATACTTCTTTGATTAACTGAAGATGGATTGTATCGATAGTTATTACTCCTCCACGAGGAAATGAGAAAGGAAGAAGTTACATTCTTCTATCTTTATGAGTTGTAATGTTGTTTGATATAAACAAAGTCCAGTCGTTTGGACTGGCAAATGTATAGATTGTAAATCTGATGGATGAATACAAGTAAAAGTGTGATATTTTCAATAACTGTATCAGTTTGATATTGTTGAATAAGTTTGAGAATATAACATTATTCCTTGACACGGAATTATTCAAATGTTAATGGATGAATTTAAAAGGAAATAACATCTATTCTTTACCTGAATGTAACTTTTACGTTGAAATGTGCAATTAGTTCATACTTGGGTTAGGATAAATTTTGAATTGACATTAAAAAGATTTAGATAAACATGAAATCCTAATTGGAAGGTATTCGGGATTAGCTTGAAAGCTAAGGGATATCAAATAACTTAGGGGTAGCCAAACCTTGTATTGGACTGCTAATAGCCTCGAATGTTTAAATTCGAGAAAATAAAGATATGGGAAATCATATCTATTGTTATGCACCTTAACTAAGTAAGGTTAAGGAGGATAAATGAATAAATTCATTTAGAATTAGACCTCGTTTAAATGACGTCCGATAAGATGGAATTCTCGAATTTGTTTACTGATTGTGGAAAACTTGGTTAAGTTTAATAGGTTAAACTTATTAAGTTTATCGATAATGGACTGATTAGTCCAAAGATTAAGAAAGGAACCAAGAAGTGAATATGCAAGCCTTCGGTATGAAGGAGGAGATGTGTATTAATCTAGAAGATGGATTAAGTCTCTCTTAGCTACATACAACTGCAACAAGAACAAGGATAAAGGATCAACATGGGCTGCTTGAAAGTTGATCTTAAATACTAAGATTATAATGAAATCACAATTGAAAGCTGGATGTGTACCCTCGATGAGAGGATTCCGTAGGAAATTGACATACACCAGCTACAATATGGTGTCTTCGTGAAGGCGGGGCCTTCATGACAACACAATGTTATAGCTGACATATTACAATGCCCTCCCGAATTAAATCATCAAGTTTACATAAGCTGGATACTAAGTTCTTGGCTGGGGATAGGAATTTGATCACGTATATGGAGTGACTCTAGAGGACTAAAGGTAACTAGACACACGGAGTCGTCTAGGAACATCACACCATATGTCTCTGCGTATCTTTAGTTACCTGGGAGTAACTTGCTATACTCGCTCATATTTCTAGTTGGGGTTAGAGTTTGACCTTAAATGGAAGGACTGGTAGAGACTAGGAAAGACCATTCTAGATAATAGACGAAGTGAGGTGAAGGATGTATTCCATTGGTGTGTATCACATCTAGGAATATGATCATGCAAAGCATGTGAAAATCTTTGGCCAAAGTATCGCAAGTGCTGGTTGCGTTGTCCTAATCACCTAGTTTAAGATGCAGATGTCGATGAATATCGAATGATATTCGAGATAGGCTTCTTAAATGGATCACTTCGATAACCGGAAATAGTAAGAGAACCCTGTATATTCATTATACTATGCATGAATTAACATGAAGGATCGGTAAGTCGCTAAGTCATGAAATGAGAGATCGCTGAAACTCTGAGCCATAAAGTGGGAGGTCGGTAGTTCTTCGAGTCATTTACAGCAGCATATGGTATCTGTTATATGATTGAATGGCACTGAATGTGTGTTCCATATTGCAAATATGTGAACAGAGAACATTAGTTTTAAAAGGAAATTGTGTGATAATTGGACAGAGAACAATTATTAAAACTTGAACGTGTGTTTGAATTATATAATTCATAACAGGGAACGTTGTAAAAAAAAAAAAAAAAATTCCCTTGTTCTAGTATCTTAAAATGGGGATGTTACACACACACACACACACACACACACACACACACACACACACACACACACACACACACACACACACACACACACACACATATATATATATATATATATAAGTGTTCACCGATACATATACAATATGGAAATAGATACACATATCCATACTCTTGTGGAATGAACTATACATGTATTATTGGGAAATGCTATACATGATGTAAGCATGATTTTACATATCAAGTTATCTTAAAGATTACTATGTGGAAATAAGTTTTTAACATAATCTATTACAATTTGAAAACATGTTCACTTTTTTATCACTTCTAGAAGAAAATAAGCAACAGGAGAAGGTAGGAAAGTCCATTGGGAGGAAGGGGAAAAGGAAAACCAACAATATAATTTATGGAAAAAATACAAAATTCTATAGTTTCTTTGAATTAAGAATAATAGAGAGAAAGTGCACAGTGATGGTAGACCAAAAATCAACCAATATTTTTTGATTTGAAGTGAAACAAGAGCACACTTAAGGAAAGCACAATCACATTTTGAATTACTAGGATAAATAATTCCCAACCCTAAAACGTAAGAGCATTATAACACGCTTTCATTATAAATCGGGTGCAATATAACATGGTCACGTTCTTGTTAGTAATGTTGTATATGTGCAGATGGGAGATATATATCTACAAAACAACGTTTAAGCATAATAAATAATAAAGTATAAAGATTAATAATTGATTTTTTTTAAATTTAGTTTAGCAAATATAAGTAATTAGGGTCACTCTGCACCTTATGGAACTAGTACCACAACTCCATAATTCATGGTTTAGATGATAATTTTTCAAAATATCTAATGTGTTCAAGACATAGGTATTTTTTTAGGATTTCAACATTCATCCTAAATATTTTATGGTTTAACTTCTATAATTGATATCTATTTTGGTAAACAATATAGTCATTGTTTAGGTTTTGGGGCCTTCTTTATGTGTTATTTAATTTTTGTGATCCAAAATTTATAGCATGCAAAATTGAAACTTTGACCATGACAACTAAACCTATTATTGAAAATCATGTTTTCCTATCATTGTGAATCCTTCTTCTAGCTATATTTCCCTCAGTTCAACCCTCACCCTGGGTAAGAGGAAAGTATTAAAAAGGTTTTAATTTTTTTTAGTGTGCACAAATTATCACCCTAGATGATTGATTGTGTTTTTTTAATCGCTGAAAGACAAATTCCTATTGAGGCCTAAAAGCCCTTTTTGGCCATTATTTAGCTAGCAAACATCCTCCGAGAGCATTTAGGAAAATGCAAAGCATCGAGGGTGATGCCTGACAAGATTGAAGATGTTCCGAGGCAATTTAGGAAATTTTAGAAAATAAAATTTGATTCATGGGACAACTTGTGCAAGAACGGGTCTTCATTGTGTAGGGAATTAATATCCTAATGGTGAAAGCTAAAACCTTTGGATGATTCCGGGAGTTATAGAGGCGGTTGGGAGGTAAACAAATTTATGGATTATATAATGTTCACATGAATATTTTTTTTTTCCATTTGAGGAATAATAATTTGTTAATGGTGGATGCATGAGTATGAAAGTACTAAATTCATTTGAGGATGATACAACTTGTAAAGAAAAATTGGTGATATTCAATGAGATTTGTGAATGTCAATTCAAAGTTTCCAACCATTTCCTTAAGACTTGATGTAGGAGATATTGGTGCTCATTTTGATCTCGCCTCGTAAGTCCTTGAAATTATTCAATCTGGTGGCTTTGTTGTATTTTATATCTCTCGGTATTGATGCGTGAAAGCTTTGTCCTTCATTTGGTTTCCATGATCAGTCCTTTCCTTTGGTCGAAGATCAATTTAAGTCTAGAAATTGTTTTCTGTTCCTCTGTCCATGTGAAACAATTTGTAACTTGGGCGTAAACTCAGGTTTTTCTCCGTCCTTCTATTTTTACACATTCACATTTTGTTTTCCCTATCAATTTTTGTCCCAATATCTATGGAAACATGGTCCTTTCGATTGGGTGTGGCTCAACAGGGCATTTTGAAAATCTAATTCCTACTTCGACTCAAATCTTTTCGACTTGGTGGCGTGTGCTCATTTGAAAATTTTCTTCTTGGTTTGACCTTTGTAGTTGCACCAAGGAAACATGGGGTGAGCCCACGCTTGTTTAGAGTCTCCACTTTTGGGAACCATATCAAAGTTACGCCAAGGAGACACGTGGAAGATTTTGCTCGCCATGTCCAGAATTAAACATTTTTTTATGCAGCTGGTGTAACTTTGTTGGACCATGGACATGTAGAGGGCTGGTGCTCATTTGAGGATCGCCTCTGAGTCCTACCTTAGCAGTTGTGCCAAGGAGACACGTGGAGGCTTCCGCTAGCTCCTCTCTATATTTAAACTTTTTAAGAAACTTTATAAGACATGGGACATATGGAGGGCACGTGCTCATTAAGGAACTACCCCTCGAATTTTATTTTTGAAAGAGTGCCATGGAGACACATGGAAGTTTCCGCTCACTCTGCCATTTCTTGGAATTTTCAATGGCCAAGGAAACTTTCTCGAACCATAGGCAGTGGCGCCTTCTCGCTGATCCTTAAACATTTTCAACAACTCTATCGGACTGTGACAAGTGGTGAGCCCACACTTGTTTGGGGTCTCCACTTTTGGGCACCATATTAGAAGTGTGCCATTAAGACATGTGGAGGCTTCCATTGGCTCCTTTTATACTGAGACTTTTAAAAGGCTAAAAGGTGACTTTCTTGGGCTTAGGGCACGTGGAAGGACCGGGCTTGTTTGGAAACTTGCCTATGTACTTCATTTTTGTAGTTGTGCCAAGGAAAACGTGGATGGCTCTAGTCTAAAGTTGAGAAAGGCGGAATCAATGGTTGCTTTGCATTACATATGATTTTACCGCCATTTTTCTCTAAGACTCGTTGAGATGTGAATACATATTTTTTCATAGTTTTTTTATGAAGCCTCTATTTGTTTTTGTCCGGAAAGTGTACTCGAATGGATTTAAAGTTTAATCTGTGAGTCTAAGGAATGTAAGGTTTGAATTGATTGAGCACTTGCAAAAATATGAATTACCAAAGAAGCTAGATGAAGATCAGAATTGTAGAGGAAAGAATGGGAAAAGGATGAAATGATGGAGGTTGCAGGTGCAAAGGATGAAAAAGGTGTTGCCTCAAGGGTGAAAAGGATTGCTTATCAGATCCAACTATATAGAGCCACTAGAAAATGATTAAAATGGGGATTTCTCACATGACAAAATAAAATAATGATTAGAAGGACTGTCAAAATGTTGTGGCATGGCATCCCAGTCATTAGTCAAGGGTCTGAGAAATGTGATCAGTTCATGATTTTTCCACATGGCAGCTGTGGGTGCAAATTTGTTAAACGTCACTTTCTGAGACAAATTGGTAACAAGAAAATGTTTCTCGAATATTATTTACTTGGGGAGAAAGATTTAATGTAATTGAGTGTTATAAAAATCATGCTTTAGTCATGCAAAGGGTCGAGGTTGAATTATTAACATAAAATTTGAGAAAGCCCATCTTCTTGAGAGATCGTCCGAGAGACTCGTTAATCTCTTATGTTTAAGATTTGAATCACGCCAAGTTGGTTGCAAGTGTACAACCATTGACAAGCTCTAAAACTTTTCAAAGAAACTTTCCCGTAGATGAATCTAATCAACTTTGAATTAATCTACGTTAATCATGGGAAAATTTATTTCGCTTTATTTGAGAATGCCGCAAGTAGTTTTTCTTGTTCTCATTGTAATCTTGTGTTAAAGTCCCTCCAAATAACATACGATTTTGTCCCTCCGATAGTTTAACGAAATTTGTAATTTCATCCTCAGATCGAGATAAAAAAATTAAAATCACTTTACTTGTCATTTTGTTGAAAAATATTAGTTATAAGCCTCTGAGTGTATCTTAGGTGTGAGGAACTAGGGTCTTTAGTGTTTAATTGAGTCTTTAGCTCGAGCCTTATGTTAAATTCTTAGATATTGTGTGAAACCGTTTAAATCTTGGCCTCCATTGATGCACAACTTCGGTTGAAATAATATTTTCGCTATTTTGAAGCACTTTGTCATTTAGTTTTCCAATTGTTGTGAAGGTTCTCAAAGATCCTGGAAAAACAAGTTTATCCCGCTCAATCTCCCACCAAACATTATTCAAAAACAATGAATCCCACGAAATACCCTTTTTTCTCTGTGTGTCCACAAATAAATAAATCCTACTTGCCAAAATATGTAGAAGCAATCAGGATTCCATAATGTCTTTAGTAACCTTAGACCCTGTTTAGAAAATATCACCATTCTTTAGAAGTGACAACTCATGAGAGTTAAATTGTGGTGCATTGATCATATTTTCTTAGGGTCTCCTTTCAAATTTGTGCAAAGAAGGATATATTCATTCTCCTTCACCGACAGAGGTTACAAAATGGGTCCTCTCACCCTGGTCGAAAGGCATGACCTAAAGTAGTGAGGATAGATCAAATCCTTAATGAAGGTGCTATCCACTTCTCTGATTCCTGAGTGAAAAACAGTAAGACGAATCCCCTCCCTAGCTACAAAACGACTCATAATATGATCTATCTGTCTCTTAGTGTCTTGCTAAATCTTTGATGCTACTCGATTTCCAAGGGAGAATCAATTTGGATACCAACACCAGAATGGCACCATTGCTTATTTGAGCTCGAGTCTTATTTGTGCGGCAACAACACCAGTTGGACGCTTGTTTCTAGTGATTATTTGAGCTCGAGACTTATTTGTGTGGAAAAAACACCAAATTGGCGTCGTTGCTAGGGAAATGAAGGTGTGTGTAAAGTTTGAACACCATCGAAATGGATATAGACCACAGTAAATGCTTCTTCAGCTTTTTAAAGTGTAAATACGTTGTTGAAACATCATCCTATGTATAGATTTGTAAGAATCGAGAAAAGTTACAAGTTCTGCATGATATATTTCAAGTTTCTATTGGTTTTTTCACTAAGTTTACATCATCAATGTTAAATATGTGTAGAGGAAGGTCATATCTGTGAAGTTTTGAATGAATTTAGTGTTGAAAGACATTTGATAGATCAATTTTAGTGAATTTGCACAACTAAGGTGAAAATCCTTAGTGGTGACTTCGTGTTGAATTAATTTTTGAAAAATGCCGAGTGTCTTAACCTCTATCAATTGAAATTTATCACTAATCTTTGTAAATCTAGAAAGAAGAAGATATTTATTCATTAAAGACCCTATTAGAAGGTTGTTTCAAGAGCTGGGAATGAAAATTTTTGAAGGAAGAAGAATCTGGAAAGTTGTTGGAGATCAGGAATCAAGAAAAGAGTTATCAATTGTGGAAACTGATCAGCCTATCATTGAATATTTCCATACTTCCTCAAGTGCTTTTGAATCAGGTAGTCTTTTTGTAGATCTTAATTCTCCATCTGGAGAGGGGCCTTCTTTTGTATTTGAAATATTTGCATCTCTTTTTGTCCATGTGTTCTCCAAAGTTGATAGGATCTTCTAAGAAATAGAGTTTTTAGAGAATATTCATTCGATAATTTTATTTCTATGCCGCATGCAGACCCTCACTCCTCATCATTTTGTTTTTCATGTAAGATCACCTCCCCAAAAAAATATGGCCCACCCCAACCTAGACCTCCATTTGTTGTGAACACTTTTGGTCCTATAGATTTCAGAGGTATGGCTGGATATCCAAATGATGTGCCCCAAGATGTTAGAAATAGATTGCCTAAATTTCAAGGAAATAATGCTATTATTGGTGATCAACACTTAAATCTTTTTCCAATATGATGGAAGACTTTGAGATTGAATTTGAGGATGTGTACGTAAAATTATTTATTCATACTCTAGAGGAGGATGCACGGGACTAGTATAAATCTTTGCAAGATAACTCCATTGATTCATGTATAGAAATGAAGAATGCTTTTAGATTACAGTATGGAGATAAAACAGACCCTAGGTTTCTTTTATCAGAATTTGAAAATATAAAAATAATCCTAATGAATATTTTCATGACTTCAATACAAGTGTTGTTTCTTATTTGATAAAATAATCGATGATTTTGATAAGAAGGGTGGCTATTATTTGAGGGATAAGAACCCAACAACATTGAGGCAGTGCCTTCACCATGGGTTTGCAGATTAAAAAAATATCAAAGTAGGTGGTAAGCCTCCTAAGAGGGAAGGTATCAAGCTGATCGATTCAAAGAAGTCTCGGGTCAAGTAATTTTGTGGATCTCGGCCGTGGTTTTGAAAAATTTGGCCGAGTTATTAAGGAAATATCCAATAAATCGGCCAAAGTAGAGAAGGGGATTGGACATAGTTCCTAAGGTCAACATGAAGCACAAGATAAAGAAAGATTTACAAATCATCCTAAGGGTGATCAGAGATCTGATAATAGAGTCAAAGGACCCATGGGGTCAGGAAATAGACATTCCCAAGCTCGTGAGAATAGAATTGTGCCTGATCATTTGACTGCCAGAGTTGCTGTTGTGGAAAAAGCCAATGAAATTGATTGGTGTGACAGATGTTTCTTAGCACATGCCCCATGTGATGAAGATAAATAATTTGAGGAAGCTAGTGATGACACTGATGATGATGTGTGCATGATGGGGTGCTCTACAAGTTCAAGGCAAGGAGTAACTTTGACTGAATAAATCAATGCCAGAACTGCTACAATTTTCTAGGATTGCATCCACCGGGTATTACCCCTTCCTCCCTCTCATAATTTTTAAATAGATATGGTACAAGCTTTTGAATTTCTTAATAATGATTTTGAATACTTAAGGGCATTAATGATTAAAAAGTATGATGGAGGAATCCCTTTTGAGGAGGATAGGAAGTTGTTAATGAATGTTGTGGTTGCCCAAGAAAAATAATATAACACTAGGAGTAAAGTTGTCAAAGGGGAAGGGTCTCAGGCCAAACCAAATACCCCATTTCTCACCAATATCTCAAAAGAAACTTCTAAGAAAGATACATCTGGAAAAGTCCTTGTTTCCCCAAACAAAACTGGTATCCCTACCCATGCTCAGACCATAAATATACCTTTGATGTCGATGAGTTTTTCAGTCTTCCTCCAAATGTTGCCTTGCCCAAATACATTCCTTATGACATTTCCCAAGTCTTGAGTTAGATCAAGATTTTTGTTCCAATTGTTGAGCTACTTAGGATTCCTAAGCACAAGAAAAGGGCCTTTGAGTATTTGGGATTGAAAGAAGAAAAGATTACCCAAGGTAGAAATGTAAACAATGTTGAGACTCCTCCTACCATTGTAGAGTTGGAAAAACCCCAAGTACTGGAAGAACTAGGTGAGCCACCTGAAGTATATTTGGGAACATCCTTGGTTGAGTCCCAGTTGAATGTAGATCCATTTTTCACTACTTTGATTATTAGGGACAGGCTGTTACACAACTATATGTTTGATTCTGGAGCATCATGCAATGTTATGCCTCTTGAGGTCATGAATGAATTAGATATCAAAGTGACAACAACTTATGGGAAGTGCACTGCCATGGATTCCAGAGAGGTTCCAATGGTTAGATGTGTCAAAGGTTTGATAGTGCAACTTGCAACTTACCCAGGCAAGAACTTAAAACTAGATGTTGTTATTGTTGATTGCCCTACCAAATGGGGAATGATGTTATCAAGAAAATGGGCTGCTAGTGTGGGTGGGAGTGTGCAAATGGATATGTATTTTTCCACTATACCTATTGAGGGCATCATTGTAAAGTTTTATGGTGAAAATAAGATGCTACATCTCATTGAGGATACCAATAATGCTTCCTATGAAGTGTTATACACTGACATTGATGTTGATAACTTTGTTGGATTTTCTGATGGTAAAGAGCACAAAATTGATCAATGCAAGTCTCTTAATCAAGTAGGTTCTCCTTGGACTTTGTTGTTTGATGGGGCTTGCTCTAAATTTTGAAATGGTGCTGGTATTGTTCTAATATCTCCAGGCTAGTAGGAGTTTCTTTTTCCTTATAAACTCAACTTTGAGTTCACTAAAAATATTGTTGAGTATGAAGAACTACTCTTGGGTCTAAGGATTGCATGGAAATATGGTATTAGAGATATCATTGTTAAAGGAGATTCAGAGCTATTTGCCAAGTAGGTTAGAAAACTATATGCAACAAAAAATCGAGAAGATGAAGTAGTATAAGCATGCAATCTAGGATTTCATTGAAATGTTTGACTCCCTCAACATAATACATCACGATAAGAAGTACAATACTCTAGTAGAAAAATTGGCCGTATTGGGGGTCTAGATTTGAGAATTATATTGTATCGCCCTATCGTGAGTATAATATTGATATATTGACAGGGCCATCTATTCTCGACAATGTTAAACACCGGCAAGTGTTTGAAGATGATGCCGAGATGAAATTTTTTTCTAGAACCAAGAATAATTTACCAATCAACTTATAGATTGGGAGCCAATGGTTTGTGTGGCTGATGGAAAGGAGAATTTATTTGGCAAAGATATCATTCGATTGAAGACCAATACTATTACCAGAGGTTTGCAAAGCACTCGAATGAAACTTTGATAATGTTGATTGCATTGTCAATAGACACATGTTAGCCTCAAGGGATGTTGAAGAGCATGACCTAGGCACAAAGGATAAACCACGTAAGATTTGGCTAGGTAGCAATCTGAGAAAGGAAGAAAAGCATTCGTATGTCTAATTGTTGAAGAAATACTAGGACTTCTTAGCATGGTCTCATTCGAATGAAAGCATATAAGGAGAATATTTTCTAGAATGAAATTCCATTGGAATCTTTTGTGAAACCATTTAGGTAGAAACAAAGGCCAATCAATCCACTCCTTTCCCGCAAGATGAAAGAAGAATTTAAAAAATTGACGGATGGAGTAATCATACAACCCACAAGGTACTCATCATGGGTTGCAAACTTGGTACCTGTCAGAAAGAAGAATGGAGATATAAGGTTGTGTGTGGACTTTAGAAACTTGAATAGTGCATCAATAAAGGATAACTACCCTCTACCAAATATGGATAATATGTTACAATTTTTTACTAGTTCAGATTAGTTATCAACATTTGATGGTTTTTCTAGATATAACCAGGTAGTTGTGAAGGAATAACAAATGAGTCAAGACTTCCTTTACGACTCCTTGGGGGAACATATGTATATATCAGAATGCCTTTTGGTCTAATGAATGCTAGAGCCACTTTCCAAAGAGAAATGGATGTAGCTTTGTCTTGCTATATTAATGATTTCATTGTTGTATATCAAGATGATGTGATTGTTTTATGTAGAAAAAGCAAAGTGACGACCTGCAACACTTAGAAATTTTTTTTTGTTAAGTTGTAGTGAGTATGGTATTTCACTAAATCCCAAGAAGTACCATTTGGATTTTAGAAAGAAAATATGCTTGGACACATTGTGTCAAAGTAAGGGGTCATGATTGATCCTGAAAGGGTAGAAGGCATCGTGAAGTCCCTATTCCAAGAACCAAGAAAGGAATTAAATCCTTTATTGGGTAGATTAATTTTATTAGGAGATTTATCTCCAAAGTTTTTAATTAACTATCCCAATCACTATCATGTTGAAGAAAGACCAAAGTATCAAATGGGAAGAATACTCTATTCAATTTTTTTGGGATCAAACAAGCATTAAAGAATTCCCATGTTTTAGTAGCTCCATATTATAAGAAGCTTTCCAAATGTTTTATTTTGCTTCATAAAGTACTATTGAATTTGTGTGGTTGCAGAAGGATGATGAGGGGGCTGAAATACCAATTTCCTTTTTCAAGTAAGGGATTACAAAGATCTGAGCTAAAGTATACTATCATGGAGAAGCAAGTAGTTTCTTTGGTAAAAGCAACAAAGGTCTCCAAGCCATATATTCCGAGTTCCAAAATCATTTCTTATATTCCCCACACTATGGTAAAAGATATCCTATCGAAATGGAGGCGTAAAGTAAGAGATCTTTGATGGGTAAAAAAATTGTAAGAGTATGATATGGATATCCAAACAAAAAAATTGGTCATAGGTTTGGGCACGACAAAACTTATGGCAAAGAGCAATCTGCATGACAATTAAGGTAAATGAATTTGAATAAGAAAGGTTAAATGTCCTTGAATCCCCACCAAAAATTAACTCACCAAATTGTCATGGATTTCATTCTCGAATCATATCATTTGCAAGTTTGAAGTGCCTTCTAAGATAGTTGCTTTGATAATTCCATGAGCTTCCGGATAAACCTTTGGTGGCCATATGTCTTGAATATGGGATCAATTTGACATATGCTTCTAATTATAATTCCCAAGGAAATGGACAAGTAGAGTCCAACAATAAATATTTGTTGAAGATAATTAGAACTTTGGAGTTGAGAAAAAGGAAGTGGGGTGAGCAGTTGAAGTTTGTTGTTTGGGCTGATCGAATCACTGTTATTGAGCTCTTTGGAAAATCCCATTTGAGTTTGTGTATGAACTAAACCTCTTCTATCCCTTCATATGCAACTGTCTTCATTTCAATTTCTTCAACAACTAGGAGATCAAGAGATTAGTCATTTATGATGCTCACATAAATTAGATTGTTGATTTAGATGAAGAAAGAAGGGCATCCGATCGGAGGAATGTAAAATTCAGAGAGAAATTGAAGAAGTTTTTATAAGAAGGTGACTCAAGAGCTTTCAAGTATGGGAGATATTTTTCTATTATGGGATAGAAGGCACGAGGATAAGGGAAAACATGGAAAGTTTGATACATTGTGGATGGGCCCTTATTGAATTAACATTCAAATTGGTGAACATAACTTCTTCTTAAAAGACCTAGATGGGGAGTTACTTGAATTTCTATTAATGACAAGCATTTGAAACATTTCCTTGATTGATTTCTCAGAATCGAGGTATGCAACATTGTATGCAAAGTGTATAGTCTTTTGGTTTTTTTTTTTTTTCTTCTTACATGTTTTTTTGCTTTGGTTCGTCCTAGCCCTTAGCGGTTATTTTTGTTGGTTTCTCGGTTTGTTCTGGAGGGTTCGCTCGTGACTCCATTTACCAATGGTTTATTTCTAGCACTTGGTCTACTATTGTTCTTGTGGCGCTTGCAAGGAGTGCCCATTTCTCAGAGTCGAGCTAATGTTGGTGCTTAATTTGATCTCACCTCGTTTATCCTTGAAATTCTTCAATCTGTGGGATTTTTGTATGTTTTATCTCCCGTATTAATGCATGAAATATCTCGTCCTTCATTTGGTTTCCATGATCAGTCCTTTCCTTTGGTCAAGGATCACTTTAAGTCCATAATTTTTTTCCATTCCTCTTTCCATGTGAAAGAATTTGTAACTTGGGCATAAACTTGGGTTTTTCCCCTTCCTTCTATTTTTTCCACAGTCACGTTTTGTTTTCCCTATCAATTTTTGTCCCAATATCTATGGAAACATGGTCCTTTCTTATTAGATGTGGCTCTACAGGCATTTTGAAACTCTAATGCCCACTTTAACTCAATTCTTGTCCATGTGGAGGGTCTGCACTCATCTAAAATATCAGCTCTTGGTTTAACCTTTGTGTTTGTGCGAAGGAAATACGTGGTGAGCCCATGGTTGTTTAGACTCTTCGATTTTTGGCACAATATCAAAGTTGCGCCAAGGAGACATGTGGAAGTTTCCACCAGCCTTTCCCAGACTTAGACATTTTTTTTATACGGCTGATGCAGCTTTGTTAGACCATGGACACGTGGAGGGGAGACACTCATTTGAGGATCCATCTCTGAGTTCTACCTTAGAAGTTGTGCCAAGGAGACACGTGGAGGCTTCCGCTAGCTCCTCTATATAATTAAACTTTTCAAGAAACTTTCTAAGGCCTAGGACACATGGAGGTCCCATGCTTGTTTGGGACCCCGCATTGAGTTTAATTTTTGAAAGAGCGCCATGGAGACACATGGAATTTTTTTCTCAATCTTCCCTTTCTTGGAATTTTTAATGGCTAGGAAAATTTCTTGGCCCATAAGCACGTGGCACCTTCCACTGATCCTTAAACATTTTCAACAACTCTACCGGAATGAGACACGTGGTGAGCCTGCGCTTGTTTGAGGTCTCCATTTTTGGGCACCATATCAGAAGTGCGCCATTGAGACACGTGGAGTTTTCCGCTAGCTCCTTTTATATTGAGACTTTTCAATGTCCAAAAGGTGATTTTCTTAGGCCCAAAGCACGTGGAAATCCTGCGCTTGTTTGGAAACTTTCCTCTATACTTCACCTTTGTAGTTACACTAAAGAAACATGTGGATGACTCTAATCCAAAGTTGAGAAAGGGAAGAATCGACGGTTTCTATGCATTACATCTGATTTTGCTACTATTTTTCATCTTTTTTTATGAAGCCCCTTGTCATTTTTGTCTCTGTAAAGTGCAACTAAATGGATTTAAAGTTTAATCTCCGAGTCCAAGAAATGTAAGGTTGGAATTTCTTTGGCACTTGAAAAAATGTGAATTACTAGAGAAGATGGATGTAGAGCAGAGTTGTAGAGGAAATAATGGGAAAAGGATGAAATGATGGAGGTTACAAGCACAAAGGATGAAAAAGGTGTTTCCTCGAGGGTGAAAAGAATTTCCTGTCAGATCTAGCTACACAGAGATACCAAAAAATGATTAAAATGGGGATTTCTCACATAACAGAATAAAACAATGATTACAAGGACTTTCAAAAAGTTGTTGCATGGCATCCCATTCATTAGTCGAGGGTATGAGAAATGTGATCAGTTCATGATTTTTCTACGGCAAAAAGTGCGGGTGCAAATTTATTACACGTAACTTTCGAGACACATTTGCAACAAGAAAAGGTTCCTCGAATATTCTTTTCTTGGGGGGAAAGCTTTAATGTAAATGAGTGTTATTAAAATCATGCTTTATTCATGCAAAGGGTCGGGGGTTGAATTCTTAAGAGAAAATTTTAGAAATCTCATCTTCCTAAGAGACTGTCTGAGAAACCTATTAATATCTTATGTTTTAAATTTCAATCATGTCAAGTTGGTTCCAAGTGTATAGCCATGGACAAGATCTCGAGACTATTCAAAGACACTTTCCCCGCTAATGAATCTAATCAAATTTGAATTAATTTGTGTTAATCTTGGGAAAATTTGTGTCTGCTTTATTTGAGAATGTCTATAAATAGTTTTTCTTGTTCCCATTGCAATCTTGTGTTAAATTTTCTCCAAATCACACAAGATCTCATCCCTATGAAAGTTTAGTCGCATATGTAATTTCATTATGAGAAGAGCCTTCATCATGTAATGAGATAAACAATTTAAAATCACTTTACCATCATTTTGTTGATAAAAATTGTCTATAAGCCTTTGAGTGTATCTTAGGTGTGAGGAACCGGTGGTGTTTAGTGTTTAAATTAGTCTTTAGCTCAAGACTTCATGTTAAATTCTTGGAGACTTTGCAAATATGTGCCTCCATTGATGCACACCTTCTGGTTGAAGGAATATTTTTGCTATTATGAAGAATTCTGTCATTTAGTTTTCCAATTGTTGTGAAGGTTCTCAAAGATCTGGAAAAATCAAGTTTATCCCGCTCAATCTCCCACCAAAAATTATTCAAAAACAATGAATCCTACCTAAACTACCCTGTTTTCCCTAAAGTGTGTCCACAAATAAATAAATCCTCTTTGCCAAAATATCTAGAAGCAATCAGATTCCATAATGATTTTAGTATCCTTAGCCTTGTTTAGAAAATATCACCATTCTTTAGAAGTGACAACTCATGAGAGTTAAATTGTGGTGAATTGATCATATTTAGTCGTGGTCTCCTTTCAAATTTGTGCAAAGAAATATATCTTCATCATCCTTCACCAATGAGCTTACAAAATGGGTCCTCTCACCTTGGTCGAAAGGCACCTGACCTAAAGTAGTGAGGATAGATCAAATCCTTAATGAAGGTGTTATCCATTTTCTCGATTCTTGAGTGACAAAGAGTCAGACGAATCCCCTCCCCAGCTACAAAATGACTCATAATATGATTTGTCTGTCTCTCAGTGTCTTACTAAATCTTTGATGCTACTCGGTTTCTAAGGGAGAATCAATTTGGATACCAATAAGAGCATCATTATAAATATGATTTTTGTGTTTTTTAGCTATCTAGGTGTGTGAGAGGTCCATATGGAGGTCTATGTGATGTGACTATTCCATTTGGACTCATTTTGTATTGTAATAAGTGGTTTCCTTGAAAAACCACATGTTTAAATTTTCAAATCGTGTATTTAGTAGGTTATAATCCTAGGGGTTAGTTTCTATTCAATAAAGGGTTTAAATGGGACACGAGACATGCTCTTCACCGAAGGACTTTACTTCTTGACCTTAATTAGGGTTTAAACCTCACTAAGTCGAGACTAAACATAGTTTGGATTATAAATTTATAACCCTAAATACCACATTTCCTAAATGTTTAAAGATGTATTTGAATTAGAAGAAAGAGGGAAGATCTATATAAAGTGGAAATTTTGGGAAGGTACAAGGGATCTTTGGAGTAAACCCTAATGGCTCAAGAAGCCTTGATCACTCATTAAAGTGAAAAATAAGTGAACTTATTTGAGAACTTCTATATGTTTGAATGAAATCACGTGTTTAAGCAAATGAATGTTGTTAGATGTATGTGCCACAAGTAAATAATGATCTTTATAAGTTTGTGATAGGCATAAATAAATGCACAGGTATTAAAGCTTCAAGAATCCTCATCCATGTAAAATGAAATAACAAGAAGGTGCGGAGGAATGAACAATCATGAAAACATGAAAGTTCAAGTAATAAAATCAAGTGTAATGATGGGAAGTTAAATTTTGAAACTTCAATGTTCTATTAATAATGATTTATTAAATGTTTATAAATGGTTCTTACATGTGTCGAGGTGTCTACAATTATAAATATTTGTGCGGGTTTTTAAAGGATATGAAAGGTGTAATGTCCCCAAATGTAGATATTATTACCCGAGATAGATTTCACACAATTCCCACGAGGAAAAACTTGAATAATACAAATATATCAATTTCTATAAAACATAAATTCATAATGAAATTAGGCCATAAATGAATATTTTCCGAGAAAAAAACTAGCTCGTTGCCTCTAGTCAGCGATTTAGCAAAAATAACGTTTTCCACCTCAAAATACTTCAAAAATTATGAAAAATTCTTTGAAAGTATATAATGAATAATAATAATAGGATCTCCAATCAGATTCAGAAAAATATTAATTATAGAATTTATTAGGGCAAAAATGCAAATGAAATTGTAAATTCAATAACTAGAAAAATTCTCCAATTTTTTTGGCAAATGATAGCTCATAGTGAAGCATGAAAAATAATATTTACAATGAACCCAAAAACACAATTTTTCAATTGTGAAAAGGAATTCAAAATGGATTTACAATTTTGGAATGATGTAGATAAACTCTAGTTATAAATGAAATCATGAAATACAATTTTGTCCCACTTAGTAAAGACCCAAAATCACCTCAAAACCGATCAAAAACTTCATATATTATCTCTCCTTGAATTTAGTTTGAAATAGATTACCTAAAAATGTAAAAATTGAAATGGATGTTTCCAGAACACTCCCAACAAAGATGCAACAATGAACCCTTATAGGTCTTAAAAATACTCATGGACTGAAAGCAATAAGTTTTCAACAACTGTTGGAATACTACTAGAAAAAACAACTAACTGGAATTTTTATGCTCAATAGAAACCCTTGAATGGAGTATCCTCAAAAATATAAGAATTCTTTTTTAATCCTTCTAGATATCAAGAGATTTTTCATCTTGTTGCTGTGCAAAATGTCTAGCATGAAAAATTGAATTTTGTTTTCTATTACAACTAAGACCACAATAAAATATACCGAACCCAAAGAATGTAAATTTTCCCTCATGCCAAATGCTTACTATGTGAACCACATCATGGATGAGTGGTATGTGCTAATCATATTTTTGAATTTTGTTTAATGTTCAAGAAATTTGGTGGGAAGCAATTGATGGGTTCATTTTTCTCGCTTTGAAGGAGATGCTCCTCGAGGCCGAAAAGGCCTCTTTTAATGAATTTTGGATGTAGTGAACACCTCCTAGAGATGGAATATGAAGATATAATGCGTACAATACATTTTTGACATATCTACGATATAATTGGAGATATTTTATGTAATTTTACAATGATTAATAGGATTAGGAACAAACTATGCAACACCAAGCTACTTGTAACATAGTACATGGAAATGAAGCAAGTCAAAAAATATAGTAAGTTAGTTCTTGATGTTATGAGAGCCTAAGGTATTTTTTTAAGTTACAAAATAATGTTCAGAAATATTTAAGAATGTATACTTCAAATTAATATAAGTTTTGGGAGATTCTATCATTAGTATTTTGATATATTGGTCCGATAAAGTATAAGTGAAGATATTCCATCCCAATGGAGATCCAAATTATAATATTGGGAGATCCCAATGTATTCGTGGACTGATTAAAAATTAAAAGTGAATATAACTTAACCCTCACATGGCCCCGTGTGATAATTAAGAAAAAAACATAAGTTTCTCTTCGATTGCAGTTAGACCTTCCGTCGCACAAGTATGACCAAAATCAAAAAAGGGATAAATTTAGAATATCAAGAAGAATTGGATCCTAAGAGTGGTATATTTGATATAATTAGGTATTTTTAAATTAGTGAAGTCCAAACTAGAATGAAACTCTCAAGGAAGCCAATTCAATTTTAATTTTCAAATTTTTGAAGGTACAGATGATAAAAACCCTTAAAAATTGGAGCAAAGCATCGCAGTGAGAAGTAGAATTTTGGAGACATTTTTCGATTCGACATCCCGTGGCCCCTGTATATTTTTATTAATTACTCATTAAAGGATATTACTAAGGGTGTTATTTCCAAATAAATAATGCATTCGAGACTCTAATTTAATCCCCATGAGGAAACGTGCTTAAAAGTGACAATTTAGAGAAATTACCAATAATTGTCACCCATGAAAGACTTACTAAAAATAGTAAGTATCCAGAAAAGAGTTGAAATGGTTGTGGTCATTAATAATCCATTCCTCACTAGTTTCAACCTTCATGGTGGTAAAAATCAGGCTTTCAAAATGGTGGATAGTGGCATCGTGTCTCAAACAAAAGAGAATCCCTCTTAGTTCGCAATTTTAGTCATGAAGTACGGGATCCTTGTCTCAATGTGCTTATCACTTCACTAGATGGGTTGAGAAAAGGATTGAATCATATTCCATCCATTTTATCACCTTAATTCATCACATGGTTGAGGTATTCTTCACCACATCTCATTGGTTGCTCTGTCTCCCCAAGGGCCAGTATCACAATGTTGAACTATGCAGGAATTGGTCTTAGTTTGCATCAAGGAGAAGAAAGTTAAGAGGAATTGAATTGTTACAAAGGTTTGAATATGTTTTCAATTAAGGTAAACCACCCTTCATTGTATTCAATAATAAACGGTTCATCACCTCTTTTTTAATGAAGTTAATTAATGGTACAAATGTGCATCATTTTGGTTGGACCTTTAAGAGTGAAAGTTTCAAAGAATTAATCTTCGTGGGCGAGAACATCACAAAGTGCTATGAAGTGTCATGGTGGGTAAAATTGTTGTCTTCATTAACATCAATTCTTATCCTCATCTTCATCAAAGGCATAATTGTATCCACTCATTCTTGGGAGAATGCTTCGTATCCTTGAACTAATTCTTTCTCCTCTTCTCTTCTACTTATAATTCCCCATTGCGCATGAGCATGACTTTTTATCTTATTCATCAAAGTGACTATGTAATATTTTTGTAATATAAAATTACATTTTTCAATTATAAAATGGAGATTGATTTTGTCTTTGCTAAGGAGAATTGACGATTTACTTGTAATGGGAATATGAGAATTCATGTGGGGAGTAGACAAAGAGGTGGATTATGAATCTATAAAATGATATTACATCCTCATTGGTAAGGGATGGTCATAAAAGATTATTTGAAGAAATTTATTAGTGATAAATATGACTCTCACATTGAATATTTAAAAACCTAACCCTAAATATTTTTAATTGCATGTATTTTCTACGCTAGGAGGCGATGGTTATGCCTCTCCAAATTGCGACGTATTTTGTTTGGTATTTCCATAGGGAAGTTTGGCTATTCTTCTTTGGAGTTAGAGGTTAGTATGAGGCGAAGATGTGAGAGGTAGGGATGTGTTGGGTCCCGGGACATTCCCCTAGTTTGTACACTAATGTGCCCTCCTTGTTGCATCCTTTGGTGGTTTTCTTTTAGTGGCATTTTTTTATAGTATTGGTCATGAGTTGTGTAAAAACTCGTGGTCAATAATGGGTAGGACATGCACTCTGTTGGCCACCATATATATTCTAACCTAGATAAAATTTTGGGTGATGGGAAGGTCTCTCATGCTCAAACCACACTTTACTCCCCTATTTTGGAATTTTCTCGTGATGATTTTAAATCTAGACGCTGGTAGGGTTCCTCAACTTGGATACTTGCTAAGTCAACTATATTGGCGGTGGATAATCCTAAGGGTTAACAATGTTCCCTGTCCTTCAAATAAGTAGTGCAAAGGAAGATTGTTCCCACTCTTATGATTCGAACAAATAATATTCCATGTGTCTCCTTCGGGGAAGAGGTGCTTAAATCAAAAACCTTCTTTCAAGACCATGCCCTGATCTGTAGATTCAGTGGCTTTTGGCCCACCCTCCCTACTCTCCACAAATGGATTTCAAAGCATTGGCTTCCCCTTATGGAAGGCAGGTTAGACATTTACCCATGTGCTAAGGGTTTCTTTATTGTTGTTTTTACTTCTATTATTGATAAAGATACCATAGTTGATGAGATTTGGGCATGCCAGTCCCACTACCTAGTCATGAAACCCTGGTTCCCCTCCTTTAATCCAACTATTGAGACACTTTCTTGCAGACCAGTATGGATTAGATTACTGTACTTGCCGCTGCAATTTTGGGACCAAACCTATCTTGTTTCCATTGGAAATACATTGGGAAATATCTTGAGCATAGATGATCAAACCATGGATTTTACTCATACGACCTATGCTTGTATCTTGGTTGAGATCGATACCTCTAAAAACCTTCCTCTTAGCATTGAACTAAAAGTTCAAAATAGATCCTAAACAACCTCTCAATTATGAAGGTTTACCCTTCAGATGTAGAAATCATTTTGCACTGGGGAATATTGCTAGAAATTGTAAGATGGCTAAGAGCAAGAATGAGAGGAAAAGAAAATCTTCATGGTGGAAAAATGTTGATCCCAGTCACATGTTTGTACAACTAGATAGTGTTTTAGAGGATGCTTCTATGCAAAAATGAGCTGCCATGGAGATTGTGAAAGGTCCTCATTCGTAGTGCCCACTCCTCTTCGACAATGTTTCATCTTAATATTGATACTATTGGACTGATATTAAGACATTTTGATTATGATACATTGATCAATAGATGATAGATTTTACTAATATTTGGACTATTGACATTATGATGTTTATGTTTTATTATGATGCACTAGATAGTGATGTTAGACAGTTCGATATATGCTGATTTTTATGATGTGGAATTTATACTTACACGTTATGTTTTGGAATTTTGAGTAGAATTATAATCTTATGGATGTTAGGGTTAGATTTTGATATATTGATGGATAATAGAATTTCTAATGTCGAATGATGGTTATTGATTTTATATGTATATTGTCTCGATGTTGTTAATACGGAAAGGCCAGAGAGGTATTTTTTGAGTGTATGACTTTTATAACATACATTGAAGGGAATAGGGGACCAACAAAGGAAGGATGTCAGGTGTTGAACAATGTGGCCAAATTTGAAAACTTGTGCAATATTTTATAGTGTGGTGTTTTAAATGTTTAGTTTGGAGGTCTCCCATGGTGGGGTGACCTCACATGTGTGGCCATGGGGTAAATTATTTTCCCCCTTTCATTTCATTTTTGGTATGTGCTTTATTTATGTTTTATGTATTTAAAATTTGGAATTTTTGTCACTTTATTAGCGTGTTGAAATGGGTTTTAATTAAGGTAAACCCTTCTTATTTTAGTTTTCTAATGGACAAATAGTTATGATGAGGTTTGGTAGTCCTTGTTATAAGTAAAATTTATGTTGATTGTGAGTTTTTACTCTACCCCAACTTCAAAATTTGGATTTTCACTTGGGGGCATTTTGGAGTCATATGGGACAAGAAAGGCTTGTCCCATGCCTCTTAAATTTACCCAACAATCCAACCTATGGGTTGGTAATATAATTTATGACTGGTTTATCCATTTTTGAGTGTAAAAGAGAGAAAGGTATTGCACTTTATTTCTACCTAAATTTATTGTGTACTTTGAAAGTATGGTGTATATGTTTGTGAGCCATGTGAGTTGTCATAGTCCTTGCAAGTGCATTCATTTTCATAGTATTGGTGTGTTGAATTGAGTGTGGGGATGGAGGAATTATTAAATGGAATCCCACATGGAGCCACCTCATCATCTCACATTCCATTTCTATTCATTAATGATTTTTAATTACAATGGAGGTTACTTGTTCTTTTCTCTTCTTGTGCACTTTTTGGAATTGAAGCTTGTTGGAGTGCTTTTGGAAATTTCTTCACTTGGTATTGAAGAGACTTGTGGAATTTTTCTTATGGCTTGATGGAGAGGTAGGCTCTCCACCTTTTTATTATGTGATTATGCTTGTTTGTATACAATGTTTTGTTTGTTCAAATTATTTTTGTCTTGTGAATGTGCTTGTGTGTTGGTTGCATAGTAGGCCTTAAGTTAGGTGTGGGAGAAGGGAGTATGGGACCATTGGGGAGGAAAAAGGAATTTTGTGAGGCTTATTTGAAAGGGAGAGATGTCTAATTTTTTTGTGCACTTGGAGGCTCAGGGTTAGAATCCCACTCCATTTGGGAGGCATAAGGAGGTGGTTTCCCATAGCCCTTGATGTACTTGGTTTTGTCTTCAAACCTTTGTTTTGTTGAGAAATTGTAAACTTGTGGATTATTTCTTTTTAGTTTTGTTGAATGTCTTGGATGTATGTTGGTGTGAAGCCATTTTTGCTGGAAGTTTTCATTTGTTGCTCAATACCCTCATGGTTCTTTTGTTGGGGCTCTAGGGCCATTTAGGGGATGGATTTTACTCTTAATGGATTTAAGGCTGGGTGGAGAGTGTTGCCTACTCCCGCTTCGTTGTTTTGTGATCCTTGTGGTGAAAAGTTGAAGATAACAAGATTTGGAGCTACCTTGGAGAAGGTATGCAAATGGGAGATTTATATTTTTGGCCTTGTTGATAGCCATTGTTGTATATTATTCAATTTGTTATTCTCACTTAGTGTGGATGATTGTAAAAGTTGAAGATTTAAAGAGAATCTGTATCTTCATTTGGAAATCTTCATAATTTGTAAAATCTTCAAAGATTTTTGTGTGAGCAATGTGCCTTTAAAATGTATTGTTATTGTGAAAGAGGATTACCAATTCACAACATTGTTTGAAAAATCATAAAGCTTGAAAATGTTTAAGTGCATATGCATTTTATTTAATTTAAGAAGTTTCATTGTTTTTTCAAATGTGATATACTTTAATGTTTACAAATATTGTGAAGTTTATTAAAATTTATTGCTGTTAAAAATAGTTGTCATTTAGATCTTATGAATGAAAAAATATAGTTACTCTAGTGCATTCAATGAAAAATACATTGAAGAATCTAAAATATAGTTGCATTTTAGTTGGAATGAATGACATAAAGTAGTATGTTAATTTGTGTTAAAATGACTATGAATCATCTTCTTCTAAGTATATATAGTTGTGTAAGAAGAAATGTATTTATTCTCTCAATTTAGTATTAGAAAGAACAAAGAAAAAAATATAAATAAATAAATTATACCTATGTTATTATAAGATAATAAAAGTCTATTCATCTTCCTACTTAAGAAAGTATGAGTAGATTTTATAACGATGTTTTTTTACAAACTTCTTTTATAGATAATAAACCAAACATAGTTCCTTTATTAAAAAACAATGAAAGAAAAATTAAATAAATGCAATCATTTTATTATTAATAATGTATTAATATTATCAATATATCAATCTAATTGTAATTTTATTATTAATACTATATTTTAAATATTAATGATAATATGTATACATTTTAACACACACACACACACACACACACACACACACAAACTTAATAATAATAACCACCCGAAAATAAGAAATATATATAAACACATATATTTTTAATTTGGTGGTTATTAATATATACAAACTTAATATTAATAATCACTCGAAAATAAGAAATATATGTATTTTTATATATTTCTTATTTTAAGTGGTTATTATTATTAAGTTTGTATATATATATATATATATATATATATATATATATATATATATGAGCTATATACACATGTTTATATACACTCAAAATGAGTGTTTCCTTAAAATAAAAAGAGTGACTTATTTAAAATAGTAATAATAATAATATAGATCTATTGGGCAAATGAAAAATACACAAATGATTATTTTTGTTAAATCAAGCTTTACAACAAAAATCAAAATTACAAACCCTGATTAGGGTATAATAGACATAGAAAAGTAAAATACAATGGATTTGGGATGTGTGTATCCATCCCCAAGCTTTCTCCTCCTCTCCTATGGCTTCCTTCTCTTCCATCTTACCCTAACTCGCAAAACAAAAAATGAAGAAATGAGTGAAATAAATGAATAAAAGCCTTCCTCGGAGATACTAGGGTTGGTTTGAATTTTTCCCCATGCAATGACCTAGATTAGATTCATCTAGTGGCCCAAATTTTATACTACAAATGTTAGGTGGGGGTTGGTGAGATCATCATTTGACCACATGGGTCATGTTTTGAATGGTGCCACTTGTATGGTTTGAAAGTAAATTAAAATTTGGTATTTTTCCCTTGGATTTATTTATTTTACAACTTCAAAGACAATAAGGCATGACCTAGGGAATTTAATTAAACTCTCTTCCTTAATAGTTTAGACCACTTTAATATTGGATAATTAAAGTAAATTTTTTTGTAAATGGAAGGGCTATTTAGACTTGGACTTTAATTTCAAATTATTGATTGACCTTAGGAATGACCTTATTAAATTAATTTAGGATTACATGAATGAAATATTTCGACCCTATCCATAGATTAAATAACTAATTTTATTTAATATTATTATTTATGTAATTTTGTGACGATTGTTTGAAACCAAGGGTTTATCTTATCGTCACTTTTATTTTCTAACACAAAACATTATTCCATAATTTTTCTATTATAACCATTGTTTGGTTTTGAGTTTCCTGTGTAAATTTTGTAGGCATTGCACTTGGTATCAGAGTCATGGGTTCAAATCTTAGACCTTGGGCACACTAGAAAGCATGGAATAAAAACAAATAAACCTAGCACAACTTTAAACCTAGTAAAAAAATTATTCATGATTTTATGAAACGTAGAAAATTTAGAAAAAAACAAAAAAAAATTAGATGATTATAAACTAACTCTCGACTTGGTCGTGCGGGAGGTGCGGACTAGATGAGGGGTTCCTAGACATGGAATTATAACTACCACCTCCACATCATGAAGTAGCGTCTATTCTCCCTCACATATTGTAGAGACGCTACTAGAGGTTATTGTCGTTAAACGTAAAAGATATTTAGGAGGAAAACCTAGTAGGAAGGAAAGAGATCCATTAGGGGAGGCTCATGTGCCTTCACATCATAATGTAGAGGATCACGTAGAGAAATCCCATGTGGAGTACATAGATAGAGCTATGGGGCACGAGAGACTTGTCTAGGAGCCCTAGGCCTAGAGTTGGTCGGGAAGAGATACTTAGAGGTCGATAGTCGACTACATCAGATCACATTACAGAGATGCTAAAGTTACACCCGCATCATTTTTCTAGAGACACATTACGATTTTAGCTTGAGGCGTTGTCAGTTAGCTTGATCGGATACTTCAAGCTATGACCTTGTTCTAGAAACATAAAATCTCATGTGGTCATCCACCTTCTGAGAGATAGAGTAGAAGTATGGTGGAGGACTGAGGAGAAAAATCTCGATGTAGATTCTATGTCAGTCACTTGGGAGCTCTAGTGTTCAAGAGTAGATATATTTCCAATAGGTTCATTTAGCAATGGATCGATGAGTTCCACGATATACGATAAGCCTCTATGATGGTAGTGAAGTATGAGGGATAGTTTCTGGATCGACTTTAGTATGTGGACTATATGTAAGATGAGTAGGTTTGAGTTCATAGGTTTATTAGGGGCCTGCACTTAGACTTGGGTTGGAAAGTGTGTATTCATTTCCCACAGACACTTTCAGATGTCATGGAGAAGGCCTATATTGCAAAGGAAACTAGGGGGAAGACTCAAAGGCAGGCTCGTGACAGAGTGAGGAGCTGCATACAGTAGTTATATGATAGTAGGTTGAGGGGATCAACTCCTCCTCCTCGTGGTGGACACACTTTAGCATAGTAGTTGATATGTCCTCCTCCACCTCCTCGAGTAGGAGTAGAAGCAATAAAAAACTTGACCGCCCTTTCGACCTCCACAACGCCATGATGCTTAGAGAGGGTGTAGTATGGGACCTCTAGCTAGGGGACCCAACAGGACACAGACTCCACCTCGAGGATAGTTGGCAGGAGTACAACAACCAAAACACCCAAAAATATCTATGACAGGATCATCATGACATTCGGCACATACAACTAGGCCACTTGGAGGACTATTTTCTCGGTGAAAAGGAACAGAAACTTGAAATGGATGCGGTGTGCATGGACAACATTGGAGAGAGTTCCCTCATAACCTTGCTATTTAGGGTAAAACACATATTTTGAGCCTATATTTGGTAACATGCCTAAGAGCCATAGGATATATATGAGATTGAGAACCGTCGGGTAGAGCACTGTGGCATAATGATGGAGACTATCGACACTAAAATTTTCCTCCGTAATTTCTATTTCATTAATGTATGTATTAGGAATAGGATGTTGTTAAGTATAATTAGTAGTAGCGTCTTATAGAAGATAACAGCACTACCAGTACGACGCCGCCAATAATGTGGAGTACGGTATAAGAATCACCAAAGTACAAAAGGAATGTTATAAAAAGTAAATATTTGTCGTAAGTGGTCCAAAGAATGTTAAAATGTCAAAGTTTGGGTAATTAGAGAAGTAGGGTCTACATGATTAGGAATTAGAAATATTATATTGGTAATAAGGACAAGGAGTGAGGTCATAAATATTTTGTGTATTTTATTTGTAAAAAGTCTAAAAATGTGGAACCCATGTAAAATGATAAGGTTTATCTTATCTTAAAAGATAAACTTACATGTACAAATAAGAGTTAAGATATGGAATATGATTCATCACGGTGGATTTCTTATCCTATCTTAGAGATAAGATGGATAAGCTTGAAAGTTCTATAAATAGAGAGGCCACCCCGTCATTTAGCATAGAAAGTAGTGAGAAATATTGTATGAAGTGTGTAAAGGAAGCATCAGTTTAAAGGTGTGTTGAAGAAGCCATTAAGAGGTGTAATTGTAAAGTTTCTCCCATAGTATTGGTGGAAGGCAAGTGAAGTCAATAACACTTGAAGTTCCTCATGGGTGAGATTGTAACAATTTCATGTTAATATTATAATTTACTTTGATATTTCAGATTTTTCATCATTCCATCTTATCATAGTCGATGGTATTCTTGTGTTATGTTTGTTGTTTTGTTTCATTACATCCACCAAACTAAAGGATGTGCATTAGTAAATAGTTATAGAACGAGGAGTTCCTAGTGAAGAATTATCATAGTGCTGGATTGGTGATGACATTTTGGTTCCGTTCTTTGGGACCATTCCTCGTTGGTGGATTTTCTAGAGAGATATTCCCACGTAGTCAAATATCAATTGGAGGGTAACCTTATTTTTATCACGTGCATAGTAGTTACCACGGTAAATTCATTTTACCATGAAAAGTAATTACCATGATAAAGTCATTTTTGCTTTGTGAATAGTATTTATCACAAGTAAAGTCACTTTTACCATGAATAGTATTTCTTTGCAGAACTTCACTTTTTACCTGTGAATAGTGTTTACCACAATAAAGTCAGTTTTACATGTAGTAAGTCAAGTGTTACCATAGTTTACCATGTTCATTTCTATTTTCTTTGTAGAAAGGTGTAAAGTCACTTTCTATTATAGTGATTCCAATTATTTGTGCACATAAGTCTTATTGATTGTACTTGTGGGTTGGTATTTCACGGTGGTTACTTTTGAAAATGGGAAAGATTCCTGTTTTTTCAGCTCAATCTAATGAAGATGCTTCCTCTTTCATTCAAGAGTTTAAACGATCTTGTATTTGTAATGGCCTCATAAGAAGGGAACAATGGACTGAATTTTTCCTACCTTTTTGGATGGTTTAGCCCTTAGGTGGTTTGAAACACTAGGTGATAATGTGAAAAACTCATGGGATTTATTAACTGAAAGTTTTCTTGAAGAATTTGGTGAACAACAGAAATATGCAGATCTCATGATCGAGATCACAAAGCTATCCCAAGGAGAGAAGGAGAAGATAAGGGATTATCATGCTCGTGTTCTAGAGCTAAGGAGGAAGCTCGATGCCTAGATCTGGAAGGAAGGATTAGCGGATGGGTTGATGAATGGCATGGATAATTTCCTATGTAAGCACTTCATTTTTGGGATGAAGCCGAGAGATCAGACAATGAGTGAATTATGACCACCCAAAGCGACCATTGAAAAATAAAATTAGATTGCAAGAAGGCAAGAAGAGAGCAAGGAAGAGGAGCCTAAAGAAATTGTTGCTAAAGTAGAGCCTACACCAGCACCTTTGGTCCAGAATCCACAACCACTCTCGGTGAGCACAAATATTTCTCCTAGTACATCTACTGAGTATGAAGATCTACTCAAAAAGATGGGTCAGTTAACTATTAATCTTCTTTAAGGAAAAGAATTTAGTTCTCAGGGAGGAGATAGAGGTCCAAAAAGAAATATTTCTGAAGTTGTATGTTATGGTTGTTATAAAAAGGGTCATTATAAGTATAATTATCTAGATAGAGCTTCTACATTTGGTAAAGGAGATAATGATAAAGGAAAAGCACCTGTGAATTCTTTTGATGTAGTAGATAAGAGCAGAAATAATGAAGTAGATGTGTTTATAACAAAAAGAAAGAAAGAAAAATATAATCAAGATGGAAATGATCCTAAGAAGATGAAAGGAGAAACTAGTAAGAAACATAGGAGAAGAAAGTTGGGTGTGTAGGATTTTCTTATTTCACAGGGGCAAGGACCATACTCCATCTTGGAAGATCTGTCCAAAAGGCCTGCAAATATTACATATGGTCAACTCTTGGCTATGTCTTCTAAGAAGAGGCGGGAGCTGCGAAGTGGACTCAATGCTCGACGAAGGAAGGAGGTTGAGGTCCTTGTTTTGGAGGCAGAGGCAGATCCCTATGCTCCATAAGCTGAGGTATTATGTAATGGTATTTCAATTCATGATGTCTTAGTTGATGGAGGTGTTGTAGTTAATGTAATGACCGAGTTTGTAATGAATATGTTGGGTTTAAAAATTGATCGCCCTTCAACACTTATGTTAAGGTCATTAAATAAAGGAAAAACTAAACCAGAAGGTGTAGTTTCAAATGTGGCAATATCTGTTATGGGTGTTGTATGTGTGGTAGACTTTTAGGTGATGAAAAATGGTACTGTTGCGTACCCAATGTTGCTGGGAAGACCATGGCTAAGGAGAGTTCATGCAAGAAACTACTGGAATGAAGGCTTCATGACACTTGGACGTGGTAGAGAGAGGGTGAAGATAAACGTGATCCCTCAACATCATAAGGTAGAACCTATGGATTCAAGTGATGGAAACTGATGATTGGACATCCTCTGATTACTCTAGTACCAGTGAAGTGGACACTGAAGATGAAGAAAGTGAGGTTGATGTTTCAATCATGGATATCCTTCCAGTCACACCAACTCATGACCCCATAAAATTATCTGAAGAAGAAGTTGATGATCATCTCCAACAAATAAAGATTGGTGATGCTGTGATGGAGAGTGAGAAGGAATCCTACCTCCAGCTCTTTTGAAGGAAGCTCAATAAGGCAACAAAGAAGGATCATTACCCTCTTCCATTCTCAGATCAGATCTTGGACGAAGTAGCTGGCCAGGAGTGTTATAGTTTTGCTGATGGATATAGCGGATACAACCAAGTCCGTATAGCGGAGAAAGATCAGCTGAAGACCACGTTCACCACTCCTTGGGGAATGTTTGCTTATAGAGTTATGCCTTTTGGGTTGTGTAATGCTCTAGCAACATTCCAAAGCATTTGATGAATAGGGTGTTCGAACCCTACATTGGGACCTTCATCGAGTATTTCGTATGATTTTTTCATCTATGGGAGCAAGTTGGACCACCCGCACTGAGATGGAGACATCATTTCAAAGGTTAGATGAAACAAAAGCCTCACTAAACCCTACAAAGTGTGTCTTTGGATGTTCTAAAGGCGTTTTGTTAGGGCATGTTGTATCCAGAGATGGTATTGGTGCGATCCACGATAAAGTTTCAAAAATCAAAGATTTACCATTTCCTATGAATAGAAGTAAGTTGAGATAATTTTTAGGCCATGTGGGTTACTATAGAAGGTTCATCAAGAATTTCTCAAAGATTGCACAGCCACTAACCCAATTCTTGAAGAAGGATGTTACTTATGAACCAGAAAATAAGGCGCATGAAGATTTTGGACAACTGAAGGAAGCCCTGGTGTCTTCACCTGTTTTGAAGAATCCAAATTGGAGCAAGCCATTCATTGTGTACAATGATGCCTCAGATGCAGCACTAGGAAGTACTTTGAGCCAAAAAGATGAAAATGGGAATGAACATCCAATTTACTTTGGGAGTAGACAAATGAGCAAAGTCTTGAGGTAAATTATCTCATGAATCGAAAAAGAGGCTCTCGGCTATCATTTTCTTTGTAAAGAAGTTTAGAAATTACTTGCTAGGGTAAAATTTCTAGTTGTAATGAGATCATTAGGCTTTAAAATACATTGTAAATAAGCCTAACCCATCAGGGAGGATAGTAAGATGGATAATTTTGCTACAAGAATTTGAATTTTATATTATAGATAGGCCAAGAAAGAAGCATGTCAATGCAGATGCACTCTCTCGAGCCTATGATGGTTTAGGATCATCTTGTGATGATGATGATTTTCCCGATGCAGCATTGTTATCCCTTGACACAATCCCGGTGAATACATAGATATTTGGAATTATCTGAATGAATTCAAGTTTCGATGGTTTCAATGCAAAGACTAAGAGAAAGATTACTCAAGCCCGTCGTCCATATTCTATTCTCGCATGGAGTATTATTTGAATGGACACGATGGGACGATGACAAGAGGAAGTTGGACGTGATCAAGGGAAGGAACTCTGCTAGAAGAATTCCACAATGGTACATGTGGAGGGCACTTCTCTGGAAAACTTACAGCAAGAAGGATCTTGGATGCGAGTTGTCACCGCCCACTCTTTTTAAAGATTGTTATAATTATTGTAAGACATGTGATATTTGTCAAACACATGGTAACCGTAAGATTTCATCAACTCCATTATGTCCTATTCTTCCACTTGGTCCCTTTGAAAAGTGGGGAATAGACATTGTAGGTCCACTTCCAACTACATCACACCAAAATAAGTATATTGTAGTTGCCACAGATTATTTAACCAAGTGGGTTGAAGCTAGGCCATTGAAAATAGCTTCCATGGATGAAGTGGCAAGGTTCATATATGAACGCATTGTCACTAGATTTGGTTGTCCATTAGAAATTGTAACAGATCAAGGAAGCCACTTCATTAATGAGGTGGTAGAAGCCCTAGTCAATAATTTTTCTATTAAGCATAGGAAGGCAACAACATACAAGCCAAGCACAAATGGACAGGTGGAACAAACAAATTTTGTGTTGTGTCAAATTCTAGCAAAAGATGCATCCTTGCAGGTACATAAGTGGGATAAAAGGATTCATGCAGCATTGTGGGCATATAGGGCAACATCAAAGTCAGCAACAGGATACTCCCCATTTCAGTTGGCTATGGCATTGATCCAGGTTCTTCCTATTGAGTTTGATATTCCCATGGTGAGAGTTATGAAAAATGAAAGGATGGATGAAAGTGATTCAAAGAAAAGAAAGGTTGGTACATCTTCATTTGCTAGAGGAAATAAGGAAATAGCAAAGGATACAAGCTATAAGAAGAAAATGAAGTAGAAGGAATACTTTGATCAAAAGATCCGTTGGTCTCCATTTCATGTGAATGACTTGGTTCTAGTATATGATTCAGATACAAAAAAAGAAGATAGAGAAAATTTCTTCCAAAATGGATGGGGCCCTACAAAATAGCAGTTGTGCATGAAAATGGTACGTACCGACTGGAGGAATTGGATGGCACTCCCATTACAAAATGGGTCAACCACGACAAGTTGAAGATTTTCCAAGCACCAGAATAGTCTACTCCGAGGACGGAGTAGAAGCTAAGAAGGGGGAAGATGTCGACACTAAAATTTTCCTCCGTAATTTCTATTTCATTAATGTATGTATTAGGAATAAGATGTTGTTAAGTATAATTAGTAGTAGCATCCGATAGAAGATAACGGTCTTTCTGTGCTGCACGACGCCGCCAATAATGTGGAGTATGGCAATAGCGAGTCAAAGTACAATAGGAATGTTGTAAAAGTAAATATTTGTCGTAAGTGGTCCGGTAATGTTAAAATGTCAAAGTTTGGGTAATTAGAGAAGTAGGGTCTACATGATTAGGAATTAGAAATATTATATTGGTAATAAGGACAAGGAGTGAGGTCATAAATATTTTGTGTATTTTATTTGTAAAAAGTCTAAAAATGTGGAACCCATGTAAAATGATAAGGTTTATCTTATCTTAAAATATAAGCTTACATATACAGATAAGAGTTAAGATATGGAATATGATTCGTCAGAGTGGATTTCTTATCCTATCTTAGAGATAAGATGGATAAGCCTGGAAGTTCTATAAATAGAGAGGCCACCCCCCTCATTTAGCATAGAAAGAAGTAGTGAGAAATATTGTATGAAGTGTGTAAAGGAAGCATCAGTTTAAAGGTGTGTTGAAGAAGCCATTAAGAGGTGTAATTGTAAAGTTTCTCCCATAGTATTGGTGGAAGGCAAGTGAAGTCAATAACACTTGAAGTTCCTCATGGGTGAGATTGTAACAATTTCATGTTAATATTATAATTTACTTTGATATTTTAGATTTGTCATCATTCTGTCTTATCATAGTCGATGGTATTCTTGTGTTATGTTTGTTGTTTTGTTTCTAGATTACATCCACCAAACTAAAGGTTGTGCATTAGTAAATAATCATAGCACGAGGAGTTCCTGGTGAAGAATTATCTTAGTGCCGGATTGGTGATGACAAGACCACATGTAGCATTAGTGGTATTTCTACCCCTATCTTATTTGATTCAGGCTCATCGTATTATTTTATTTCTCCTTCATTAGTAGAGTGTTGTAGGCTTGTGGCAGCTAGATAGGGCCTTACTTGGGATGTCAAGATGGCTTACGGAGAAAAATCTCTGTCGACTCCTTAGTCAAGGTGTGCATAGTGGACCTAGGACCCTTTACAACAACCTTGATAATTGTGTCCTTCCTTTGGGTTTTTATGGAGTGCTTTTGGGCATGGATTGTTTGTCTCGCACACAGGACCGAGCTGATTTCTACATTAAGAGTATATCTTGTGCGAGATGATTTGGTTATGGATTCGGTGATATTTGGAGTTATGAGACCTATCTCTATCCACATTATTTCTTCTATGTAATCGAAGTGGTGTGTGAGCGGAGTTATAGTTATATGCTATCATAGTTAGTGATAGGTTGGAGGATGGGGATAGTGGAACTTCAATTGATGATCATCCCATTTTGTAGGAGTTTTCGGATGTGTTTCCTAGTGTCCTATCGTGGGATGCCTCCCCCACGTGATATAGACTTCAACATTGACTTGGTTCCAAGAGTGGAACCTATCTCATGTGTTCCTTATAGGATGACCACACCTAAGCTATGTGAGCTCAAGTTTTAGCTTGAGGGTCTTCTTGAGAAATGCCTAATCCATCCTAGTGTATCCCCTTAGGGTGCACTAGTGATTTTTGTGAAGAAGAAGGATGGATCCTTTCTATTGTGCGTGGACTATCGTTAGCTGAAAAATTCACGATTAAGGAAGTTACCCCCTTCCTCACATCAATGATTTGTTTGATCAAATGAAGGGATCCAAAATGTTATCAAAGATTTATCTTAAATCAGGATACCATCAACCAAGGATTGTAGAGGAAGATGTCCACAAGTCATCCTTCCACATGATATATGGCCACTATGATTTGTGATGGTGCCGGTCAGTCTAATGAGCGAGCTATTTATGAAAATTTTATACCATTTTTTTCTCATGTTCCTTGATGACATCTTGATATTCTCACTCATGCATGAAGAGCACCTTCATCAAGTTCAATAGTGTCTTTGTGAGCAAGCGCTTTACGGGAACCTCGGACAAGTGTGTCTTCTTTAAGTCGAGGCACAGTATTTGGTTCACATCATTTCTGGAGAAGATATCATAGTCAATCCTTCCAATATTAGAGCCATTATGGATTCAACAAGACATACTAGTGTGACCAATGTGAGTAGTTTCATGGGGTAGGTAGGATACGACATACTATTTTTTTAGGACTTCTATCGGGTTACGCACCCCATCACTTCCATTCAAGTGAAAGGGAAGAAATTTTTGTGGTTAGATAAATGTGAGAAGGCCTTAGGTATAATGAAGGAATGTCTTATAGTAACACCTATTCTTGTAGTGTTAGACTATCGACGTGAGATTTTCATTTGAACAAATGCTTCTTTGGTAGGGTTAGGAAGTGTGTTGATGTAAGAGGGCCGAGTTATAGATTTTGAGTCTCACAAACTCAACGATTATGAACTCAATCATCCAACTCATTATCTTGTGCTTGCAGCGGTGGTGCATGCCTTAGTTTGATAAAGACATTTTATTCTTGGCGAAGATTTATACTGGGATCGATCACTTGAATCTTCGTCACCTCTTCACATAGCCCAATCTCAATGCTCGTCGGTGGTTTTGGATGGAGTTGTTATCACCGAATCACAGCACCCCTGGATGTTGATCAGATTTCTAGTTTGATCACTCTAAGCATCCAGTGTGATTGGATAACATGGGTACTATCTCCAAGTTGTGGGACTTGCTACTTGAGATAGACCTCCAGAGAAAGCTGGTTCTTGCTCCTAAACTACCTGCCACAATCTACTCTAATGCAGGAGAAACTAGCTATTCTAACCTAAAATTCCAAGGGACCAGAGAGAGAGAATGCATAAAATGAAAGCCTACACTAAAGCGGTGATACACCAGAAAAAGAGGGTGTGAGAGTAATCTCCAAATGTGTGAAATACAGAGGCAAAATGCACACTAGAAAAGGTGATGACAGTTCACCATAATCCAGCAAAATGCATTCACAGCAATATTCCAAGCACACACAATAATAATGAATTCCTGCAAGAACATAATAAATAGACACAATATACTTGTAGAAGGATCAAAGGGGCAAGAAGAATGCAAGGAAACACAGCAGGGGAAGATATATCCACAAACTGATATTTTATTGCTTCATGATATGCACAGTTCAATCTATTACAAGATAAGGGCCTGGATCACCATGCAAGGAGTCCACTACAAGGGCCTGCAACACACTGGCTTCACAAAGCAATTTTGACAGAGCTTTGTTACCCAAAAACTCTCCCCCTTTACAATGAGCCCAACACTTCATTTTATAGAAAAATGAGAAGGAAAAGAGAAGGGAAAATGGAAATCCCGAAATCTGTCCTTCAACCACCTGTAAGAGGCATTAAATTGAGTGGAATGGGCATACATTACTTGGAAAAGGCTCCCATACTGTCCCATGTGCTGCAACAGAGAGAAGGAATGATGACCATGCCTCTTAATTGCACTCCGGCTACCAAATAAAACAACACATTACTGAACCCGGCCACGTTTTCTTTAAAAACTCAATCAATTTCTGATAAAATCTGGAATTTATTGATTTCTGTGCATGGGCTTGGAACCACGATTCCAACGGTACCAATTTTGTGCGATTTCGTTGAGAAATGCAAAAGTTATGGCCTTACGAGTGTGGGGTAATTGTTTTGGGCACAGCAGGTTTTTGTCATTTGACGGGAATGAGCATTGATCGATTGGAGCCGAATATGTTTCTTTTATTTAAACATATCTACCCTCATTAAAAATAAGAAAGAAAGTCCAATTTTATCAAAATCGGAGCTCGGAGTCAAAAGTTATGGCCGTTTGAAGTTCCACGGGTCAAATGTTGACTTTTCTCCTCTGCCTTCGGCCATTTCGGCTTTTCGCGTCCCCGCGTCCCTTTGTCCCATTTGGTTTTGGTGCTGAAATTTCCCATTTCGGCCGATCCGGCCGGTTCGCGTACTTTTGGCCCGCGCGTCCCATTTGCTTTTGGACTGTCTGGGACAAATTCGCCCGGTTCGGCCGGTTCGCGTAATTTTTGGCCCGCGCGTCCCATTTGCTTTTGGACTGTCTGGGACAAATTCGCCCATTCGGCCGGTTCGCGCTTTTCTGTCCCAAACGTCCCAGAGGCGACCTTGAGCGGGACTTAGCCAATTTTCACGATTTTTCCTGGATCAACCTATTTGCCTTCTGCAACCCTTTTTTTCGCATTTTCTCAGAACTTACTCTCTTCCTCTTGGACAGGGGAGTTAGACAAATATGAGGGGGACCCTAGAAACATGACCTTTCACTCTGAATCAACATAATTGCTTGGGATTAAAGAATTTGATGCATGTTATCAAAATTACCTTGAGGGGTGAATTTTGGATAACAGGAGTTTCTTTGTGAGTACAACATGGAGATAGAGCATGTGAAGGGGAAGGAGAATGTGGTTGTAGATGCCCTAAGTAGACAAAGACATTTGGTTATGGATACTTCAATTGGTATAGATTTGTGGAGCAAGATTTTGCAGCAGCTTCCTCACGATAGCTTCTACCTTGCGGCAGATTAAAGATTCGATCTAAGAGACCCCTTGAAGGGAATTTTGTTGGTTTTTCATTAGAGACAGATAGTATTCTCAAACACAGAGGTCAGATATATGTTCCTAGAGATGGAGGCTTGAGATAGGATATTTTGGGAAAGTCTCAACATGTACCTTATTGAGCCTATCCAATGGTGAAGAATATGCATGCCACCATGAGAAAAATTTGCCATTGGAGAGGTGCTCTGTGAAGATATTTAGCTCAGTTTTTGTCACATTGTTGAGAGTGTTAGATGGTGAAGATCGAACATCGGGATCTAGCTAGCCTTCTCTAACCGCATGCCATACCGGAGTGGAAATGGGACACCATTTCCATGGATTTAATTGTAGGGCTACCAATGTCAAGATACTACCATGACGCCATCATTGTCATAGTGGATAATTTTATTAAAGTGGTTCATTTTTCTTTGGTGAAGACCATCTATACAGCTAGTGTAGTAGGATGAGTATACCTTGATGAGATTGTTAGACTACAAAAGATTCTATGGAATATTATTTATGACCACGATCCCTTATACACTTCTCACTTCTAGACTACCATGCAAACGGTAGGTTATATGTGTGACTATCATCTTTAGTATGGCATATCATCCAGAGACATATGGATAGACAAAGTGGGTGAATCAGATCTTGGAGGATATGTTGTAGATTTATGTCATGGAACATCACCTAGGTGGGAGGAGTACCTATATTTGATGGATTTTTTCCGCAACAACATTTTTATAGTTCAATTGGTATGGATCCCTTTAAGGTGTTGTATGGCAGAGAGTTGGGAACACTATTAAGTTGAGAAATATTGGAGGACATGGTTTCTCTTTGGCCAGCATTGGTACAAGATATGAATCAACATGTTGTCTTGATTCGATAGAGGCTACATGAGGCTGTGGTAGGAAAAAGAAGTATGCATATCTGAGGAGGAAAAATCATAGTTTTGAGGTGGGAACGAAGGTGTATCTTCGTTTCGTGCCTCGTAAGAGTCCTATCCGATATAGAAAAGGATCTAAATTATCTCCTAGGTTTGAGGGTCCCTTTGAGATCTTAGAGTGTATCGGTCCTTTGGCCTATCCTCTAGCATTTGCATCCAGATTGTGTCGCATTCACCGATGTATTTCATGTATCTATACTTAGGAGATATATTATAAACCCCTCTCATGTTTTGAATTGGACCGCATTGCAGGGGTGGGAGTACGGACACGTATCTATGGATCCCATGTGCATCATAGAGTGCAAGACCCTAGGCCTTTGAGGTCATGAGATTGACTAGGTGCGGGTCTAGTGGGATAAGTACGAAGAGACCTGCAGACACATGGGAGGATGCCATTATTTTGTGATCTTAGTTTCCTCATCCATTCCAAGTAACTTACAAGATGAATTCGAGTCTAAGGGGAGAGGGATGTAGTGCCCACTCCTCTTCAACATGGTTTCATCTTGATATTTATAATTTTGGAATGATATTTAGAAATTTTATTACGATACATTGATCAAGTAGATGATAGATTTACCTGATATTTGGACAATTGAAATTATGAGTTTATGTCTTATTATGATTCGCTAGATAGTGATGTTAGATATTTTGATATATGTTGATTTTTATGACCTGGATTTTATATCTTGACACGTTATGTTTTGTAGTGTTTTTGTAGAATTATAATCTCATGGATGTTAGAGTTATATTTTGATATATTGATGGATAAGATAATTGCTAATGTTGAATGATGGTTATTGATTTTATATGTTTATTGTCTTGATGTTGTTAATACATTTGAAAGGCGAGAGAGGTATTTTGTTGTATGTAGAAATTTTATCACATACATAGGAGGGGATAGGGACCAACCTCGGAAGGATGTCGGGTGTTGACAAACATGGAAAAATTTGACAACTTGTGTAATTTTGTTATTGTGTGGTGTTTTGCATGTTTAGTTTGGAGGTCTCCCATGGGTGGTGACCTCACATGTGTGGTTGTGGGGCAAATTGTTTCTCCCATTTATTTTAATTTTTGGTATGTGCTTTATTTATGTTTTATGTATTTAAAATTTGGAATTTTTGTCACTTTATTAGCATGTTGAAATGTGTTTTAATTAAGCTAAACCCTTCTTATTTTAGTTAACTAAATAGGGGATGTCAAAAGTAGTTATGATGAGGTTTGGTGGTCATTTTTGAAGTAAAATTTATGTTGATTGTGAGTGTTTTACTCCACCCCAACTTCAAAATTCAGATTTTGACTTGGGGGCATTTTTGGAGGCTTGTGGGACAAGAAAGGCTTGTCCCATGCCTCTTAAATTTACCCAAAACCCTATCTATGGGTTACAAAGATACTTTTTGACTTTTTATCCATTTTTGAGTGTAAAAGAGAGAAAAATTTCCTCTTTCTTTCTACCTCAATTTATTGTGTCCTTTGAAAGCATAGTGTACAAGTATTTGAGCCATGTGGGTTGTCATATTCCTTCCAAGTGCATTGATTTTTTCAGTCTTGGTGTTTTTACTTGAGTGTGGGGATGGAGGAATGATGAAGTGACATACTACATGGACCCACCTCATCATCCTCACATTCAATTTCTTATTTATTGATGATTTTTAGTTAGAATGGGGGTTACTTGTTATTTTCTCTTCTTGTGCACTTTTAGGAATTGGAAGTTGTTAGAGTTCTTTTTTGAATTGCTTGGCTTGGAATCGAAGAGACTTGTGAAATATTTCTTGGAGCTTGATGGAGAGGTAGGCTCTCCACCTTTTTTATTATGTTATTATGCTTGTTTGTATGCAATGTTGTGCTTGTTAAAATTGTTTTTGTCTTGTGAATGTGCTTGTATGTTGGTTGGGTAGTAGGCCTTATGTTGGGTATGGGAGAAGGGCTTATGGGACAACCGAGGAAGTAAAAGGGAGTTTTGTGAGCCATGCATTTAGAGGGACTGTGTATGGGAGTTTCACATATGGGGAGTGAAAATGAAATCATGGTTATTTTGTTGCTTATTTGCAAGGGAGATATAAGGATTTTATTTGATTGTTTTTTGCACTTGGAGGCTTAGGGTGAGACTCCCACTCCACTTGGGAGGCATAATTAGGTGGATTCCTATATCCTTTAATCTACTTGGTTTGGTCTTCAAACCTTTGTTTTATTGACAAGTTGTAAACTAATGGATTATGTCTTTTTGGTTTTGTTGAATGTCTTGGATGTATGTTGTTGTGAAACCATTTTGTTGGAAGTTTTCTTTTATTTCTCAATACCCCTCATGGTTCTTTACTTGGGGCTCGGAGGACATTTAGGATAGCTTCTCCTCTTAATGTATTTAAGGTTGGGCAGAGAGCGTTGCCTACTCCCCCTCCATTTTTTTGTGAACCTTATGGTGAAAAGTTGAAGATAGAAAGATTTGGGGCTACAGGAGAAGTTATGAAAATGGGAGAATATATTTTTGGCCTTTTTGATATCCCTTGTTTGTATATTATTCAATTTCTTATTCCCACTTAGTGTGGATGATTGTACAATTATAACATTGAAAGAGAGTGGTATCTTCATTTCAAAATCTTCATAATTTGTAAACTCTTCAAAGAGTGTTGTGAGAGAAATGTGCCTTTAAAATGTATTAGTATTTTGAAAGAGGATTACCAATTTACCACATGTTTTGAAAAAGTAGAAATCTTGAATATGTTGAAATGGATATGCATTATTTTTAATTTAAGAAGTTTTATTGTTTTCCAAATGTGATATACTTTCATTTCTAAAAATATTGTGAAGTTTGTTAAAACTTATTGTTGTTAAAAATAGTTGTCACTTATATCTTATGAAGGAAATTAAATAGTTACTTCTAGTGCACTCAATGAAAGTGACATTGATGGATCTAAACTATAGTTCCATTTTAGATGGGACGAAAGAAAGGAAGCAATATGTTAATTTGTGTTAAAATGAGTAAAAATATTATTCTTTTAAGTATATATAGTTGTGTAAGAAGAAACATATTTATTCTCTCAATTTAGTCTTAGATAGAAAAACACAAAAGAATAAAAACTAAAAATTATAGATATGTTATTATAAGAGAATAAAAGTGTATTCATCTTCCTACTTAAGAAAGTAGCTATGCTTGAGTAGATTGTATAAGGCTTTTTTTTTTTTCTCAAACTTCCTTTAAAGATAGTTAACCAAATGTAGTTCATTTATGAAAAAGAAAAAAGAAATAAAATTTAAATAAATTCAATCATTTTATTATTACTAATATATTTTAAATATTAATGACAATATGTGTGTGTGTGTGTGTGTGTGTGTGTATTGAAAGTAATAAGTAGTATTCTTAATAAAGTTTTATCTTAAACAAAAGTTATAAAAAAATGATTAAAATTTAAAACCATTTAACTCGGTCAAATGTAATTTTTTTATGTTTTGTAATATTTGACTCACCTTGGGTTTTATGTGGGTAGTTGGTCGGGGGAGGGGGACCGCCCCCACCCTAACCCATATTAATATGAGTTGGGGTAGGGGTGGTGCCCCCTGTCCCAACCCACCAAAATTTTTAAAACAAAATATGGTGGGGGCCAAGACCCCACCAAACCCTCGCTACTTTGGGTATTAAACATTGTGGCCAACATAGATTTCGGCTTGTGTAAAATTTCAAAACTGCTTCCTTTGGTTTTTTTTAAAACAATGTTTATATTTATTTATACACACACACACACACACACACACACATTTGTGTGTGTGTATATATATATACACAAACACACACAAATGCAGACATATTTGTATATATATGCGTGTGTGTGTGTGTATTATTTTTGGTTCAGATTCAAATGTAGAAACAATAAAATATAACACAAGAAAAACTTTGATTTTTATTCATACAGGATGATTTTCATTATGAAGAGATTACATATAAATAGGTAAATGACATCCTTAGAATAAGGAGTCAAACCATATCAATTACCCAATCCCCACTTATCTCTCCAATATGATTCTCTCCACATTTATTTTTTCATAGCTATCTAATAGTGAGTTGTTCTCACAACTCACGTACACACAAAATATAATAATATCTCACACTCATTTAACTATAACGATATTATATTATCATCCTGGATAATATAATTCCACAAACATTATTAATGTTTAGACTAACACATTAATTTCCTAATATTCACCCTATTAGTGTGAACATGGGTAAGTTATGTCTAGTATCTACTCATGATATGATGATTTTCAAAGATTACCATCAACTCCAACAGGTTTTCTAGTGGAACCATTAACCACTCTATATGTGATTTTCTAAGAGATTCACAAATTGTCAAATTAGTTTTCTAGTAGACCACCAACCACTCCATAGAAAGATACACATTTCCTTATCCATGGTTTACAAAAAAGAACAACATATAGGAAAATATGTTCCAAACTATGAACATGAATTATCCATATGTTCTTATTTACTACAACACATGCTGAAAGAAAACACATTGAACACAATGAAAAAACATGGCCACCAAAGCAGTATTGTGGCCTCATCGATGGTGCCTAACAAGAGGTCCCTAAAACTCCTCCTTCCTCTGTTTTCTCTATCCTCCATTTTAAATTGCTTAGTTACTCAAAAAAAATAAAAAAAATGAATCTCAATATGAAATTCCCCTCAATTTGAGCTTGGTCGCTAAATGCTGAAGTTAAAATTTGACCAGAGAAATACGAACAACTTTTTTTTACAATTTTTTAATAATCACCTAAATGACACAAAAATTACTTTAAAATGTTTGACTCAACTTTATGATGTTTGGAATGATACAAATAAAATTAATAAATAAACATAATCTAAACATGAAATTAAAAAAATAATGAAAATAAAATATATATAATAACAACTTAGACTTACATAACTAAAAAATAAATAATACATTTTCCCTAATGAATTAACTTGAGAGAGAAGAAATACCACTTTTTTTTTCTTCTTAAAAATAAATAAAATCCAAAACAAAACGTGGATGGTAAAATAAATCGAGACTAAAAATAATGACCAGATGACTACATGATCTGGAAGGAAGATACATGCGATCCATGTGGCATGACAGTCTCTGTAATCTCTCTTGAATCGAATGACCACGATATGAATATCGTTTGGCAAAAGAAACATTTACATAAAATCCTAACTTATATAATAAAAAGTATCCGTGAAATGTGATTTTCTACAAAACTATTATCTAGGTTTGGTTAAAATTTCATTTGTTGTTGTATTACCCATATTTCATAAAATCCAATAAGTTTTAGAGAAACCCATATCCTAGAACAAAAACTACAATCTATTCTTCAGACGGATTTTCTTTAAAAATGCTCTTACTCAATCACAAAAAATCCATTGTCAGGTTTGCATACCTGCTCTGATACCAAATATTATTTTTGGTTCAGATTCAAATGTAGAAACAATAAAATATAACACAAGAAAAACTTTGATTTTTTAGTCATACGTGATGATTTTCATTATGAAGAGACTAGATATAAATAGGTAAATGACATCCTTAGAATAAGGAGTCAAACCATATCAGTTACCCAATCCCCACTTATCTCTCGAACATGATTCTCTCCACCTTTATTTCCTCATCATTATCTAATAGTGAGTTATTCTCACAACTCATGTACACACAAAATATAATAATATCTCACACTCACTTAACTATTACAATATTATATTATCATTTGGATAATATAATTCCACAAACATTATTAATGTTCACACTAACACATTAATTTCCTAAAAGTGTAAGTGTGTGTGTGTGTGTGTGTTTTGAGTTATATACACATGTTTATATACACTCAAAATGAGTGTTTTATCAAAATAAAAAGAGTAACTTCTTTTAAATATACATATAATAATATAGATCTATTGGGTAAAAGAAAAATACCCAAATGAGTATTTTTGTTCAATCAAGCTTAAAACAAAATGGAAATTAAAACCCTAGAATACGTTAGAATAGACATATAAAATTAAAATAAAATGGAATTGGGTTGTGTATATCCATCCCCAAGATTTCACCTCCTCTCCCATGGCTTCTTCCCCTTACATCTTCTCTTAATGTGCAAAACCAAATATGAAGAAATGAGTGAAAAAGATGAATAGAATTCTTCCTTAGAGATATTAGGGTTGGTTTGAATTTTTCCCCATCTAATGGCCTAGATTGGATTCATCCAATGTCCCAAATTTTCTCCTACAAATGCTAGGTGGGGGTTAGTGTGATCATCATTTTACCACATGGGTCATGTTTTGAATGGGGCCAATTGTGTGGTTTGAAAGTAAATTAAAATTTGGTATTTTTCCCTTTGATTTATTTCTTTTGGAACTTCAAAGATAATAAGGCCATGACCTAGGGAATTTAAGTAAACTCTCTTCCTTAATAGTTTAGACCACTTTTATATTGGAGAATTAAATTAATAAATTTTTGTAAATGAAAGGGTTATATAGACTTGGAGTTTAATTTCAAATTATTGCATGAACTTGGAAATAACCTTATTAAATTAATTTAGGATTACGTGAATGATATATTTCAACCCTAATGTAGATTAAAAAAATACTTTTATTTAATATTATTATTTATGTAATTTTGTGACGACCATTTGAAACCAAGGGTTTATCTTATCATCGCTTTTATTTTCTAACAAAAAAATATTCCGCTTTTTTTTCTATTATAAAATATGTTTGGTTTTTAGTTTTTTGTGTAAATTTTGTGGTTGTTACACCTTTCGATAATCAGTTTGGGAAATCTTTACCCCTTATTGCTTATTTAGACGTTGTTTCCTCTCCTTTGGTGACTCAATATTTTGTTGAGAATAAAATTTAGAAATCTTCATTCCAATTCACAAGAAAAACATAAATCCAAAAAATTATGATTATTGCACTATTGTGGAGAGGAAAAAGAAATTAAAAGTGTAAATGAACCCCTAAAATGAATTTAAGATCACATGGGAAGAACCCTCAAAGATGAGGGGTGTTTCATTTGGTCTGGGTTCTATGTTGGTTTCTCTTAGCTGTTGGAAGAGACTGCATTGTTTAATATTCATTGTAATATCTTTTTTCCACCTGTACTTGTGGGTTTCTTGGTCCGCTCAAAACCAAAAGAATATATTTACCATATATTAAAAAAGGGATGGTTCATATTATTTACTACATCCCATACTCTTTCTAGAAAAAAGTGATCACATTTCATCTATTTTCTTTTCTCGATGTTTCCTCTCCATATCGACCATAATCCATGAACAATGTAGTAATTGAATGTTATGCATTAATAATTTGTGCTATGTGCTTTGTGTATTTTGTTCCTTGTTAATTCTCATGGTTTTTATCATTGAATTCATGGAACTACTCTTGATTTCATGTTGGAAAACGTTTCTATGCTATTTACAATATAAATTCCCTTTTCATAGTTTTTCAGCTCACATTAAACCCTTACATTCATTTCTTGTGTGCACAAAAACTTTTCCACATGATATAGGGAAGTATCCATGTGTGATCCCCAGTTGTAAGACCACCCCCACAATTGGAGTAGTATATACATGTATCCCTATTTTAAATAAATGGAGATTCCCTATTCAAATAGAGGGACCTAGTCCCGAGTATTGGTGAAATTCAAAAATTTTCCCACCTGAAAACTTACTTCTCCAATACATCCTCTAGAGGATACATCAATGGGTGTTTGATCTTTAAAGAATTTTGGAAAATCTCTCGGGCTAAGAAAAAGTTAGAATTTGTATAAAATAAAGGAGATAAATCTCCAAGCCAATTTGACTTACTTTTATAGGAAAACTTAGCCTAGTAGCCACCCAAAACACCAAGCACATGCTTTTCCCAGCATTAAATTATTTTGGACCTTACCACATCCCCAACATGGGTTACATTTTTCACTAAGGGAAATAAAAACATAAAGTGACAAATTTCCCTTTTATTTTATAATTTCAATTTATATTTTATTTTATTTTTACTAAGTCATTACTAAATTAATATAAGTGTTTTTATAAAGATGATTTTTATACACTTTGTAATAATTTATCAATACTATACACTCCCTTTTTATCACCCCTTAGCCATCATGAAACAAAATTAGGCTAAGGATATTCGATTGGGAGGGGAATATTACAATGCTCCTTCCCCCAATTGCATTCCTTTTAGCAATTGAAACTCTCATTCCCAAGTGTCATATGCAATAGATAGAACATGTTGTAGTGCTCCACAAGTCTTGATCTTGTACTTGTTAAATGAGAGAGCTCTTGCCAAAATATATAGCTCTCCTGATGCTCATAGACATGAACTTGGATCAATGGTTCAACATACTCCATATAGTAAACTTCATCCTTTATCTTATCATGCTTCTCCAACACATGCTTATTAGCTGAATCAAGAACAATATGAAGGAATAATTTGGCTGTCCTAACTAACAAACTTTCAAAATTAATTATGGAATAATAATTGGAAACCATCCAAACATGTGCATGCTGTCCAATAGGATAGAAATATGGTAGCGGTATAGGAGAAATAAAAAAATCAAAATATGGTAACCACTCTCATACCTTAGGATGCCAAAGTCATGAATGCTCCTTGAATTCAACTCCTCTTCATTAACAAATATTGCACCTTGTTTCTTTGAGAACTTTGAGGACCAAATGCCCCCACTAACCCTTCCAAGGGTTCCACCATGTAGCTGATATAAAAATCAGTCATGGGCCCTATTAATGAATCTCTATCACCTCTCATTATGTATATTGTTATGAACAAACCAATAAGCTTAAAATCATAGAAACGCTTTCCCTTTCCATGTGTTCTAATCTATACTTTCCATAAACCTCATGCCCCCTACCAAGTAATCATCAATAGTTAACTAAAGTCCCTTATAGCGGGAGCATGATGTTCTCTTCTAAAAATCAATCCATATTTTTTCCTCAAAGCATAAACCATGCTTGATAACACTTGTAATCCCATAAGACAATAATAAATACCTTCTTTTCTTTATGAAATCATCCAAAAACATTTTCAAAATTAGAACCGATAAATTTGGAGAAATGAAACATATTACAAGGATTCCATACCTTATAATGCTAATGAAATTATTCAGCACTATATTTCTTCATGATGACTTGACATTGATGTACTAAATCCTTAGCATTTTTATCCACTACAAGATGAATACCATCGTGATAAAACTACTATAAAGATATATGATGAAGATGAAGAAATAAATAATTTCTATGCCTAACATTCTTATAAATAATATGATCAAACATTTTACCATCTATCGTATATTTAGAAACAAAAAATTTCACCATTCCTATTGTGACTCATGATTTCAGCACAACTAAAGAATCCAAAATCTTCACAATATCATACCCATTAATATTATGACTTGGTAAATCCATCCCATATTACAATGACTCATATATATGTACATTTTTAACGGAGACATGTTTTTCAAATTTTCATCACATGTAACACTCAGAATTTTCCCGAATGAAACCCAGGACATCCCGAGAATAAACCTATAAAATTACTGAATAATTTTTTAACACAAATGTAACGTTTAGCAAAAACTCAATTACGAAAATATCGTTTTAAAAATAATAAAATACTAATATTTAAACTCTAGTTCATGTTAAAAACTTCATTCCTATAATCCTTAATTAATTTAATAATGCAGTTCCTAAATTCATTTAATAATTTACTATTTTAGGGCTAAGTCTAAACACCCTCCCATTGATTAAACACACTTAAATTAAATTCCTATAATGAATATTTCTTAGTTATAAAAGGGTAAATTTGAATTGATTAATTACAAGGGTCAAAGGGGATTTTATAAAAAGTCACCATCTTATAAAAAGGTTCTAAAAAAATTAAAACTTTACACCACTCAAGTGGCCCCATTCAAAATTGACCCATACATTTTATTTAAAACATTCTCACCTACTCTCACCTAACTTTTGTAGGGATTATTTCTAGCCATTGGATGGGATCAATCTAAGCCATTGGATCTAAGGGATTTCAAGCTAACCCTAAACATCTCTATGTAGGCTTGTATTCATTCATTTGACTTATTTTCCTCATTTCTATTTTGCAGGTTTTTGGGAAGGAGATGAAGACATGGAAGAGGAAGAAGGAGCTTGGGATGGATAGATACAACCCCATTTTTTTTTTTTTCACTTTCTATTTTATTCCACCCTCTTCTAGGCTTCGGTTGTAAAAATCATTTGTTGGAGATCAATTTAATTTCTATAAAGCAATTTTCTTTTTATCTACTCCTATTTAGGAAAATGGGCATTTTCCTATTTTAGATCTAATTGAAATGGATATATATATTTACAATTTTTAAATGTAAATACAAAAATCTATAAATGTGTGTGTGTGTGTGTCTATATATATATATATATATATATATATATACACACACACACACACATAAATATATTATTTTCTTATTTTATTTTATTTTCTACATTTTAAAAGAAACAAATCCCGATTTTTACTTTAAAAATAATAATATTTATTCACACACACACACACACACACACACACACACACACACACACACACACACACACACACACACACACACACACACACACAGAGAGTACATGTTTATACCAATTTAAGGTAGTAGGCCATAATTTTCATGCGGATTGCAATAAGTTTTTTTGCAAAGGACGATTGAAAAATAAAGTGATACATTTTTTTGAAGATTGGTGGGGGCTTGGCCCTCACCCACCATACCAAATAATAAACAAAGTGGGGAGAGGGGTCGCCAACCCCACCTCCCCATTCCATAAAAAAATGGGTTGGAAGGTAAGGTCGGCAAAACCTCCCCGCCCAAAGTCCCAACACAAAAGCCTACAACTTCGACCACTTTACAATAAATTTCATTTTTTTTTCATTTTACTAAAATTTTAATAATTATAAAATATATATATATATATATATATATATATATATATTTATTTATTTGTAAATAAATTTATATAATTAAATATAGTTAAATTTATATGTATATTTATACCCTTCCTTTTAAATGAATTTAATAAATAGTCTATAAGGTATTTGGTGAAACTTAAATAAATCAAGGCTTTAACAAAACATACATAGATACACATTTTTTGTTTTGATTTAAATAAGATGTGAAAATTAAGAAACTATTTAAGTATCTCGTTCAACCTACCTAACTAGTCAAGAGAGATTTTTGTGTGCAAGAGATTTTCAACCATATACTTTCTCTCCTTAAACTTGACTAGAAATGCAATAATAGATTAAATCTTTAAATATCCCTTTTATTCAATAAAACAATGGTAATTATTTATTTTCCTCTTTCATCTATTAAATGACAACCATCTCACATACTATGTGCATTTCAACAAAATTATCATTTCAACTTATTTCAAAATTTCCACTCTACCAAACAATGTAAAACTTTGTAATTTCATTTCACAAAACTAAAACATTTTAAAATGCACATTTCTCTTATAATCACATCTTAGAAGAGTTTACAGAATATAGGGATTTCCAAGTAATAAAGTAACTTTCTTTCAAGCTTAAAAATTTACAATCATCTACTTAAAGTGGGAATAACAAAATGGATAATGTACAACATAAATCCTTTTAACAAGGCCAAAATATAAGTCTCCAATTTGCATGTCTTCTTACCAAATGTAGATCCAATCTCACTCACATCAGTCTAACACAACAAGGATCACAATACAAAGGAAGAGGGAATAAGTAATGCTCTCGCCTAACGTTTAATCCATTAAGAGGAGAAGCCATGCCCTTAATTTCCCTTGATCCCAAACCAAAAACCACGAGGGATCTAGACAAACATTTGAAAACTTTTTAACAAACATGGCTTCCACAAACAACATACATTTCAAAATGTTCAACACAAGTTAAATGACATACACAACAAGATTTAAAATTTCTCAATAACCAAAAAGTTTTAAACCAAATCAAATGGAGCAATGACAATGGGAAACCACCTCCTTTTTTTCTCCCAAGTGAAGTGGGAGTTTAATCCTAAGCCTTTAAGTGCACAAACAAACAACATAATATCCTTATCTCTCACTTATAAGAATGTAACAATATGACCATGATTTCCTTTTCACTCCCCATAAGTGAAACTCCCAATCACACTCCCAAAAAATGCATGCCTCACAAACTCCCTTTTCCCTCCCCAATGGTCCCATAAGTCCATCTCCCACACCCAAATTAAGGCATTTTATCCAACCACACAAAAACACATTCACAAAACTCAGACAAACTTAATAAGAACAAAACTTTCATATCAAGAAAGATAATGAAAAAAACAACAAAGGTGTAGATCCTATCTCTCCATAAATTTCCAAGAAAAATTCACTTCACAAGTCTTTCACACCTCCAAGCCAAGGGAATCCCCAAAATCAACTCCAAGAAACACCCAATTTCTAAAATGCAAAGGAAGAAAATGAACAAGTAACCCCCATTCCATCAAAATCCATCAATAAATAGAAATGGAATGTTAGGATGATGAGGTGGCTCCATATATTATGCCATTTCATCATTCCTCCATTACAATGGTAAATTATACACACCACGCCCAATTCAATAAATGAGCATGTAAGAACTATGAAAATCCACATGGCACTCAAACTTGAACACGATGCCTTCTAAGGACAAAATTTTTGTGTTAAAAATAAGGTGCAATTACACTCCAAAAAGGATAAATAAGTCAAAAATAAACTCCCCAAACCATAGGTAGGGTTGTTGGGTAAATTTAAGAGGCATGGGACAAGCTTAGCTTGTCCCACAAGCCTCCAAAAAGGCCTCCCAAGTCAAAATCCGAATTTTGAAGTTGGGGTGGAGTAAATCACACACAAACCAACATAAATCTCACTTACAACAAGGACCACCTAACCTCATAATTATCTATTTGTCACATCTCTATTTTAGTTAACCAAATAAGAAGGATTAGCTTAATTAAGACACAATTATAAATGTTAATAAGGTGACAACTATTTCAAATATAAATACATAAAAATAAATAAGGCACATTCAAAAATTAAAAGAAAAGGGAAACATTTCGTCCCATAGCCACACATGTGAGGTCACCCTCCGGTAAACCTCCTAACTTAGCATGAAAAAATGCCACAATGTAACATTACATAAGTTGCCAAATTTTGCCCACATTGCTTAACACCCGACGTCCTGCTCATTGTTAGTCCACTATCCCCTTTCGATATATGTGATAAAATGTCCTGTAACACAAAAAAATTAACTCTCTGGCCTTTTGGCCATATTAACAACATCAAGACAATATACATATAAAATCAATAATCATCATTCAAATTTTAGAAATTCTATCATCTAACATCATACAATTAATTCAATTTTGGCATCCATAAAATCATAATTCTACTCAAAACATCCAACATAGGTTATGCATCCAAATTACGACATGTTAGTACAAAAATAAGAATATCGCAACTCAACATATATAACTATCTATCATCACCATCTAGTGCATCATAATAAAAATGTAAACCACATAATGTCAATAGTCTAAATATCTACATAGTCTATCATCTACTAATCAAAATATAATACTAAAATTTCTAAGTATCAATCCAACAATAACAACATCAAAATGAAATAGTGTCGAAGAGGAGTGGAGCCTACATCCCCCTCCCCTTAGAATCAACTTCCTCCTAGAAGTCACTGAAATATATAAGTAAATTGGGCTCGCAATAAAGTTTCATCCTTCCATGTAGCTATAGTCTCATTGTACCTATCCCAATGGACCCTCACCTAGTCAATGTCACAGCCTCAAAGGCCCAGCGTCTGTTCTCTATGATGTGTACAGGCTCCATGGACACTTTCCCCTGCCTCCCGCACCTGAAATTTTGTCAAATGCAAAACATGAGAGGGATCTCAAATGTATATTCTAGTAAAGAAGCATGAAATACATCATGCATGTGAGACAAGTTGGGTGGAAATGTTAGATAGTAGGCCAAAGGACCGATATGCTCAAAAATCTCAAAGGTATGCACAAATCTAGGAGCTAACTTAGAGCCTTTTCCATAATGTATAGAAATATTATGAGGCATAACACAAAGAAAAACCTTCGTGCCCACCTCAAAACTATGATCTGTCCTCCTATGCTCTACATATTTCTTCGGTTTATCTTGAGCCTCCCTAGTTTCTATCAAATCATGACAACATGTTGCTCCATATCTTGTTATAATGCCAACCTAAGAGAAACCTTGTCCTCCAATTTGTGCCAACTCAGCGGTGTCCTACACTCCCTGCCATACAAATCTTGAAAACTAGTCATACCAAGTGAACTCTAAAAACTATTGTTTTAGGAAAATTTCACTAAATACAAGTACATCTACCACATAGACTGATGGTCCATGATATACATCCACAACATATCCTCCAATATATGATTCACCCACTCTTTCTTCCCATATGTCTCCAAATGATAAGTTTTACTAAAGTTAATACTCGTCCCAAGGGTATGCTACATGGTACTCAGAAATGAGATGTGTATAAGGGATCGCATCATAAATAATCTTCATGAGAATCCCATGCGCATGAAAATATCATCTAAGTATACTCATTCCACTTTGCATTAGTTGTATAGATAATCTTCACCGAGAGAAACATGAGCCACTTTCATCAATCTATCCACCGGACCATGATGGAATCATGATGATATCTTGAATTTGGTAGCCCTACTATGGAATACATGGAAATGACGTCCCATTTCCACTGTGGTATATCATGTAGGTAGAGAAGGCCAGCTGGATGTTGATGTTTGACCTTCACCCTCTAACACTCTAAAAATGCAACACAAACTGAGCTACATCTCTCCGTAGACCTCTCCAATGGTATAGTTATCTCAAGGTGGTGTGCATCTTCTTCACCCCTAGATGGGCTGAATAAAGTGCATGATGAGCCTCTTCCAAGATATCCAGTCTCAAGCCTCCATCTCTAGGTATATAGATCTAGCCTCTATGTCTAAGAAGGCAATTTTCCTCTAATGAAAACCCATCAAACTTCCCCTCAAGGGTTATTTAAGACTCAATCTCTCATCTGGCTACAAGGTAGAAGTTGTGTTATGGAAGTTGTTGTAAAATCCTAATCTGTAAATTTGTACCCACTGAAGTAGCCATATCCAAATGTATTTGTCTACTCATAGCATCTCGTAACAAAATTCTCCATCCCCTTCACATGCTCTATCTCCATGTCGTACTCACAAAGTAGCTCAATCAAATGCCACTAACAACCATTAAGATTGAGTTGTGTAAAGAGGTGACGAAGACTGAAATGATCAGTCCTAAAAATGAATCTCCTGCCCAAGATAAAATGTCTCCATCGAACCAAAGAATGTACGACTACCGAAAACTCAAGGTCATGAATCAGATATTTGAGCTCATAATTCTTTATTTTGGGAGACTCAAAGGCTACAACACAGCCCTCCTATATCAATACACCGCTAATCCTACCAAAGAATCATATGTGCATACAAAGAACTCTCCCTAAGGATCTGCCACTTTTGTAAGAATGGGTTTTTTTATAAGGCATTCCTTTAATGTCGTGAAGGCCTAATCACATCTATCCGACTAGATGAACTTCTTCATTTTCTACTAAAGGGAAGTGATATGGTGCGCAATTCACAAAAAAATCCTAAAAAATTCTCCTATAGTACCCTCCCAACCCCATGAAACTACACACCTCAATCACACTACTAGGTGTTAGTCAATCCATAATGACTCCAATCTTAGAAGGTTCGATCGCAATACCTTTCCGTAAATTATGTGACCCAAATACTACACCTCCGAATGAAAGAATGCACCCTTCTCAAGTTTTCTATAAAGATTTTCCTCACGAAGAAACTTTAGAACTTGACAAAGGTCCTCCTCCTTCTCCTCATGCGTACAAGAGAAGATCAAAATTTCATCAAGGAACATGAGGATAAAATGGTCTATAAATGTCCTAAACACCCCATTCATCAAACTCATTAACATTACATGGGCATTCATTAGACCGAATGAAACAATTGTGAACTCATAGTGGCCATATATAATGCCCACTTCTCTGGGACACTGTTATATCATAGTTTTATTATAGACTGACTGGAGACTCTTTCATTCTACTTATTATATTATGATTTTGGGTACTATTGGTTAGAGATGGACATTTCTAGGACATTCTGATTTTAGATGGACATTATGATTTTATTTGGTTCTAGCATATATTGATAGATGTTCGCTATTGTTGTTTTATTATATGATGGTACTATAGATTGTTGTGGTTTATGGTGATAATCAGATGATGAAATTAACCTTGTGTTTGTTAGTGTTGTTATTTAGTGTTTGAAATTGTTAATTGAAATGATGCTTATTATTGTTATGTTGTTTTGTTTCTCGATATTGCTAATATGGTCAAAGGGCCAGAAAGGTATTTTGTTATGGTTGCAAGAACAATATGTTTATTTACATCGAAAGGGGATTGGGGACCAACCATGGAAGAATATCGAGTGTTTGCAATAGGGCCAATTGACAACTCATGTGTGTGTGTGAGTGTGTGTGTTCTTGTTCTATTTTGTGCGGAGATTACCCATTGGGGGTTATCTCCTTTATGTGGCCTTGGGAATTATGTGTTTTATTTTTATTTACTTTTTAGTTGATGGTTATTGTTGGCATATAATGTTAGTAATATTAATGTTGTGTTTATTTCTTTTATTCATCCATTTTGTGAATAATTATAATGTTGTGAATGGAGAGCCATATTTGTTTAATGTAAAGTAATATTCTCAATCATGTGGGGTAAAGTTGTGTAATTAATGTAATTTTAATGTGATTTTTGAGAAAGTGGAAGTTAATGGAAAGGGTCTTGTCCTTTTCCCCTTTGTTTTTACATTAATATTTTATTACCTATGTGAGTCACTCTTATCTCTAAGGGAAATTCAGATTTTTTCTTTGGGGTCACTTTAGAAGGCATGAGGGACAAGCACTACAACAAACAAGCACTTTTTACCACAATTATTCTACAAATTTTCTACAATTTGACATAATTGTAGAATAATTATGGCATCTCTATGATAATCTAGTTATTGGTTTTTAATTATTGTGGATTTTCTATAGTAAATTTATATTGTTAATAATTTGTAGAAAACTCACATCTTCAAACCTTCATTATAGAAATTCCACATTTTTAGAAAATAATATTAGAACTTATTATAAATATTACCCACCACACTTATACTTGTGACATATTTTATGAAGATTAATATTAAATTATAATATTATTTAAATGCCACATTAAACAATTTAATTTTTTTACATATATAAAAATAATAATACATAATATGTAAATATCACTTTACACAATATTATAACATAATTTTACAATATTAATATAAATAAGCTAAATTAAATATTATGGAAATTATACTTTATATAATTTTTTAAAAAATTATTATAAAAATTACACAACATACATGTAATGATTATATATTTTAAGTTTAGACTAATATTAAAGTTTTTAATTTAAAACTTTAACTAGATCTTTTAAGAAAATTAAAATTAGGATAGTGTTGACATGCCACATTACCAAATGACATATTTATTAATAATTTATTTTTAAAATACTAATACAAATTTGGTGTGGAAATACCACAATATAGTAATGGTGTTTAATTTGTTGTAAATATTATTTATCAAATTAGCATTTATAACATATTTAAGTTGAACTAATTTTGAATTTTGATTATGTTTTTTTAATTTTTATGCCTAGTTTGTAAATATTAATATAAATATTAACCTTCTTGCATATAATATATATTTTGTTTGTTTAGAATACTTTGAAAAAAAAAAATTGTGAAGTTTATTTTGACATAATTTAAAAAGATTCGTATATAAAATTATAATAGTGTATTACTTTTTCACATATTTTTAATTAAAAAAACTAATTTTAGGAGAATCAAACTATTAAAAAAATTATATGAATTAAATATTTTTATTAATTACAACATAAAAAGATGAGATATATTTATTATTGAATAGACACTTGCCTAAAATTACAAAGTTAATAAAAATGTCATGAAAATGACACAAACCTAGAACATAATAATTTATCAATGTTAATATTTAGTGACAACTATTTTTATGGTATAAAGAGATATATTAAATAAAATTTAATATTTTATTATTTTCTACTATTTTTTAAATACAAATATATATGGAACAATTTGGATTATTTGTGTAAGATTATTTCTTATTTTTAAATTTGACATTGTTTATTATATTTTGTGATGTGAAACATAACTCTAATATTTAGTTCTGTTTTAATATGACAAGTGTGAAATTAGTAACAATATAAAAACATTAAAGGGATATATAAGTAATATATAATTTACCATGTAATATGCATGCTTTGTAAAATTAGATTGCCTTTTTTAGTAGTTTATTTATTATATAATAGACCGTGTAATATGCATGCCTTGTAAAATTACCTTCACATACGTTAATTATGTATCGTCAATACTATGGGTAATGAAGTGAAAATCTATTAAGAAATTGGTTACATCCACTACCATGTTTGGAATTTGATTTAACCTTGAATAATTTTTTTATCATAAATACTTTATAATAAAATTTTATAAAAAGATCAACATGTAAATAGTGATTTTCATGTAGATTGACTACGATATTTAATATCACAAACAAGGTATATGAAATAATGTTATATTAAAAATACAAACTATGTATTTTAAGATAGATATATGTTATTGTTTTATATACTTCAATTTAACATATCTTTGCTAGTTACATATTTGGTTACTACACAAATATGTTTTTCTGGTACTTAAAAGACTCAATTAGAAAAAAATCCTAATATGTTAGACACAAATAGAGTAGAGAGACTTTTTTTGTAATGTTATAAGAAATCATTTCTTTGCTTGAAAAAGTTACTCATTGAATTAGACCAAATATTTATTAACTATTTATAATAACCAAATAAGACATTCTAAAAAACCCCACATGAGAACACAATTTATAGTATTTACGTAACTAATGTGGATTAATACGTAAAAATTCAATTAATATTCATTTACAAGTTTTTCAAGTTCAAATGTATGTTCTTTTTTCAATGGGATCGAAAGAGATCAATAAATTCCTAATCCTAGGTAGAAATACCATACATACAAAATTTCATTAGATGATTGTATTTTTTAGGCACATTGCCACTTTATTTTTAAATATTATTTTAAGACTTTATTAAACTTCTTTATGTTTTGTTCACATTTATATTACATTGTGCAAGATTATTGCTAGTTCTAAATAGTTCTATGTTATTTAACGACACAATAAATCGAAGAAACCTTTATATGAAACCATTTTCTTCTAGAAAATATTTCTATATATTATTTAAAAGTTAACTCGACGTCATATAAAACATCATAAGTCCAAAGTCACTATTGTCAGTATCTTGTGATTCCAACTTATAGATTTGAATGATTAAAATTTTGATAAAATATTTTACATGCATACCAATAAAATCATAATTTAAATGTGATAAGGACCTATAAATATATAAATGCACTTAGACTATAAAAAAATTATACATCTTAACAACTAATAATAACTTAAAGAGACATTTTAAAAATATTCACAACGTTATTAATAATTATGATAAACTATATTAATAGTAATTATAAATTTAAATAACTGTAAAACCATTAAACCATAACTATTAATACTCTTAGTTATTTTAATATAGACATGCTTAAAATTTTATTTTCAATTTTATTTTTTTCATTGGATACTATTATTTATTATAGAATTTCATCATCAAATGCAATCTTTACAAAAAATTTACCCCTCATAGTTGCCCCAATTCACATGGCATTGTAATAGGCCACGTGGGATATAAGTTGCAATTCCAATGTTGAACATGGTCTTTGTATAAATCCATGTTGAGCAAAACACGGGATATTCATCACCATGCATTGGTGGAATCCATAGTTCACAGATCAAAGCAAAACAAATATTATCCATATATCAAAATTCAATCAAACGGTGAGAAACTACACACCTTGACACAATTAACGGATCTCCTACCACACCTTATTTTAATAACAAAATACATGTAGGTTTTATTTTATGAAAGAAACAATACCTTTGTATATCGAATAGCCATCGACGCACGGTGGCTTGCTTACTTTCACCCTTGATTTCTAGATCATCGGCCAGACACGAGTTTTTTGTGAAATTCTTTTCCTCGAAGCATGATGGATCCATCAAAGGATCGGGGAATCGAGGATGTACTCATTCATAAATTCTCTACTCTCTCAGAGGTAGTTTTTATTGGTTTTCTGTGGTTTTTATTTGCATATCCGTGCTGGTATATTCTGTGACTTGGGGGATATTACTATTTTATGGGTAGATTATGAGTGGTTAGGGTATGTACAGGTGATGGAGGAGCTAAAGGAGTTGTTGAGCATAGGGATGTGAGTGACAGTGATGAACTTTGTGTGCCATGGTGTCTGTTCTTTGCATGGGAAGAGTGGGAAGCCTGGAAATGAATGATGGTGCATTGGGCATCGGGTTCACAAACATCACTCTCTTTTGGCAGGCCTCGAGACCCTGTCTGTGGGCAGGCCTATGGTTCCAAGCATTTATCTTTGATAGGGCTTTCCCTCCATCGGACAATCCTGACGCTTTTGTTTCCGTCCATGCCCATACACTTTATGTGGATAAATTTGAAGAGTATTATGTTGTGGCTAAGACAGGACCTGGGCGTCTACTATTTCTTTACCATGCTGGACATCTTCATGAAACAAAATTTTGCAGCCGTAATGGATGCCCCACCCAGTTTACCTAGATGGTTAAATTTTGTAGCACCTATGATCCATCATTGAGACTGTATTTAAATTATATTACCTCCTGCAATAATATATCGTGACATATATAAATAAATCAATCTATTTGCATCTTTATTCTATTCATAATTATTTCTTTGTCTATTGATAGAAATGTCCAATCAGAGCATAAATTAAATATGCCAAGCTTATAATTTTTGAGTTATTCTAACTTAATTTAATACGATTAAAGGTTAAAATGTATTATTAATTTAGAAATATGGTTATCAAATTTGTATTAACTTCCATTCCTCTTTCTTATAACAATATATAAAAATGCACCATGCTATTTTCCAAATAATATATTAAAATATATTTTGTTTTCTTGATAAATGAAGAAAGGAATTTAATAAAATTAGAGTATATAAACTATTTCACAAATGAAAATTCAATGAATTATAAATTTTAAGCAACCCAAAAAATTTTAATCAAATAAAAATTCTTACCTGACCACAATTTAGCAACATGAATAAAAATTGTCTCCCACAAACTACAATTTGCATTGGAAATTAGAACTTTTTCCTGTATTAATTTATAAATTTAATGATGGTTTGTAAGTTTGAAAATATTTATTTATAAATATTTATTTTTATTTTATAGTTATACAAATTTTTATTTTCTTAAAACTAAATTTCTATATTTATAATAGTTTTTGCAATTATTTTAATTATTTTAATTAATTTATAATAATAATTTTTATTTTTCGATGAGAAATTTTATAATGTTATTTTAAAAATTTTATTTGAAGTAATAAATATATTTATTTGAATTGTTAACAATATTTATGAAAAAGAAACATAAGATTTTTCTATCAATAGTTAAAACGTTACTTAAACATTTTTTTATAAGATATTTTTCAATATGTAGTAGCGAAAAATAAATTTTCCTTGAAAAATACTCACATTTAATAATAAAAATATATGTAAGTGTGTTCTAAATGTACACAATCCACATAATAAATTATCTAAATGAATGTGAAATTGGTTCTTAATGTAACATTTCTACATTTAAAAATAAGATAATTCTACAATTAATTATTGTGGAAATCAAATTGTAGCTTCCACCTACAATTTTTATGTGGTAACAATAATTGTAAAAAAATTGTTGAAAGTGCCACAATATAACATTGATGAGAGTTACAAAAATGTAAATTATGGAATTTCTACAAATATGGAATATATAGAAAAACTACAACTTTTTGCGAAGATTGTGGAATACTAACAAAATGAGAAATTGTAGAAATGTTACAAACATTAGAAATGTGGACGATGTACAATTTAAAAAATGGAGATTATCTATAAATTTAATAAATTGTGGACTATCCATGGTATAATGAATTGTGGAAAAACTACAATAATATATCAAAATGTGGATTAGCTATAATTCCAATGCCACAATTTTAATTTTTGGAATACCATATAACCACAAAAATGTTGTTGAAAAATTGTGGCAAAAGGTCTAGTTTGTTGTAGTGAAGAATGAGTCATCCCCCATTCCTTTAGACCATTCCCCATCACTACCCATGACTTGAGGGGTCACATTTGGACCCTAGTCATGTTATTTTAATGTAAAGAGGCATGAAATGCACCCTCCACCTTGAGCCACTAACTTCTATTTTGTTTTGATGTGCAACTTGGGCACTATGCACTTTGTGCATTATATTCATTTTGATTTTCTAAATAATCTAATTTTCATGGGTTTAATGTGTGAGTGGGTGAGGTGGATTCTAGAAGAGGGATGTGGCATCATATGGGGACCCATCTCATCCTCATCTTCTCTCTTTCATTTTATACTTGTGTTTTGTTTTGTTTTTGGGTTACACACTTCTTTTAGTTGTGAGAATTTGGAAAAGAAAGGGGTTTTTTTTCTTCTTGGGAGCTTGGCTTGGAACTTGGAAGGGATTTTTTGATTGCTTGCTTGTTTGGGAAGGAATAAGGATTGAAAAATTCAAGTTTGGAGCTGGCATGGAGAGGTAGGATCTCCATTTCATTTTGTTCTTCCTTGTTTTGTTTGTTGTTTCAAATTTAGTTCATGTTTTGTTTGAAAATTGTGGGCAGAGGGTAGATTGCCATAGGGTGGTGTGGGAGAAAGAGATGGAGATATTTTTGTGGAGGAAAAAGGGAGCTAGTGAGGCTTGTGGAGGGAGTGTGGGAGAGAGCTCCACCTATGTGGAGGTAAAAGGGAAATTAACATGTTATTTTGCATAGGAAAAAAGAAAGGAGTGATAAGTGTTTGTGTGTTTGATTGATAGTGCACTGAGGCCTTGGGTGGACCTCTCTTCCCACATAGGAGGCATAAGGAGAAGCCTCCATTATCTTGTCTCTGTTGGGATTTGTTTGAAGCCCTTGTATTTGGTTTACTCTTGTATATATTGGTTCATTTATTGAAGATGATGATTGTAATATTGTGAGATATTGTAATTGTTTAAATGTTAAATTTATTTAAGTGTGGAAGCCACATGTTCTGTGTGGGTTGTCAAGTTGCAAAAATTCCTATTCTTCTTTGGTTGGGGCTCGGGGCCAATAATGAGGAAGGCTTCTCCTCTTATTGGATTTAAGGTTGGGCACGAGCGTCACCTTTCCCTCTTTCTTTGTGCTATGATCATGTTAAGGAGGACTGAAGATTGGGAGATGTTATTTACTAAGCCATGGATCATTTGACTTGTACCACAATTGTATTGTAAAAAAAAGCCTTGTAATTATTTCCTTTCGAGTTGGGAAACAAAGCTTATTTTTGTTAAGATATGAATGTAGAGATGGACTATAAAACTGGAGTTGTATTGTGAAGAAAGAAAAGAAAAAAGCATTTGTTTTATGTTTGAATTGTAAACTAGAATGATCTAAGAAATGAATTGTGAAAATAAAAAGAAATCTTTTGTGTATCTCATGTTGATTAAGTAATTTGAGGATCATGTTAAATGGTGAATGAATGTAATTGAATAAAAAAATCCAAGAACAAAAACATTATTAACAATTTCTACTGTGAGTTTTCTAGTAGTTTCATGCATGTGGCTTCAGGTGTTAGGTGACATTTTTGGTGGGTGTTACAGTTGGTATTAGAGTTGTGTTCAACGCTTGGACTATGGGCCAACGTGAAACTCAACAATTAAACGTAGTGTAACATATTTTACCAGAGGATCCTAACCAAGAAAAATTGATAGTATAACTTCTCAGATTTAGTTACAGTTTATTCCATAGCGTGGAGAAAAATTAGATGATTCCAACGATATCTTATTTGTAGGAAACAGAGTTCGTATGAAAAAGTTATAGACTGCTGAAATTTTTGGGAAACTGGAAAAAATTTAGAACTGTGTGTAGGTTGGACATGTGCACACTCACCAAATGGATCAATGATATTGTGACACATGTCACAAATTCTGGTATTAAAATAACACGCACAATCCATTCAAAGATCATCATGTAGCTCTAAGACACTTCAAACATGCCTCCAAATGGTATTAGAACTCTTCTCCATGCCATACTCCTTTACATGTGGGATTAAATTCTTGTACATAGCCATGAAATGTGCCTAGAGGGATTTGAACTGTGATCTCCTATACCAAAACATATGCCTTCTTTGCCACACCATAGGCATGTAAAACATTAGGAAAGGGGCGTTTTTGTATTTAACATATATCTGGGACTATGTGAAATATTGTTTTGCTCATAACTTGAGCTAGAGAAGGAATTTTGAGGTCATGTAAAAAGTGACTCCTATTGTTTTCAGAAGAGGAACATGATGAGAAGATCATAATTATTGTAGAATTATTTTTAATATTTATTTTCAATATTTTAATAGATTGATCCCATGTAACCGGACCGAAGACGTAGGCCACAAGTGTCGAAATCCGTTATCAATTCTTCTGTCAAATTGCTGGTGATTCATCTCTATTTTTTTACATGGTGCTTTCAGTTTTAATTATTTTATTAAAAAAGGATATAATACTCAACTTTAAGTTTAAAAAAACAATACAAAGCAAAATCTATGGTTTATACAATTGCTAGTTAAAGTTTATTTTTAGATCACTTACACCTAGAAAACACAACACTGTCTAGATATTACTAAAACATAGAAATTATAGAAAACTTTAAACAAACCCGGATGATGAGGGAATAATTTTGGTTATGATATGTGTAGGAGGCATGGATTAGACAAGGGGCTCTTACATGTAGAGTTGGAGGTACCACATCCCGAGAAGGTAGTCGGGGCCATCTTGCCACAAATATTACGAGACATTCCAAGATGTTAATGCTCTTTATACACATAGGTTTGTTTGGAGTTTGACCTAGTCGGGCAGGATAGGGAACCGTGAGTAGAGGATCATGGACCCTCACGGCATAGTGAGAATGCGAGCGAGAGAATTCTCTTGTGGGGCTAGATAGACATGACTTGGTACCAGGAGATAGAGTGACATGACTGAGAGACCGATCCAGAATCCCCAAATAGAGAGATGACTATGTAGAGAGGCCTCAGGGTCAACATACTTTAGCATCGGATCACATTAGAGATATCTTGAAGCTTCACCCACCCATTTTTCTGGAGATACAGGAGGGTTTCAAGAAGAGGCTTGGTTAGTGAGCTTGAGTGGATGCTTCAAGTTATGCCCATGTACCAGCAACTTGAAGCCTCGTGTTGCAATCCACCTTCTGAGAGACACATCTAGGATTTAGTGGAGGACAAAGGAACAAAAGCTACACATAGATTGAAGCAGATTTCTGGGAACTCTTTAAAGAACATTTTAGGATTCTATATTTATCCTGGAGATTTATTCAGTAGAGGATCAATGAGTTTTGTGACCTTCGATAAGCATCCTTGACAGTCACCAAATATGAGAGCCATTTTCTAGATTTACTAAAGTATGTTGATTATATGTAGGATGAACAAGTTCGAGTACACAGGTTCATCACAGGAATGAACTTGGATTTTGGAGGAGCAGTACGCATGTATTGTCCACAAAATTTAGGAGAGGCCATTGAGAAGGCCTACATTGTAGAGGAAAATAGAGGGAAGACTCAACAGGCCAGAGATAGAGTCAGGAGTCGTATTCAGCAGATACAGGACAATAGGTCAAGGGAATCAATACCTCTTATTTGTGTGCCATATAGGATGACCAACCTGGAACTATGTGAACTCAAGTTGTAGTTGGAGGGAATTCTTGAGAAGGGCCTTATTCATCGCAGTGTAACTCCTTGGGGTGCACAGTGATCTTTGTGGAGAAGGATGAATCCTTATGCTTATGTATTGACTATAGGAAGTGAACAAAGTAACGATCAGGAATTGGTACCCGCTTTTGTGTATCGATGATTTATTTGATCAGATGAAGGGTGTTACTATGTTCTCCAATATAGACCTGAATTCAGGTTACCATCAACTTAGGATTACAGATAGTGATATTCATAACACAAATTTTTGTACGTGATATGGTAACTATGAGTTCATAGTTATGCGATTGATTTGATAGATGCCCCTGCAGTATTCATGAGTTTAATCAACGGGGTATTCAAGACATTTTTAGATCATTTCGTGATCATATTTCTTGATGACATATTGATATACTCATACACACGTGAGGAGCACCTTCGCGGAGTTTTCTGATGTCTTTGAGAGCAGCATCTTTATGGGAATCTGAAGAAGTGTGAATTCTTTCAGCAAGAGGTTCAATATCTGGGCCACATTATTTTAGGGAAGCGTATCACAATTGATCCTTCTAAGATTAGAGCCATCACAGATTGGCCAGTGCCACTAGTGTTACCAAGGTTTGCAATTTCATGTGACTTACAAGCTACTATAGCAGATTTGTTCAGAACTTATCTTGTATTATGCATCCCATCACTTCTCTACAATGAAAAGGGAAGAAGTTTGAGTGGTCAAATAGGTGTGAACTGGCTTTTAGAAAACTGAAAGAATGCCTTACGATGGCACCTATTTTACTAGTGCTAGGTTAACAGGAGATTTATTTGTCTACATTAATGCTTCGTTGGTAGGTTTAGGAGGTGTTTTAATGTAGGATAGTCGTGTAGTAGCTTTTGAGTCTCGTAAAATCAAGGATTATGAGCTCAACTATCGACTCATGATCTCAAGCTTGCAGCAGTAGTGCATGCTTTAGTGCGTTGGTGTCATTTTCTTCTAGGTAGGAAGTTCATTCTTAGGACTGACCATTTGAGTTTATGACACCTTTTCACACAACCCAATCTCAATTCCCATCAATGGGGTTGGATGGAGTTGTTATGTGAATATGACATGGAGATTGAGCATGTGAAAGGGAAGGAAATTATGGTTGTAGACGCCTTGAGTCTTTGAAAACATTTGGTTATGACTATAGACGTTGGCACAAACTTGAAGACTAGGATCTTACAGCAGCTCCCACATGACAATTTCTATCTTTCATTTAGGGAAGAGATTGAGTCGCAGAGGCCCCTTGAGGGTAAATTTGATGGATTTACCTTAGAGTCAGATGGACTTCTATGTCACAGAGGGAGGATCTACATACCTAGAGATGGAGGCTTACATCAAGACATACTTATTAAGGCACACCGTGCACCCTATTTAGCCCATCCAGGGGTGAAGAAGATGCACGCCACATTGAGATAGTTGTATCATTGGAAGGGACTTCAGAGAGATGTGGCTCACTTTGTGTCATGATGTTTGGAGTACTAGAGGGTGAAGGCCGAGCATCAACATCCATCTAGTCTTCTCTACCCACATGCCATACCGGAGTGGAAATGGGACACCATTTCTATGGATTTCATAGTGGGATTACCAATGTTGAGATATCACCATGACGCCATTATGGTCATAGTAGATAAATTGACAAAAATGGCTCATTTTTCCTTGGTAAATACCACTGACACAACTAGTGTAGTAGCACGAGTGTACTTAGATGAGATTTTTCGATTACACGGGATTCCACGGAATATCATTTGTGATCGTGATCCCTTGTACACCTCTTATTTTTGGACTACCATGCAGTTTTTTTCGGGACAAACATAAATTTCAGTACGGCTTATCATCCTGAGACAGATGGACAGATGGAGCAGGTGAATCAGATTTTAGAGGAAATGCTTCAGATGTATGTTATGGACCATTAGTCTAGGTGGGAGGAGTATTTGTACCTAGTTGAGTTTTCCTACAACAACAGCTTTCAAAGTTTGATTGGCATGGCACCTTTTCAATATTTATATGGAAGAGAGTGCAGGACACCCTTAATTTGGGATAGGTTAGAGGACATGGATTTTCTAAGACCATTTATGTTGCAAGATATGAATCAATAGGTGGTTTTCATCAAACATAGATTACATGAGGAACAAGATGGACAAAAGAAGTATGATAATATGAAGAGTGTTGACCACAGTTATGAGCTAGGCATGAAGGTGTTTCTTCATGTCAAACCTCATAAGAGCCCTATTCGTTATGGAAAAGGCTCTAAGCTATCTCCTAGATTTATGGGTCCCTTTGAGATTTTGGAGTGGATTGGTCCCTTAGCATACCGTCTAGCCTTGCCACCGATCTTGTCTTGCATTCATGATGTATTCCATATTTCTGTTCTTAGGAGATACATTCTATATCCTTCTCATGTTTTGGATTGGACCACATTGCAGGTGCACAATCAAGGACATGTGATGGTGGAAACAGTGCACACTATAGAGTGCACGACCTTGGGCCTTTAAGGCCGTGAGATCAATCAGGTGCACGCTATGTGGGATCGTTATGCTGAGACATTTGCTACATGGGAGGACACCACCTTGCTGAGATTTTAGTTTCCACATTTGTTCCAATGACTTCCTCCTCATATCCCATGCAGAAAGATGACTTGTGAACATCTACTTCTCTAATCTTCATTGATGGTAGCATGAATACTGATCAATACTAGAAAACACATTGGCCCCCTTCATCTAATCAAACAAATCATCAATATGAGGAATAGGGTAATGATTCTTGATCATTAATTTTTAAAGCTGATGATAGTGTTGGTGCTAAATTTGATCTTGCCCTATTTTTCCTCAAAAAAATCTCAATCCGCATGGTTTGAAGTTTTCTCTATCTCCTGTATTGATGCATGAAGGATTTTACCTTCATTTGGTTACCATGGTCTATCGTTTCCTTTGGTTGAGGATCACATTAAGTCGAGAACTTGTTTTCCGTTCCTCTGTCCATGTGAAAGAATTTGTAATTTGGGCATAAATTCGGGGTTCTTTCCTTCCTTTTTTTTTTCCACACTCATGTTTTTTTCCCTATCGAATTTTGTCCTAACATAATGGAAACATGGTCCTTTCGATTGGATGTGGCTCGGTGGGGAGTGTTTGAACTCTAATGCCTACTTCAACTCAAGTCTTTTCCACCGGAGGGCTGTGCTCATTTGAAAATTTGCCTCTTGGTTTGACCTTTGGAGTTGTGCCAAGGAGACACGTGGAGGTTTCCGCTGGCCCTACCCAGACTTAGAAATTTTTTTCATGTGGCCGGTGCAACTTTGTCGGACCATGGACACATGGAGGGTCGACACTCATTTGAGGATCGGTCTTTGAGTCCTACCTTAGCAGTTACACCAGGGAGACACGTGGAGGATTTCGTTTCCTCCTCTCTATACTTAAAATTTTCAAGCAACTTTCTAAGGCATGGGACTTGTGGAGGGCTTGCACTTGTTCTGAGTGGAATTGCCCCTATACTTTACTTTTGATGAATCTCCAAGAGGACATGTGGAGGTTTCCATTGGGTCTTCCCATACTTAGACTTTTCAACGGCCAATGAAACTTTCTCAGACCCTTGGTAGGTGGCACCTTCTGCTGGTTCTTAAAATTTTTCAACAACTCTACCGAACTGAGACACATGGTGAGTTCACACTTGTTTAGGGTCTCCATTTTTGGAAACAATATCAAAAGTGTGCCAAAGAGACATGTGGAGGCTTCCACTGGCTCCTTTTTATACTGAGACTTTTCAAAGGTCAAAAGGCAATTTTCTTGGGCCTAGAGCATGTGGAGAACTTGTGCTCATTTGGGGTCCCGCCTCTAAACTTTAACTTTGTAGTTATGCCAAGGAAACACGTGGATGTTTCCATTGACTCCTCTTCGTACTTGGCTGAATTTGACTCATAAAACAAGTAATGTGGGATAATCCATCCAAAAAAACTCATTTCAAGAGACACGAATGTAGGAATCCATGCGAGGTAACTCATTTCTCAAGGTGTACTCTCAAAGGTGAAAAGCATTTCTGTCGAGATCAAGCTATACAAAACAACCTTAAAATGATTAAAATGGGGATTTCTCACATGAAAGAATAAAAAAATGATTAGAAGGAATGTCAAAATGTTGTGGCATGAAATCCCAATCATTATTCGAGGGTCTGAGAAATGTGATCAATTCATGATTTGTCCACCTAGCAATTGCGGGTGAAAATTTGTTAAACTTAACTTTTCTAGTCAAATTGGTAATAAGAAAATGATTCCTCCAAAAATTTCTTTTTGGGGGAAATCTGTGATGAGTGAGAGAGTGAATTGTTAAAATGCAATGATGATACTCTTGCAAATGGTTAGGGTTTGAATTCAAATGAGAAATTTTTAGAAATCCCATCTTCTTGAGAGACTATTTGAGAAACCTGTTAATATCTTATGTTTTAGATTTGATCATGTCAAGTTGGTTGGAAGTATACAACCATTGAAAATCTCTAAGACTGTTCAAAGAAACATTCCCCCGCTGATGAATCTAATCAACTTTGAATTAATCTATGTTAATCTTGGGCAAATTTGTGTTTGCTTTATTTTAGAATGTCTGCAAGTAGTTTTTCTTGTTCCTATTGCAATATTTTGTTAAAATCCCTCCGAATCACATAGGATCTCATCCCTGTGACAATTTAGTGGCATTTGTAATTTCATTACGAGAAGAGCCTTCATCCTGTAATGAGATAAACACTTTAAAATCACTTTACTTGTCATTTTGTTGATTAAGATTGTTTATAAGCCTTTGAGTGTATCTTCGGCATGAGGAACCATGGGTCTTTATTATTTAATTGAGTCTTTAGCTTGAGCCTTCATGTTAAATTCTTGGATATTTTGTGAAACTGTGCAAATATGGGCCTCCATTGATGCACACCTTTTAGTTGAAGGAATATTTTAGCTATTCTAAAGCATTCTGTCATTTAGTTTTCAATTGTTGTGAAGGTTCTCAAAAATCTGGCAAAATCAAGTTTATCCTGCTTAATCTCCCACCAAAAATTATTCAAAAACAATGAATCCTACCTAAACTACCCCTGTTTTCCCTGTATGTCCACAAATGAATAAATTATACTACCAAAATATGCCGAAGCAATAAGGATTCCATTATGTCTTTAGTAACCTAAAACCTGTTTAGAAAATATCACCATTCTTTAGAAGTGACAACTTATGAGAGTTAAATTGTGGTGCATTGATAATATTTTCTCAAGGTTTCCTTTCAAATTTATGCAAAGAAGGATATCTTCATTCTCCTTCACCAACAGAGGTTACAAAATGGGTCCTCTCACCTTGGTTGACAGGAACAACCTAAAGTAGTGAGGATAGATCAAATCCTTAATGAAGGTGCTATCCATTTCTCGATTCCGAGTGACAAAGAGTCAAACAAATCCCCTCCCGGCTACAAAATGACTCATAATATGATTTTTTGTCTCTCAGTGTCTTGCTAAATCTGTGATGTTGCTCGGTTTCCAAGGGAGAATCAATTTGGATACCAACACCAGATTGGCGTTGTTTCTGGGGATCTTCAAAGGCATTCTTATATTTGGCCCTAGTAATGTTTCTTACATGATCTAAGTACAAATACATTATTTAAACGTCATCCTTTGTTGAGATCTGTAAGATTTGTGAAGTTACAAGTTCTGCATGTAATATTTCCAATTTCTGTTGGTTTTTGCACTAAGTTTACATCATCAATGTTAAATATCAGTAAAGGAAGGTCATATATGTGAAACTTTGCATAAATTTAGTGTTGAAAGACATTTGATAGATCAATTTTAGTGCATTTTCCCAACTAAGGTGATAATCCTTAGTGGCGACTTCATGTTGAATTAATTTTTGATAAATGTCAGTGTCTTAACCTCTGTCAATTGAAATTTATCACTAATCTCTACAAAGTTGGAAGGAAGAGTATCTTTCTTCGTGAAAGACCCTAATAGAAGGTTGTTTCTAGAATTCGAAAAGACAAATTATGAAGGAAGAAGAATCTAGAAACTTATTAGGGATCATAAATCAAGAAAATAGTTATCAATTGTGGAAAGGCTGATCAACTGCCATTGAAGATTTCCATACATCCTCAAGTACTTATGAATTAAGTAGTCGTTTTATGAATCTAAATTCTCCAACTGGAGAGAGTCCTTCTTTTGTATTTGAAAAATTTGCATCTCATTTTGTCCCTGGGTTCTCCAAAGCTGATAGGATCTTGAAGGAAAAGATTTTTAGAGAACATTCATTACGAGGATTGTATTATTGTGCCCCATAGGCCCCTCGCTCCCCATCATTCTATTTATCCTATAATATCACCTCCCCAAAACAATATGGCCCAACCCCCACCCAAACCTCCGTTTGTTGTGAACACTTTTGGTCCTATAGATTTCAGAGGTATGGCTAGATATCCAAATGTTGTGCCCGAAGATGTTAGAAATATACTGTCTAAATGTCAAGGAAATAATGCTATTACTAGTGATCAACACTTAAAACTTTTTGTCAATATGATGGAAGAATTTGAGATTGAATTTGAGGATGTGTACATAAATTTTTTTATTCATAATCTAGAGGAGGATGCACGAGACTGGTATAAATATTTGTAAGACAACTCCATTGATTCATGGTTAGAAATGAAGAATTCTTTTAGATTGTAGTATGGAGATAAAACAAACCCTAAGTTTCTTTTATTAGAATTTGAAAATATTAAAAATAATCCTAATGAATTTGTTCATGACTTCAATACAAGGTTCAATAAGACCCTGAATAGGCTACCTGTGATCCTGAGGCCAAGTGATGTTTGTTAATGACCTTGAATTTTTCATGACTTTAATACAAGGTTCAAGAAGGCTGCCTATTATTTAAGAGCTAAGAACCCAACAACATTAAGGCGGGACTTCACCATGGCTTTGTAGATTGAAAAAATATCAAAGCAGTTTGTAAGCCTCCTAGGAGGGAAGGTATCAAGCTGATCAATCTAGAGAATCCTCAATCAAGTAAGTCTATGGATCTAGAGGAGGTTGTGAAAAATTTGGCTGGAGCTATTAAGGAAATATCCTATAAACTAGCCAGGTAGAGAAGGGGATTGGAAAAAGTTCCCAAGGTCAACATAAAGCACAAGGTTAAGAAAGATTTGTAAATCATCCTAGGGGTGATCAGAGATCTGATGACAGAGGCAAAGGACCCATGGGGTTGGGAAATAGACACCCCAAGCCCATGAAAATAGAATCGTGCATGATCCTGTGATTGCCAGAGTTATTGTTGTGGAAGAATCCAATGAAATTGAGTGATGTGACAGATGTTTCTTGCCACATTCCACATGTGATGAAGATAAATAAGTTGAGGAAGATGATGATGAAATTGATGATGATGTCTGCAAGATGGGGTGCTCTATATGCTCACGAAAGGGAGCAACTTGATCGAATTAATCAGTTCCAAAACTATCGCATATTTTTGGATTGCATCCACCGGTATTACCCTTTCCTCCCTCTCATGATTTTTAAATAGATATGCTACAAGATTTTGAATTTCCTTATAATTATTTTGAATACTTAAGGGAATTAATTATTAAAAAGTATGATGGAGTAATCCCTTTTGAGGATGATATGCATTTGTTAATGAATGTTGAGGTTACCCAAGAAAAATAATATAACACTAGGAGTAAATTTTTCAAAGGGGCAGGGCTTGAGCCAAACCAAAAATCATGTTCTCACCAATATCTCAAAAGAAGCTCCTAAGAAATATACATTTGGAAAAGGCCTTGTTTCCCAAAATAGAATGTGTATCCCACGCCCATGCTCAAATCATGAAAAAACTGTCTTCATCAGATGAGTTTTTAGTCTTCCTTTAAATGTTGCCTTGCCCAAATATGTTCCTTATGAAATTTCCCAAGTCTTGAGTCGATCGAGAATTATGTTCCAATTGTTGAGCTTAGGATTCCTAAGCACAAGAAAAGGGCCTTTGATTATTTGGGATTGAAAGAAGAAAACATTACACAAGGTAGAAATGTAAACAATCTTGAGAATCCTCCTATAATTACAGAGTTGAAAAAACCCCATGTCTTTGGAAGAACTAGGTGAGCCATCCGAGGTATATTTGGAAACATCCTTGGTTGAGTCCTAGCTGAATGTAGATCCATTTTTCACTACTCGATTATTAGGGACAAAGTTCTACACAACCGTATGTTTGATTCGGAGCATCATGTAATGTTATGCCTCTTGAGGTCATGAATGAATTAGATATCAAAGTGACAACAAATTAATAGAAGTACACTACCATGGATTCCAGAGAGGTGCTAGTGGTTGGATGTGTCAAGGGTTTGATAGTGCAAGTCATGGCCTACTTACCTGTGCAAGAACTTAAAACTAGATATTGTTATTATTGATTGCCCTGCCAAATGGGGAATGTTGTTATCAAGAAAATGGGCTGCTAGTGTGGGTGGGAGTGTGTAAATGGATATGTATTTTTCCACTATACCTATTGAGGGAATCCTTGTAAAGTTTTATGGTGAAAAGAAGATGCTACATCTCATTGAGGATCCCAATAATGCTTCCTATGAAGTGTTATACACTAACATTGATGCTGATAAATTTTTTGGATTTGCTAATGGTAAAGAGCACAAAATTGATCAATGCAAGTCTCTTAAACAAGTAGGTTCTCCTTGGACTTTGTTGTTTGATGGGGCTTGCTCTAAATTTGGAAATGGTGCTGGTATTGTTTTGATATTTCCAGGGCAGGAAGAGTTTGTTTTTTCTTTTAAACCCAACTTTGAGTGGGCTAAAAATATTATAGAATATGAAGCACTATTATTGGGCTTAATAATTGCATGGAAATATGGTATTAGAGACATCATTGTTAAAAGATATTTAGAGCTAATTTTCAAGCAGGTTAGAAAACTGTATGCAATAAAAAATAAGAGAATGAAGCAGTATAAGCATGTAGTTTGGGATTTCATTGAAATGTTTGAATCCTTCAAGATAATACATCACAATAGGAAGTAAAATATCCTAGCAAACAAATTGTCCGTATTGGGGTCCAAATTTGAAAATTGTACTATATCCCCCTATTGTGAGTATAATATTGAGGTATTGACTAGGCCATATGTTCCTGACAATGTTAAACACTGGAAAGTGTTCAAAGATGACACCAGTGTAAAGGTTTTTGTAGAACCAAGGAGAATTTTTTGATCAACGTATAGATTGGGAGCCAATGGTTTGTGCGGCTGATGGAAAGGAGACTTTATTTGGCAAGGACATCATTGAGTTGAAGACTAATACTACTCCAAGAGGTTTGGTAGCACTTGAATCAAACTTTGCTAATGTTGATTATATTGTCAATGCAGACACATGTCGACTCAAGGGATGTTGAAGAGCACGACTGCGTATGAAGGATAAACCGCGTAAGATCCGGCTAAGCAGTAGTAGATATATGAGAAAGTAAGAAAAGTAGTCGTATGTCCAATTATTGAAGAAATACTAGGATTGCTTAGCATGGTCTTATTCTCGGGTAGAAAGCATACGAGAGAGGATATTTTCTAGCACAAAATTCCCTTGGAACCTTCTGCCAAGTCGTTTAGGTAGAAACAAAGGATGATCAATCCACTCCTTTCCCTGAAGATGTAAGAAGAATTGAAAAAGTTGAGGGATGGAGGAATTAGACATCCCACAAGGTACTCATCATGGATTGCAAACTTAGTACCTTGTAGAAAGAAGAACAAAGATATAAGGTTGTTTGTGGACTTAAAAAAATTGAATAGAGCATCAATGAAGGATAACTACCCTCTCGCCAAATATGGACAATATGTTACAATTGGTTACTGGTTCGAAATTTTTAGCCACCTTGGATGGTTTTTTTGGATATAACAAGGTAGTTGTGAAGGAATCAAAGCGAATCAAGACTACCTTTACCACTCCTTGGGGAACACATGTATATTTCAGAATTCATTTTGGTCTAATGAATGCTAGATCCACTTTCTAAAGAGCAATGGATGTAGCTTTCTATGGATATATTAATGATTTCGTTGTTGTATATCAATATGATGTATTTGTTTTCCCTTAAAAGGAGTGGTCACCGCAACACTTATAAAAAATGTTGTTAAGATGAAGGGAGTCTAGTATTTCACTAAATCCCAAGAAGTGCCATTTTAGTGTTTAGAAAGCAAAGCTACTTGGACACACCGTGTGTCAATGGAAGGGGTCATGATTGATCCTGAGAGGGTAGAATCCATCAGAAAAGTCCCTATTCCAAGAACCAAGAAGGGAATTCAATCCTTTTTTGGTAGATTAATTTTATTAGGAGATTTATCTCCAACTTTGTTGAACTAATTATCCCAATCACTAGCATGCTAAAGAAAGACCAAAGTATCAAATGGGAAGAAGAAGCTATTCAAGATTTTGTTGGGATCAAAGAAGCATTAAATAATGCCCCTATTTTAGCAGCTCCAGATTATAAGAAGGCTTTCCAAATGTTTTCTTTTTCTTCATAAAGTACTATTGCATCTGTGTTGTTGTAGAAGGATGATGAGGGAGTTGAAAGACCAATTACATTTTTAGTAAGGCATTACAAGGAGCTGAGCTAAAGTATACTATCATAGAGAAGAAGGAATTTTATTTGGTAAAAGCAAAAAAGGTCTTCATGCCATATATTTTAAGTTCCAAAGTCATTGCTTATGTTCCCAAGACCATGGCGAAAGATATCCTATCAGAAATGGAGGTTTCATGAAAAATATGTTGATGGGTAAAAATTGTAAGAGTATGATATGGATTTCCAAACAAAAAAAATGGTCTCGAGGTTTGGGCATGCAAAAATCAAGGTAGAGAGCAGTCTGCAGACAATTGAGGTAAATGAAGTTGAAGAAGAAAGGCTGAATGTCCTTGAAAATTTGATAAATTATGAATGGTACAAAGACATCATTTTTATAATCTCAATCATCTAAAGTGATTTGAACATTTGAGCAAGAATCAGAAAAGAGCACTTAAGTTAGCTTCCCAAAAATATGTCATTACTAATTTTGGGTTAGCTTGGAAGAACCCTGAGGGAGTTCTCTTAAGATGCATTATTGAAGATGAATCCCCTAAAATAATTGTTGATCTCCATGGAGGAGTTTGTGGGGGCATTTTGCTGGAAGATTCACAACTCATAAAATCTTAAGGGTTGGTAACTCATCGGCCAACTCTTTTCAAAGATACAACTCTGTTGGTAAGAAAATGTGAAATTTGCCAATACTTTTCTAGAAGACTAAAAGATTCAGGCTCCCTTCATTTGTAGCATGTATCAATTGAAGCCACATTCAGGTAATGGGGAATGGACTTCATTTGTGAGATTTCAGATCCTTCAACTGTTGGCCATAAGTGGATTTTAGTAGCCACTGATTACTTCACCAAGTGGGTGGAGGAAATCCCCACCAAGAAAGCAACTCACCAAATTGTCATGGATTTCATTTTGAATCCTATCATTTGTAGGTTTGGAGTGTCTACTAAGATAGTTGCTGATAATGTTATGAGCTTCTGGGCTAACCCTTTCGTGGCCATGTGCCACAAATATGGGATCAATTTGACATATGCTTCCAATTATAATCTGTAAGGAAATGGACAAGTAGAGTCCAGAAATAAAAAAATGTTGAAGATAATTAGAAGAAATTTGGTGTTAAACAAAAGGAAGTGGGGTGAGCAGTTGAAGTTTGTTGTTTGTGCTGATCGAATCACTATTAAACGAGCTACTAGAAAAATCCCATTTGAGCTAGTATATGTAACTCAAGCTAGGATACCCCTACATACACAATTCTCTTCATTTCTATTTCTTTAACAATTGGAAGATCGAGAGGTTACTCCCTATTATGCTCGCATCAATCATATTTTTGAGTTAGATGAAGAAAGAAGGGCATCCCATCAGAGACATGTAAAATTTAGAGAGAAATTGAAGATGTTGTTTGATAAGAAGGTGACTCTAAGAGCTTTCAGTGTGGTAGATCTTGTGCTATTATGGGATATCAAGCACGAGGATAAGGGAAAACATGGAAAGTTTGACGCATTGTGGATGGGCCCTTATTCAATTGACATTCGAATTGATGAACATACCTTCTTCTTAAAAGAACTAGATGGGAAATTTCTTAAATTTCCTATTAATGGAAGGCATTTGAAACATTTTCTTGATTGATTTCTCGAATCAAGGTATGCACCATCAGATACAAAGTGTATAGTCTTCTCGGTTTTGTTTTTCTTTCGTGTTATTTTTGTTTTGGTTCATTTTGGTCCTCGTGCAATTTTTGTTGGTTTCTAGGTTTGTTCTGGAGGGTTGGCTCATGATTCCATTGCCCAAAGGTTTATTTTTGGCACATGGTTTGGTTTTTGTTGTGGCACTCGTAAGGAGTGCTCATCCTGAGTCGAGCCATTTGACCTCGAAAACGTCTCATTCCATATGGTTTGAAGTTTTCTCTGTCTCCTGTATTGATGCGTGAAGGATTTTACCTTCATTTGGTTGCCATGGTCTGTCCTTTCCTTTGGTTGAGGATCACATTATGTCCATAATTTTTTTTATGTTCCTTTGTCCATGTGAAAGAATTTGTAATTTGGGCGTAAATTCAGGTTTTTTTCCTTCCTTCCATTTTTCCACAATCATGTTTTGTTTTCCCTATCAATTTTTGTCCCAACATCTATGGAAACATGGTCATTTTTTATTGGATGTTGTTTGGAAGGGAATTTTGGAACTCTAAGGCTTGCTTCAACTCAAGTCTTGTCCAAATGGATGGCCTGCACTCATCTAAAAATTCACCTCTTAGTTTGACCTTTGGAGTTGCACCAAAGAGACACATGGAGATTTCCACTGGCCCTGGCCAGACTTAGACATTTTTTCATGCATCCGGTGCTACTTTTTCGGACCATGCACATGTGGAGGGCTTATGCTCATTTGAGGATCCACCTCTGAGTCCTACCTTAACAGTTACACCATGGAGACACGTGGAGGCTTCCATTGGCTCCTCTCTATACATAAAATTTTCCGTAAACGTTCTAAGGCCTGGGACACATAGAGGGCCCACTCTTGTTTAGGGAACTTCCCATTCACTTTACTTTTGAAGAAGTGCCAAGAGGAAATGTGGAGGTTTCGCTAGCTCTTCCCATACTTATACTTTTCAATGCCGCTGAAAATTTCTTGGACCCTAGCAAAGTGAAACCTTCCCTCGTCCTTAAATGTTTTCAACAACTCTACAGATCGAGACACATGGTGATTCCATGCTTATTTAAGGTCTCTGCTTTTGGACCCATATCAAAGTGCGCCAAAGAGACATGTGGAGGATTCTATTGGCTCATTTTTATACTGAGACTTTTTAAATGCCAAAAGGTAATTTTCTTGGGCCCATGGCATGTGGAGAGCTTATGCTTATTTTAGGTCCCACCTCTAAACTTCATCATTGTAGTTGTGCTAAGGAAACACGTGGAGGTTTCCACTAGCTCCTCTTTGCACTTGGCTGACACAAACTCACAACACAGGTAATGTGGGATAATCCATGAACATAAAATCATTTCTAAGAGGCATGAACGAAGGCATCCATATGAGGGCACTCATTTCTAAAGGTGTATTCTCGAAGGTGAAAAGGATTGCCTATCAAATCCAGCTATATAGAGCCACGATAAAATGATTAAAGTGACTGGGTGTAAATTTGTTAAATTTCACTTTTTGAGACAATTTGGTAATAAGCAAAGGATTCCTCGAATATTATTCTTTTTTGGGGGGAAAATTTGGGATGAGTGAGCAAGTGAATTGTATAAATGTAATGAGAATACTCTTGCAAATGTTGGGGTTGAATTCATATGAGAAATTATTGAGAAAGCCCATCGTTCGAGAGACCATCCGATAAACTTGTTAATCTCTTATGTTTTAGACTTGATCATGTCAAGTTGGTTGCAAGTCTATAGGAAATGAATAGATCTGAGACCGTTCAAAGAAAATTTCCCCTGTTGATGAATCTAATCAACTTTGAATTAATTTGTGTTAATCTTGGTAAAATTTGAGTTTTCTTTATTTTAGAATGTCTACAAATATTTTTCTTGTTCCTAGTGCAATCTTGTGTTAAAATCCCTCCGAATGACAAAGGATCTCATCCTGTGATAGTTTAGTGGCATTTGCAATTTCATTACAAGAAGAGCCTTCATCCTGTAACGAGATAAACAATTTAAAATCACTTTATTATCATTTTGTTGATAGAGATTGTCCTGTAAGCCTTTGATTGTATCTTTGGCATGAGGAACGAGGGGTCTTTAATGTTTAATTGAGTCTTTAGCTCGAGCCTTCGTGTTAAATTATTGGAGATTGTGTGAAACCGTGCAAATCGGGTCTCCATTGATGTACACCTCTCGTTGAAGGAATATTTTAGCTATTTTGAAGCATTCAGACATTTAGTTTTCCAATTGTTGTGAAGGTTCTCAAAGATCTGGAAAAATCAAGTTTATCATGCTTAATCTCCTACCGAAAATTATTCAAAAACAATGAATCCTACCTGAACTACCCATGTTTTCCCTGTATGTCCACAAATGAATAAATTCTACTACCAAAATATGCAGAAGCAATCATGATTCCATAATGTCTTTAGTAAAATTAATCCTGTTTAGAAAATATCACCATTATTTAGAAGTGACAAATTGCGAGAGTTAACTTGTGGTGCATTGATCATATTTTCTCAAGGTTTCCTTTCAAATATGTGCAAAGAAGGATATCTTCATTCTCCTTCACAAACAGAGGTTACAAAATGGCTCCTCTCACCCGGGCTGACAGGCACAACCTAAAGTAGTGAGGATAAACCAAATCATTAATGAAGGTGTTATCCATTTCTCTGATGCCTGAGTGATAAAGAGTCAGATAAATCCCCTCCTTGGCTACAAAAAAACTAATAATATGATCTTTCTATCTCTTAGTGTCTTGATAAATATGTGATGCTTATCGGTTTCCAAGGGAGAATCAATTTGGATACTAATAGATAGTCCATACGCAATAGTAAGGATATGTCCTTATTCTTCACAAAAATCACTAGTGCACGCTAAACGGATACACTCGGATGGATTAGGCCTTTCTCAAGAATCCCTCTAGCTATAACTTGAGCTCACATGGCTCAGGTGTGGTCATCCTATAAGGAGAGCACGTGAGATAGGTTCCACTTCTAAAACCAACTCAATGCGAATTTCAATCTCACATGGGGAGGCATCCCCGATAGCTCACTACGAAAAACATAAGATAAGTCCTACAAAATGGGGTGATCATCAAGCAAAGCTTTACTAGCCCCATCCACTAACCAATCACTAAATGTAATGGCATACAACCGACAACCCCTTCGTGCACACCGTCACTGCATAGTGGAAATAGTGCAAATATATATGGGTCTACCGACTACAATAATCACCGACTCCACTCCCAAATCATATACACAGGATATAACCTTGTTCGGTAATCAACCCTAGGTCTATATGGAGACAACCAATCCATTCCCAAGATAACTCCATACAAAGCCAAGAGAAGGATACGAAGATCCAAAGTATCTGGTAAAGGGTCATAGGTCTACTACGCACTCCTTGACTAAGCAAATCAACTAAGATCTTGGCTCTAGAAGCCATATCAACTTCCAAACTAAGGCCCTAACTAACTACCACCAACCCTGTAATGCTTTAATAAAGATGGAGAAATGAAAGTATTTGATGTTCCTAAGTCAAATAAAATAAGGTTACAAATACCACCAATGTTATACGTGGTTTCTATTACCGTGCCCTGGTGCTCTGCCTTGGGGTTCACAACTGCTACATATATCTTGTGACTCCTACCCATGTTACCGGAAATAGGCTCAAAAAAAGGTGCCTTATCCTAATTAAAGGTGGTTCCAAGGGAACTCTCTCCAATGATGTCCATGCACACCGCATCCATATTAAGTACTTGATCCTCTCCACTAAGCAAATAGTCCTCCAGGTGGCCCTATAGTACATGCTTTGAAGACCTTATGATCATACCATAGATCTCTGTGGGTGTTGTGCATAAAAATCCTACCGATCGTGCTCGAGGTGGAACATGTGTCCTGTTGGGCCCCCTAGTTGGAGGTGCTTTACTATGCCCACTCGAGCATGATGGTGTTGTGGAGGTCAAAAGGACAAGAGACTGTTGTTGTCATTGCTGTTGAGGAGGAGGAGGAGGCTAGAAGGAAGAATGTGCTGAAGTGTGTCCACCATGAGGAGGAGGATACGATCCCTCGATTTACTATCCTATAATTATCAGATGCGACTTTTAACTCTGTCATGAGCTTGTTGAGTCTTCTCCCTTTTTTCTTCTAAAATATAGGCCTTCTCCATGGCCTCTAATAATTTTTATGGGAAATGAATGAGCACTACCTCACCCAAACTTCGTGATTGTACAAAAAAATTATTATGTAAATATGCACCAATTAGTGTTATTATTACCTGTTTACAATGCATTCATTTAAGTAAGTTCATGCTATCATCACAACATATTAAGCATGTTATTAAACCCTTCTATCTTAGGTACCTACAAGCACAACCTTCTTATCTCAAAGCTAGCATGGAATCTTTCTACCATCTAGGACAATTAATTATTTCATAGTTTTCCATTCACGATGATAACAACACAAAACATGCAACAAGGAAGAGTAAGAGACATATTAATTTCATTTAATTTGAGAGAGAGAGAGAGAGAGAGAGAGAGAGAGAGAGAGAGAGAGAGAGAGAGAGAGAGAGAGAGAGAAATATGAGAGAGACCATTTTCCCACAATAAATTTCTTTACAAAACAAGCATCAATGAAATTTTCCGTAAGCATGCATTAGTGTTTTACAATGCCCCAATTTTACCCCGATAGAATATAAGACAAAATAACATAAAGGAGTCTAATTTAGCGGGAATTTTTTTGTTGAGTATAAATCTCGTGTGTCATGCAAATATTTAATTCACTTCATGTTCTTTCTATTATGTGCTTATGGTGAAAAATAAATTGGCGTTACAAATATTATATGTAGCCAAAGTCTGCCAAAAATCATGGAAAATGATTCAATTATGATGAAAACATGGATCATCAAAAATTTTCATTAAAAATTACCGGTCACGCTGAAATAGCTTGCCATTGTGCTAAGGCGAACCTAAGGGGGTCACAATGGTAAACATCGACAATAAGGTTTCCTACCTAGGATCATTAATTCTATTATAGTTTATTAAATTCAATATATTAACTAAATATTATTTTATTATATTTTTATCTAATTATTGTTACTTTAAAAGATAAATGACAACAAATAATGGTCATGGGATTCCATTTGGCCCAATCAAATTAATCCCATTCATGTTAATTTCGATCCCTAACTTATAATCATAATATTATCTATTTCAAGACCCTAGGGGTCTAATAAATTTATTTTAATTCCACCTTAATTACTTCCCATCTAAATAATAAGATATGAGGAATAAACATTGACTCTAGGATAAGATAAATTTGAGCCTTAGGATTTAGTTTTAGGTATTTCATTTTTCAATCCCAAGCTACATGTTGAATCCATGGGAGGGGGAGCTCATGTTGAATAGAATTATTAATTTATTTTTGAATAGATTTTATTGTTCAATTACATGGGCACACAAGATTTGGGAATCTACATTCTTGTTTTATCACAGGTTTAATGGAGGCTCATTTTATGTTTTTGCAATAACCTCTCACCTACAAGGTAGTGGCCAAGAATGGGGCTTCATTTTTATTTGTATTGCAAATATCCATTTGAGAGGGGTGAATAAATTAGACTTATGGAGCTTTTGTTGAGATTTGGGGGTAGACACACGTAAAAATTATGCATGGGATCATATATGGTGGTGTGGGGTTGTCCCATGCCATTTATGGCATGTAGAATGGTTTGGGGAAGGGTTGCATGGCCATGCCGTGGCCCTCCACCCATAGTAGGGTTTCACAGCTTATATGTTTTTTTATAAATATAGAACATTTAAAATATAATATATAATATTAATATATATATATATATATATATATATATATATCCCTTATATATAAAATATATATACACACACTTCAATTAAAATTCTTACACACACACACACACACACACACACACACACACACACACACACACACACACACAAACACACACACACACACACACACACACACACACACACACGTACATGTATATATTTATTTGCATGTTCATATTCTTTAATGGAGAGTATTTAACCAAAATCATCCTCATTATGTTTTTTTAGCACAAACCATAATCACATTATTTTATTCATGTGTGTGTGTGTGTGTGTGTGTGTGTGTGTGTGTGTGTGTTTTTATATCAATATATGTAGTGTTTCATATGTACGTGATCAACAATATGATTTTCCTAAGAGATGAGAGGGTAACTTAGTCTTAAATATCATCAATACATTTTTCTTTATATACAAGAACCATATGATCTAAAATGGCTAAATAAAAACATTTTTCTTACTTAAATGAGCATACAAAAATATTATTTTAGACAAGAGAAAGAAAGATGTAAACATACTTTAAAACTAGATTTGTTTTCTAACTATTTATAAACCTAAAGTTTTCCTCATATATTTCTTAGATTTCATATTGAGCCATAAAAATACACTCAAAATCTCTTTCCTTCTCTTTTTCTAAAATTTCACAATATAGATAATGTCATTTGACAAGAAAATAAAATAAATGAAGTTATTTCATTTGTTTTTTCTTGCAATAAATTACTCAAATAAAGTAAGAGTAGTAACTCTTTTACATTTAAAATAAAATTGCACTTTACATAAACTCCACAATTCAAAAGAAAACAACATTATTAAGTAAATAAATGAGATAATGAAGAGCAAAAATTAAGTTTCCAATACAAAACATAATAAAAAGAACTCTAAAACCCCTTGTTTACAAGCATACAATCTTCCTCTCAAGAGATATATTATATAGCGATAATATTTATTATCAATACAAATTAAAAATTAAAATACAAGTATAAAAGAGTCCATAAATAGCTCCATTATTCACTTTCAACATGCTCCAAGCACCACTCAAAATGAAGGCATGATATGCCTCCCAACCTATAGGCACCATGACATGGCTTCTTCTTAAAGGAAGTGCATGCTACCCCTCTGCCAAGCCCATGGGAAAGATGTGTTGCATGATACAAGGTTTCCAAAGGAAAAAAACAAGATTTTCAAGAACTAAAACATGGATATCCGTAAAAATGAAATAAAATTTACCAAAATCCAAATTTAGTAAAAAGGCCAAGAAAAAATGGGAAAGGGAGGAGGAGAAAAAGATCACAAAATACCAAAATATATAATACCAAGAGTGCCAAAATACCCACCAAGTAGCATCTCCACGAGTCTTCACAACTAAAAAACTAAACACCTCCATTATATCCTCATGTGATAAGAAAACATTCATGGCTTCCCAAAGAAGCTATGAAGATGAGGATCCCTTCCCTATCCTATAATGCCCACATATTTCCCACATAAAACCCCGAGAAATCTAGTAGAAAACAAGAAAAATTATAAAACATTTTTTTTCTTTTAATAAAAAAGTTACAAGGCCTTAGCTAGGATTTTAATTAAATCCAGATTATAAATATTTAAACAATTATAAGTCAGTTGGGACTAAAAATAATGATTAATATTTTAAACCCAATTTCCAAATGGTTTAATTCTCTCTCCTAGACTCAAATATTTTATTTAAATAATCCTCATTTAGTTCTTCATTATTTAACTCCATTAATCCCCTTTTAATTTATTATTTAAATACCCCTTATAAATTTTATATTTACTAGACAAGGGTTATAATCCTTTAGTGTTAATGGCATGCACATTAATATAAAATCGTCATATCAAAAGTGGTAAGGTGCAAAACCAATTCTAACCCCTTAGGCCCATTTAACATTACAAACACACATCTTTTATTTTAAACATTCCCACCTAAATACCCCATCACTTAAGTGATGTAGGGTTCATCTACACCACTAGATCAAGTCTTTCTCAATACTTAGATTTTAGGTTTGGCAAAAGTAACGCTAGCTATCCTTATGGGTTCTCTTATATTCATTTTCTAAATCTACTCTCTCATTTCTCTTGTTTTGTTTTGCAGGTTAAGGAAGGAGGAGAAGAAAGAGGAGCCATGGAGGCCATTAGAGAGGATTCAAGCTCCTTTTTACTAAAATTTGAGATTAAGACATGAATCCAGCCACCTCCTTTGATGGTTTTGTCATCTCTTCTATATTTGCATAAGAATAGTATATTCTTTAAAGATTCAAAGTGAAAACATTTTGGGGATACCCATTTGGGTAAAAACTAGAAACCCTATCAATTTATTTTCAGGAGGAAATTATATTTTTATATATGTTTACTTCTATATATTCTTATTTTTATTTTTTATTTTTTTATATTTCTATTTAACCCACAATTTCCTTTGACACATATAGATTAATTTATAAGTGAACATATACAAAACAATTACGATTGGGAATATATGTATATATATATATATATATATAATTTAATCAAACCACGGTGTTCACCTTACACAGGTCGCAGTTTTCTTTTATTACCAGGTCGCAAAAAAGGGGTGGGGGGTCAGCAGCCTTCCCCCAACCCTTTTAATAAAATTTTATTCTTACAAGCCGCACCTAAAATGGCCGACCAACACCACTTCCTTTTCCCAATTTTTTAATTATTTATTAACATTATTGCAAGGGTAAGAGTTGGCCGCATTACCTATAAGGTATGAAGTTTTTTTTAATTTTTAATTTTTTACTTTCCTTTTTCTTTAGTTTATTTATTAAAGCAAAGTTCTCCGACCAAGCCGATTCCAATGGCTTATTTTGTAATATAAAATTTTAATTATATATATATACTAAAAATAGTAATATTTATTAATAAGATGATTAAGTTAATATTATAAATTTATAGTAAATTCACTATATGTTATTAATATCCACTTATTGCATATTAATAATTTGTATTTGTTTATTAATTAAATCTACCTTGATAAGGAGGTTACAAATTATCAGTAGGAGAAAAATTTATAAGTATAAATTCATATGGGTATAAATTATCATACACCTAGGTAAGTATAGTGTAGAAAATTGTGCAATTATTGAATTGAAACAATTTATCACTTACAAATTTATTTATAAACTTATTAAGAGGGGTATACTTAATTGTAATTTATTCATTTACTTAAGGACAATGTTTATTGCTATGAAGGTAATCATATTAATAAATCAATCATATATAATCCTTTGTACACATCAAATTTGGATAAGGTAAACAAACCATTCTTAATGAATTTTACTCCAATATTCAAGTAAACAAGGATTGTCAATAATGAAACTAATCAAAATTTATTTCCCATCCAATAACTCTACCCTTTAAAAATAAACACATTTGTAATGCAACTCCTAAATACGAACTTTGATTTGTGAGAGCTTAATTTCCATTACAAGATCATTACAATTTCACATTCATATGAAGTAATGTAAATTATAATAAACCATTTCCAAGAATGAATGGGATTACATTCAATAAACTATTGATACAATTTACAAGTAGTAGGATCAAAATAGTACAAGATGCAACTCTACATGTCTTTCTCTAAACAAGAGAAGTTTATCCATTGAGCTCACCATATTAATCAATCCAAGCACAAAACAAAATGGGGAGTAGGAAACACGTTCCACCTATCAAAAATATCGAATGAGGGAGAGAAGTCTTTGTCCTCGTTGGCCCCGAGCCCCAACAAGGAAGAAATGAGGGCTATTAGACAACCATGGAAAATCAAAAATGGCTTCCACACACACATTCAAACAAGACAAACAATGAAATAACACAATACCAATCTTGCAACAAATCAACAATATCAAAACACAAAGGCTTCATACTAAAGCCATGGAGGAGAAAGGAACATGGGGGTTATTCTTATTCCTCCCAAGGGCTTGGGTGTCCACCTATGAGCCTCCAAAACTCCATCACAATACACACAACACTCTTATGCCTCCCTCCAAGAAGATACACCACTCTTATGCCTCCCTCAAGAAAATAACAAGATAAACACAAAACATATTTATCAACAAGGTGGACATCCCAACCCAACTCCCTCCTAAAATACCCAATAACATTTCTCTTATGCCTCCCTCAAGTTTTACCCCCATTTCCATTTCTCCCACAACCTAAGAAACAAGTCTATTTCCAACAATCATAACCAATGTAACAATCAACATCTACACATAAGAGCACAACAAAATAGAAAGGTAAAAACAAAGGTGGAGATCTACCTCACAAATGAAGAGTATAAATACACAACAAGCTCCAAGCCTTCCAAAATCCTAAGCAACCACCATCCACTCCAAGCTCCATTCTCAAGAAAGCTCCCAAAATTACAAGCATTCCCCCAAAAAGAGCAAGTAACCCCTAATACTTCCCAAAAACTCCAATAAATAGAAAAGAGGGAGAGGGAGATGATGTGGCTCCATGTAGGATGCCACATCATTTCTTCTCCATCCCACATCACTCAAGTCAAACCCATACCCCAAGGCACAATAAATGTGTGGTTGATAGGTATGACAAACCTCTTACACACACCACTCCAACCCACACCCTTAAGGACAAAGAAATAAACACATGTAAGAAAGTGAAATTAAAACTCACATTTTGCCTTCCAAAACACATAATGGGGTCTATTTTTGACCCCCCAACCCATAGGTAGGGTTGGTATAAGAATTTAAGAGTGTGGGACAAGCAAGCCTCTAAAATTGGCCCTTAAGGCCAAATCAGAATTTACTAAGTAGGTGGAGTGTAAAACACTAAAAATCATATACCCTCAACTAATAACCATAAGAAACAAAGACCCAACCACTCTAATAAATGAATCATTTTTGTCACATCCAAAATTAGCTTAATAATATGATTAGTTCACTTAATTAAGACACATAAACCAATTAATGATAAAAGGGAATTACATCACAAATTTAATCACATACACCAAAATTAAATAAAAGAAAGGAAAAGAACTACACACAAACCCTTGGTCACAATTGGGGTCATCCCCCCATGGGAACCCCATAAAAAAAAAACAAGCAACAACATTACACAAGTTGCCATGGTGACTAGTTGCCAATACCCCACATTCCTTTGTTGTTGGTCTCCTATCCCCATAGTTTATTGTTGTGATATAATTACCTGCAAAAATCACACAATACCCTTCTGGCCTCATGGCCATATTAACGATGTCGAACTAATAAAACGCTTATATCTACATATCAATTTCAACATCAAATATCATAACTACTAATGCTAAGACCAAGTAATTCAACAATTACTCCAATTTTCAACATTTTGATTCTACTCATACATTAGTTTGCAACTAAGATCATAAACCAACTAAATCATCTAATTTAAGAAATACTTTCACTCGTTCACAATTTCACCAATTCTCCAATATCAAAGAAATCAAAAAATAACTTTGAACATCATAATAAAAATCAATACGAAAATATTTTTAAATATCCACATATATCTAATTGATAACACATTAGTATCTTCCATATCGAATGTCTATCAAAAGATAATCGCCAGATTACACTAATGTTTATCCTTCAATTTCCATATCACAATGTGTTAATGACATTCATCTATGAATATTTGCAAGTACAATGTGTAATGATGTCTATGTGTTCAGTCACAGAGTTGGATTAAATATTAAAAAAAAACTATCGAGGAGTAATGATATCATAATCAATTTATAACAAGGAAACCATTCTAGCTAATTTTCTTATCCTTAAATTCCCATCAGGGTCCACAGTACGACATACAATCAAAATAATAATAACCAAAACACAATGGAGTCATGATGTCCTCGCACATCTTATTAGCATGATAACTAAAATAAATAAGAAAGTTTTACGATTATAAACAATTCAGAAATGATAATCATGGTTCATTTAGTGTTGAAGAGAAGTGGGCATTACATATCCAAACTCAATAACAAAAACAATCCAAAACCAACCCACAATTCAAAACTCGTTACCAACCAAAATATCCACCACATACAAGATCTAGTTCTCTAAACAAAAATAAAATGAGGTATTAGACCTACCTCACCCTTAATGCTTAATTCCACAAGATCCTAGCTCTCATTCTCCTCAAGCTCCCCAAAGCACACCTGATGCAAGAGCATAACTTGTGGAGAACGTAACTTTTAATCCGACCTTTACATTGTCTTCAAATTTTACAAGGTGGAAGATATACACTACTACTATTATGGGGCCAACTTTTATTTAAAGTTGTGGTCATTTTGGCACATTTTTAGGGCCAGATTGTTTAATCTAGTGGACTAAAATTGACTCGAATGTTTTTTCACTTTTGACTATGTTATAGAGTTCTAATAACTTTTGTTGTGCTTTTTTAGAATAATTCAAAATTTTGCATGAGCCTTACTTTATGAAGGCATATTTGGCATGCAAATGTTGGGGCCCATAAGAGTTGTTTTTCTAGTAGGTGATTTTGGTATTTTAGGGTTTTTGGCATTTTAGGGTTTTTTTTTTATCATTTCGGGGTTGTGAGAGTACACGTGAAATAAAAGGAAGATTGTAATGATGCAAAATATTAATGTGGATTCCAAAATGAAAATAATATATTTTTAAACTTTTGGTTTTATTTAAAAATTTTTTATGTGTGTTTTGGGGACATTTAAACCTCTTGCAGTTGGATCCACATCAATTGGTATTAGAGTATGATTTTGATCTTGCAGGGAATAGTTAAGGTAACATATTACAATTTTTATGTAATTTTTACATCTATTTTATATAAGAATTGCTAGACGTGGAGGGGAGGTTATTCCTAGATGAATAGGAATATGGAGGTGCTATAGAGACAAGTTTTGAGCTCACAGGAGAAGTTACCCGGCTTAGAAGGAGACATGTAAATTTGGATTCACACCCGTGAGATAGTGATATTAAAGAAGTACCTACATTAATGAATGAAGGAGGAGATGAAAAAAATGAAATAAATGAAGACACCTTGAATGAGAGACCATTTGAGGAAAGATTGATCGAGGCTTTAGAGGGAAAGAATGATGGCATCAATATTAATGTTACGAATGATGGTGGAGGGTTACGAACAGAGGAGTTGATTGAATGGTTGAATCACATGGAAAATTTTTTTGAGTTAAAAACCTTTTCATAGGAGAAGAAGGTTAAGTTTGTATGCACCAAGTTGGTTAGACATGCATTGATCTAGTGGGATCACCCGCATAATAAAATACAAAGGAATGGAAAGCACCAGATTTGAAACTGGAGTAAATGGTAAATAATTTGAAAGAAAAATTGCTTCCTATATATTATGATCAGACACACTTTCAAAGGTTTTAAAACCTAAGACAAAAGGTGATCCAAACATTGAACGAATTTTTTTTACTCGACCATGAACCCCTAGAGATTTTAATTTCTTTTCTGAATTTACCTCATTAAAATTAACATTAAACAATACAAGAATTAATAAAACACTTAACAAATATTGATAATGAATTTTGGAAGAAATTCTACATCTCCAGTTTCATCAATATAACCAATATATTATCCACTTCAATGACTGTAAAAATAATACAATCTAAGCATGATAATACTGAATACAAATGGAACAAGAACCTAAACACCAATTGGATACCCTGGTAGATTCGATCTAGTATTCTATCCATGAATACATGTACGCCTTCGTTGTACGGTCCTAAGTATTCTTCCATAAACCTCCACGCTTCCGTTTTGTAATTCAAAGTCTCTAGATGTCAACAGACATCAATTGTCACCAATGAGCTCATATTTAATAATGATCCTCCTACAAAAATAACAATATGACAATACGTCAAACATATTGAGGCTCTGATCTCTACTACTTCTATGATGCTCTATCATGTCCCTCGGCTCCATGGTGTCTTCAAGCTCTAGCTTGAGAAGTCTCTTTATCGGTGAGTTAAAAAAATAATAATTTCGAACCATAATGTGCCTATTTAATAATAGGTCTTACTGATCACAAATAATATCGGTCCTCAATATACATATAAAATAAATAGGTCTTACTTTATCAACATGCCGATAACAATAATATCAGACTTCCGTCATGTGGCTATTGTTATCCAACATTCACCCTCAAGGTAATTTTTGATAACCTAGACAAAATCTACAGACTTGAGGGGCAGAAATGGTGAAAAGCCAAAAAAATAATATTTTTGGTGCCCTTTTCTTTTCTCTAACTTCCCTATCTAAAGAAAAAAATTCAAGAAGTTAAAAAAATTTAAAAAATCAGAAAAAATGGCTCCTTTTAGTGTATGATGGAAAATGTGGAAGTTTTTGTCCCAAGACGCACAAGTTCAATCGGGATAGTTGGGCTCCAAAGGAAAAATGCCTGATTTTGTAAAGGAATCGATTATTTCAGTTCAAAGTTTCCTAGGCTGCACAAGTTCAACTAGGACAGTTGGGCTCCACAAAGCTGAAATCACCACACAAACAACCAAGCAAAGTGGGATGCAGGTGGAGCAGAGGTCAACAACCCCTACGGCCCAGTCAATGGTGGGACAGTTGGGAAAGGGAAGCCCAAATCAGGTGATGTGAAAAATGGAGGTTAGTGTGGTCCAAGAGCATCGGGACATGTGTTCCTTGAAAACCTTAAATAGCCGCAATGGAAAGGAAAAGTCAACACCCGACCTCCGAATTTCAAATGGCCACAACTTTTGACCCAGTGGCTCGATTTTCATGAACTTTGAATTTATAGAATGGGCATGACGTTCTTAATTTTGATGAAGATAGATTAATGAAAATAAAAGAAACATCTTCACTCCATTTAATCAAATGCTCATTCCTTTTAAAGGAAAGAAATCCCCGCCAAACCCAAAACAACTACCTACACTCAGAATGCCATATCTTTTTCAATTCTCAACAAAAACATACAAAATTGGTACCATTAGAATCATGGTTCTAATACCGACACACAAAAAATTAAGAAATCCAGAATTTTATGAAGAATTGATTGAGTGTTTGATGAAAACATGCCCAATTTAGAACAATCTTTTATTTGGTAGTTGGGATGCATTCAATAAAGCATGGGAAGACATTTCTTAGTGCTACAAGTTATGGGAAAGTATGGGGCATTTTACAAGAAACATGACATCATTTCAATTCATTTACTACCTTTTCAAAGTGGTTGAAATGTAGATTTCAGGATTTTCATTTCTCTCTCTCTCTCTCCTCTCAAAATCCTATAAATTGGAGTTATGGGCTGATTGTAAAAGGGAGATAGTTTTTGTGTGGAAAACTATGTCAAATTTGTTTTGTGAAGAAAATGTGCTACAATACCTTGTAGTGGACTCCTTGAATGGTGATACAGGCCCTTATTATGTAATATATTGAACTGTCCATATCAATGAAAGTAATAGATATAAGTTTGTGGATATCTCTCCCCTTGCTGTGTTTGTTTGCATTCTTCTTGCCCTTTCAATCTCATTTCCTATATATTGTGTCTATTCATGCTCTTACAGGGATTCATTATCATTTTGTATGTATGAAATTTTGTTGTGAATGCATTTGCTAAAGTGTAGAGAATTGTTATCACCCCTTCTAGTATGCACTTTGCTTCTATTTTTCACACATTGGAAGACTATTCTCACGATCTCCTTTCTCGGTGTATCCTTGTTTTAGCGTAGGCTCTATTTTCATGCACTTTCTCTACTTGGTTTCTTGGAAAGTTAGATTAGGATAAGATAATTTTGCTTGCATTACAATACATTGTAGCATGTAGTTTATGAGAAAGAACCAACTTTCTCCGGAGGTCTATCTCAAGTAGCAAGTCCCAAAACTTGGAGGTAGTACCCATGTTATCCAATCCACGCTGTGAGCTCAAGCACACACACTTGTGAGAAACCATAGGTGTTATGATTCGTAGATAACACCTATAATGAATAATATAGGACTTATTCATTTTTCATATTTCCTATAACAAATAATATAGGCCATCATGCTTATACTAATAAGATATAATAATTTATATCTCTCCATAATGTCTCCATTACATTGCCACGATCATCTTCAAACTTCACTAGTTGTTCACCATAGCTCAGACATGGATCACTGCTTCTTGGAGAGAACTTGGAGCTTCATCTTCAAATATTGCCTAATAAATAATAGGCCAATAAAAATAATGCCTTGAAAAAAATAATTAAGGCCTTTAATATAGCTTAGAAGCTATATTTAATAACACCTCAAATGCCTTTACAAAACTTGATAAGCTTAAGGCTTGTGTGTTTTACAATGTACCTGGGTCCCCTATTTATATTGATTAGGAGCCCGGAATATAAGGATATTTGATAATATCCATGGCTTATTTTTAAAGAGCCTGTAATAATCCTTGATTGATTGAGCTTAGAAAAATATTCCGTGGTATAATTATAACTTTTCCACCAAATTTTTAAACCGCTTCAAATAATATCATTTCCTTAATAGGCTTTGAGTGGGTTAATAAGGATTAATTCTTTTATAAGCTTTTAAATAAGCTTAAGCCATATTTTTAAAAACTCAACACCATAATAATATCCACTTTTCACGTGGATGGAGCAAATTTATGTGGGGAAAATCTTACATTATAATAAATCCTTTTTAATAGGCTTTATCCACCATAATTTGTTTTCACAAGGACTTTTCTTCTTCTTTTTATAAAAAGATTATAAAACCTTTTATGTGGGTAAAACCATAAAACCCACATTTAATGCCACATCCACCTAATCAAAGGTAGGTTTTACACGTGTCAAATGCATATGTGCCACATAGCACCCTTTTATTTGTCCATTTGGCACATCCTTCATTGTTGACCACCAATTAACCGAACTTTGACTAGTCATAACTTTCGCATACGGACTCAGATTTGGTCTGTTCAAAATGTGTCGGAAAGGTCTTGGTGAGCTCTGTGCAAAGGTACAGATGTTTAATGATTTAAAAATAATTATTTTTTCTATTTACCAATGTTGATTATTTTTTGACCAAACTTTTATGAGCCACCGGATGTGTGTAAGGACTCCGTTTCAAAGTGTTCAAATTGTCGTCAAAAATCTCCGGAGTGATCTTCTATATTGTGGGAATAATTGGAGATTTAGGGAACTTGTGACCTCTTCAATGTCCTCCAAATCATGCTTCCCAATGGGAAATTATTTTTTTCCCAAAAAATTTATGAGTCCAAAATCACGTTCAGAGAAGAGATCTATACAAGATATCGCCAACTCCAAAATAAAACAACTAATGGCTCAATATCGGGATCGGTGGAACTTGGGCTCATTGCCTCTTATTGTTCCACTTTGATATATTCATAATACCTCCATGCATCTGTTGTATCGTGTTAAGTATCCTTTTAATACCTTAATGCTTCTTCTTTATGGTGTTAAGTCTCTTTCCATATCTCAATGCTCTTGTTTTACGGTGCTAAGACTTATTCCATGATGATTAGCTACCATTTGGATGCACGTTCACAATTCGTTGACACCGAATGATGATCCGAGCTAATATCTCATGAGCTCCTCTTATTGATGAAAATATCGTGTAATTCTATTCTATTGATGGCCATGATGGCCTCTTCACAGAAAAAAGATATGACCTAATGTTAGATGTCAATGGTGATCAACTACCATCTTTTGCATGGTCACAATGCCGCTACACATAATGAAGATCCGAACTGATACCTGTGAGCTCAATTGTCTACACAGATGGCTGGAAAATCTCCAAGCTTATGAGTATGATTTGAATCTTGCTTATGGATGTAACATGTAGACAAAATCTAATTAGGAGATATATAAATGGAGTATTAATCAAATTTCTCCAAGTAAGAAAATATATTGAGTATGGTAAACATATCCCCCATCTATTCTCACTAAATATGAAATCCAAAAAGAGTTTGTCTCCTCCTGTTAGAAAAATATCTCTAGTGTTATCAAAATCACCAAATAATAATAGCCCTCTGGGGGTTCATAATGCAAGTATAAAATGAGTACAAATGTTTCCCAAAATTTGGGTCTTTTACTAATGTGCCCTAATTGGTTAGATGTATACAAACATTGCCCATAAGGGGTCTTATTAATACATTCTACCTAGCACAATAGTTTTCTCGGTTTTATTATAATAAGAGCAATAAATAATGCTCGAAAGCCCTATACAATAGCTGAACAAAATGTCAAATTTTATTACACCTTAGATTTCTTACCAGTTGTAGAATCCTCGATGTCAGCCTAGGATACCTCAATAGGTTCCCTATGGATCGTCAAATGATATCTCGTCTGCATATCATTTAAAATGGAATAGTCCTAATATAAATGCGAGCCCAAAATAAAGGATGATAAAAATGTCCCTCATCTTATCCCATCAATATGGACTCCACAAGTACAACCCGATACCATCACCGTTAACTCATTTTGAACTGATCAACCTACTCAGAGAATAGCAAGTTTGCAAGTGCGATCACCTACTCTGATACCAACTTGATCCGAAAATTGACCAAATTTTTTTACTCAACCACGGACCCCTATAGGATTTAATTTTTTTGAATTTACCCCATTAGAATCAACCTTAAACAATGCAAGAATTAAAAACACATTGTACAAAGATTGATAATGAATGGAGTTCGGAAAAAAAATATCGTCGTCTTTGTGTTCATCAATAGAACTGATATATTATCCACTTCCATGACTGTAACAAATAATACAATCTAAGCATGATAATATTGAATAAAAATGGAACAAGAACCTGAACACCAAGTGGATACCCTGGTAGATTCAATCCAGTATTCTATCCATGAATACCTCTATGCCTCTATTGTACGGTGTTATGTATTATTCCATAAACCTCAAAACTTCTGCTCTGAAGTGCTAAGTCTCTAGATGTTAGAAAACATCAATTGTTGCCAATGCGATCATATTAAATAATGAACCTCCTCTCGAATCTAACAGTTGACGATACATCATAAATGCATCGAGGCTCTAATTTGTATTTCTTCTCCGGTGTTCTATCACGTCCCACAGTTCCATGGCATCTCTGGGCTTTAGCTTGAGAATTATCTTTATCGGTGAGTAAAAAAATAATAACTCCCGAACCATAATGTGCCTATTTAATAATAGGTCTTTCCGATAACAAATAATATCAGTCCTCAATATGCCTATAAAATAAATAGGTCTTACTTTATCAACATGTCGATAACAATAATATCGGACTTCTGTCATGTGCCTATAATGAATAATATAGGACTTCTTCATTTTTCATATTGCCTATAACAAATAATATAGGCCATCATGCTTATACTAATAATATATAAGCATTTATATCTCTCCATAATGTCTCCATTACATCGCCACGATCATCTTCGAACTTCACCAGTTGTTTGCCATGGCTCGGGCATGGATCACTACTTCTTGGAGAGAACTCGGAGCTTCATCTTCAAATATTGCCTAATAAATAATAGGCCGATAAAAATAATGCCTTAAAAAAATAATTAAGGCCTTTAATATAGCTTAGAAGCTATATTTAATAACACCTTAAATGCCTTTACAAAACTTGATAAGCTTAAGGCTTGTGTGTTTTACAATGTACCCAGTCCCCTATTTATATTGATTAGGAACCTGGAATATAAGAATATTTTATAATATTCATGGATTATTTTTAAAGATCCCATAATAAACATCGACGGATTGAGCTTGAAAAAATTATAATAATAATTTTTCCACCAAATTGTTAAACCGCTTCAAATAATATCATAGCCCTAATAGGCTTTGAGCAGGTTAACAGGGATTGATTCTTTTTTAAGCTTTTCAATAAGATTAAGCCATATTTTTTCAAAACCCAACCCCATAATAATATCCACTCTTCATGTGGATGGAGCATATTTATGTGGAGCATATCCCACATTATACGCAATCCTTTTTAATAGGCTTTATCCACCATAATTGTTTTTCACATGGAATTTTTTTCTTCTTCTTTTTATAAAAAGATTACTAAACCTTTTATGTTGGTAAAAACCATAAACCCACCTTTAATGCAATATCCACCTAATAAAATGCAACTTTAACATGTCTCAAATGTAGTTGTTCCACGTGTCACCATTTCATTTTTCCATTTGGCACATTCTTTGGTTGTTGACAACCAATTAACCAAAGTTTGACTGGTCATAAATTTCACATATAGACTCGGATTTGGTCTGTTCAAATGCATTGGAAAGGCCTTAGTGAGCTCTATGCAATGGTGCTGATTTATAATGATTTAAAATCATTCTTTTTCCATTTAACAATTTTGACCAACTGTTGACCAAACTTTCACCAGCCACCAGATGTGTGTACGAACTCCATTTACAACATTCAATTAATTTCCAAAAACATCTCAGAGTGATCTGTCATAATGTTCCAATAATGTTCTATTTAGGGAATATCTATCCTCTAGAATGTCCTACGAAATGGTAAAGAAGCATAAATAAAAGTTTCTTCCTTTATATTATGCTCGAGACACTCTTTTCAAGGTTTAAAAACATTAGACAGGGGATATCATCATTGAGGAGTATACCAATGAAATTTACAAGTTGTTAATTAGGGTGGATCAGGGAGATTTTGAAGGACGGAAGGTTCCAAGTTATATAATTGGGTTGAGTTATATAATACAAGATGAGTTGAGTATTCTTTGGATCCATATCCTAGATGATTCTTATCAATGCCCATTAAAGTCAGAATAATATAACAAGAGGAATAATTTTCGAAGATGTGTAAAGAGAGGACCATCATCATCTCCAATGAGAGGCAGAGGTAGATTTTAATCTACTAAAGGTGAATCCTCCAAGCACAAGGGCACGAAGATTTTGTTAAAAGTCATGATAACTACCAAATGGCTAGGGGGTTTTAGTGAGGATGGTGATGTGATTTGGGCTATATAATGCACCCAATAAATTTATGAGACCGATGAAAAAGTACTCTAACAATACCATTGTAAGTTTCTTGTTTTCTATTTTTAAGATATTTTGATATTCAAGAAGAAGACAAAGTGGAAGAACGCTTGTTATATATAAAATTGGTGTTATACTTGTTATGTAAAGAGAGTATCTATGAAAAATTATAAAAGTGTAGCTTTCTTGAAGAGTATTTTATTGGGGGTTCATGTCAAAGGATGGAATGAGGACGGATGAGGAAAAAGTAAAGGAAATTTTGGAATGGCCTATTCCAAGGAATGTGACAAAGGTTTGTAGTTTTCATGGACTAGAGACTTTTTATAAGAAGTTCATCAGAATTTCAGTAGTATTGTTACACCCGTAATAGAATATACAAAGGGGAAGGAGTTTTTATGGACTAAGGCAACAACAAATAGTTTTGAGTTGTTGAAGAAGAAAGTATCGAAGCACCTATTTTGGTTTTTCAGATTTTAGCAAGTTCTTCAAGGTTGACTATGATGCTTCACATGTCGGGATTAGAGATTTCCGAGTCAAGAAGGACGACACTGTGGCATTCTTAAGTTAAAATCTAAATTAATTCAGGAGGAAATATGCTACGTATGATGTGGAATTTTATGCTATTGTTAAGGAATTAAGGAACTAAAGACATTACTTGGTATTTGAGTAATTTGTAGTCTTCACTGACCATGTATCCTTAAGATATGTAAAAACATAGAAGAAACTAAATAGTAGGCATGCAAAATGGGTTTCATTTTTGCAAGAATATACTTTTGTCTTAAAGCATAAGTCGTAAGAAGAATCAAGTTGTTTATGCCTTGAGTAGGCGTGTAGCACTTTTGACAACAATGTAAAATGAAGTAGTAGGGTTTGAGGCAGTTAAGGAATTATATGAAGGTGATCCAGATTTTGGTGATGTTGTGAGACAAAACAAGGACCCTATAGTAGGTAGTGGTTATTTTGATTATTTGATGTAGGATGGTTATTTATTTAGGGGGAAAAAAGTTCTATCATTTCTTGTTCAATGAGAGAAAATATTATAAGAGAATTACATAGTGGGGGGTTGGCTAGACACTTTGGAATTGTTAAGAAACTTGTTCTTGCTGTAGAAAAGTATTATTGGCCAAAGGTAAAAATGGACATAAGTAGGATTGTAGCAAGATGTAGAGTGACCCAAATGGTAAGGGCCATGCACAAAATACTAGGTTGTATATGCCATTACTTCTCCATATAGGGACATGGGTTGATTTAGGTATGGATTTCATGTTAGGTCTTTCTAACACACAATGAGGGAATGATTTTATGTTTTTTCTTGTTGATATAATCTCTAAGATGACACATTTCATTTCTTGTAAAATAAATAATGATGGTTCTAGAGTTTCTGATTTAATTTTTAGGAAGTGGTTAGATTACACGGAGTTCCAAGAAGGATCCCTTGATCGTGACATGAAGTTTTGAGTCTCTATCGGAAGAATTTTTGGAGGAAAATGGGGACACAACTATAGTTCAGTAGTGCATATCACTCCTAAAATGATGGGAATATGAAAGTAGCGAATAGATGCTTGGGAAATCTCCTACATTTCAAAGTTGGAGAAAAGCCAAAAATGGAACTTAGCTTTACCAAAAGTTGAGTTTGGCTATAATAGCTCGATAAATGTATCAAAAGAAATGTCTCCTTTCCATATTGTATATGGTAGGAATCCTGGGGGTCCCTTATCTAATTATGCTACATGGTGAAGATAAAACTAGGAATGATGCAGATGCATTTGTAGAACACATTCTACTATGCGGGATGAAGTAAGGGAAAAGCTAAAAGTGAGTAATGCATAATATAAAACAGCTACAGATGCTAGTAGGAGAGTAAGTGTATTCAAGGAAGGAGATATGGTGATGGTTCATCTTAGAAAGGAGATGTTTCCAAAAGGGACATATAATAAACTAAAGTATAAGAATATTGAGTCGTGTAGGATTCTGAAGAAAATGTGTGATAATGCCTACAAGGTGGAGCTACCTGACCACTTTTCTATCTCACAATTTTTTAATGTTTCTAGCTTATATAATTTTCTAGATCATGATTAAAATATTGTAGAGGAGGAAGAAATAAACTAGGAGTAGTGGATGTCGAAGTAGAAAAAGGAAAGGGTAATGCTTTTTTTGGACAAAAAGACAATCACTTATTTTTGTAGTGGGAAGGTTTGTAGAAAGAATTAAATACTTGAATTCTTGAGTGAGAGATGAATAATATTGATAGTGGAATATTAGATGAATTGTCACAACTAAATTTGCAAGAGCTGAATTCTTGTTAACCAGGGGAGAACGATGCGGTAACATAAATTGTAGAGACCAGTAACTTTTAATCCGATCGTTGGATCGTCTTGAAATTTTGTAGGGTGGAAAATATACATTAATATTATGTTGAGAATAGATTTTTGGAAAATATCGTCGACATTTAAGAACATTTTCGGGGCCGGATTACTTCATCTAATGGCCTAAAATTAGCTTGGAACATTTTTTACTTTAAAGTATGACTTAAATTTTTAATATTGTTTTTTGTGCTTGTTAGAATAATTCAAAAAATTTTGTGAGCCTTAATTTATGAAGGAATGTTTTGCATGAAAATTTTGGGGCCCATTTGTAATGCATATGATTTATTCTCCCCATCTCAGTCATGTCACGTCCTCCCAACCTTTCAAACTATTCAGTCACTTGCATGACAATACAAACACTTTATTTTTTATCTCAAGGAGCTCTAGTAGGGCTTGGAAATCTTTAAAAAAAAAAAAGATATTTCAATTTCTTGCATTATAGGATACACAAAAGGTTTTAGTTCCATAGGCATTAAACCACGTGAAGCACATGATTTTCTCTAGGCATCCCTGTTGACATTAAAATTTTCCTCCGTAATTTCTATTTTATTATGTATGTATTAGGAATACGATGTTGTTAAGTATGATTAGTAGTGGTGTTTGAATGAAGATAATGGTGCCATCAATACTGATTGCCGCCAATAAAGTAGAATGTAGTAACAATCAAAGTACAATAGGAATGTTGTGGTAAAAAGTAAATATTTGTCATAAGTGGTCCAATAATGTTAAAATGTCAAAGTTGGGGTAAGTAGAGAAGTAGGGTCTACATGATTAGGAATTAGAAATATTATATTTGTAATAATGACAAAGAGTGATGTCATAAATATTTTTGTATTTTATTTGTGGAAAAGACTAAAAAGGTGGAACCCATGTAAGATGATAAGGTTTATCTTATCTTAGAAGATAAGCCTACATGTAAAGGCAAGAGTTTAGGCATGGAATATGATTGGCCAGAAGAGATTTCCTATCCTATCTTAGAGATAGGGTGGATAATCCTAAATTCGTATAAATAAAGAGGTCACCTTCCCTCATTTAACATAGAAGGAAGTAGTGAGAAATATTATATGAGTAAGTGTGTAAAGGAAGCCATCATTTAGAAGGTGTGTTAAAGAAGCCATTGTGAAGTTTCTCCCATAGTTATTGCCTCAAGGCAAGTGAAGTTAGTAACACTTGAAGTACCTCATGGGTGAGATTGTAACAATTTCATGTTGATATTATAATTTACACTTATATTTCAGATTTGTCATCATTCCTTCATATCATAGTCTATGGTATTCTTGTGTTATGTCCGTTGTGTTTCCAGATAACATTCATCAAACTAAAGGATGTGCATTAGTAAATAATCATAGCATGAGGAGTTCCCAGTGGAGAATTATCATAGTGCCGATTGGTGATGACATTTTGATTTCGTTTTTGGGACCATTCCTCATTGGTGGATTTTCTGGAGAGATATTCCCACTTAGTCGAAATTATTTGGAGGGTAACCTTGTTTTTATGTGCATAGTAGTTACCATGGTAAAGTCACTTTTACCCTGAATAGTACTTACCATAGTAACTTTACTTTTTACCGTGAATAGTGTTTACCACAATAACTTCACTTTTTACTGTGAATAGTGTTTACCACAGTAAAGTCAGTTTTTACCACAATCAGTCAAGTTTTATCGTGGTCATTCCTATTTTACTTTAGAAAGGTGTAAAGTCACTTTCTATTATAGTTATTCCAATTATTTGTGCACATAAGTCTTGTTGATTTTACTTTTTGGTTGGTATTTCACTATGGTTACTTTTGAAAATGGGAAAGATTCCTTTTTTTTCAGCCCAATCTAATGAATATGCTTCCTCTTTCATTCAAGAGTTTAAATGATCTTGTATTTGTAATGGCGTCATAAGAAGGGAACAATGGACTGAATTTTTTACTACCTTTTTAGATGGTTCAACCCTTAGGTGGTTTGAAACACTAGGTGATAATTTAAAAAACTCATGGGATTTATTAACTGAAAGTTTTCTTGAAGAATTTGGTGAATAATAGAAATATGCAGATCTTATGATCGATATCACAAAGCTATCCCAAGGAGAGAAGGAGAAGATAAGGGATTATCATGCTCGTGTTCTAGAGCTAAGGAGGAAGCTCGATGCCCAGATCCAAAGGGAAGGATTAGCAGATGGGTTGATGAATGGCATGGATAATCTCCTTTGTAAGCACTTCATTCTTGGGATGAAGCCAGAGATTAGACAACGAGTGAAGTATGACCGCAGATCGACCCTCGAATAAGCAAAGGATATTGTAAGAAGGAAAGAAGAAAGCATGAAAGAAGATCCCAAAGAAATTGTTGCTAAGGTAGAGCCTACACCAACACCTTTGGTCCAGAATCCACAACCACTCTCGGTGAGCACAAATCTTTCTCCTAGTACATCTACTGAGTATGAAGATCTTCTCAGGAAGATGGGTCGGTTAACTATTAATCTTCTTCAAGGAAAAGAATTTAGTTCTTAGGGAGGAGATAGAGGTCCAAAAAGAAATATTTCTGAAGTTGTATGTTATGGTTGTCATAAAAAGGGTCATTATAAGTATAATTGTCCAGATAGAGTTTCTACATCTGGTACAAGAGATAATGATAAAGGAAAAACACCTGTGAATTCTTTTGATGTAGTAGATAGGAGCATAAATAATGAAGCAGATGTGTTTGTAACAAAAAGAAAGAAAGAAAAAGATAACCAAGATGGAAATGATCCTAAGAAGATGCAAGAAGAAACTAGTAAGAAACATAGGAGAAGCAAGTTGGGTGTGTAAGATTTTTTGATTTTACAGGGGCAAGGACCATACTCCATCTTAGAAGATCTATCCAAAAGGCCTGCAAATATTACATATGGTCAACTTTTGGCTATGTCTTATGAGAAGAGGCGGGAGCTGCGAAGTGGACTCAATGCTCGACGAAGGAAGGAGGTTGAGGTCCCTATTTTGGAGGTAGAGGCAGATCCCTACACTCCACAAGCTGAGGTATTATGTAATGGTATTTCAATTCATGATGTCTTAGTTGATGGAGGTGCTACAGTTAATGTAATGACCGAGTCTGTAATGAATATGTTGGGTTTAAAAATTGATTTTCTCTCAACACTTATGTTAAGGTCATTAAATAAGGTAAAAACTAAACCGAAGGTATTGTTTCAAATGTGGCAATATCTCGTTATGGTTCTTGTATGTGTGGTAAACTTTCAGGTGATGAAAAATGGTATTGTTGTGTACCCAATGTTATTGGGAAGGCCATGACTAAGGAGAGTTCATGCAAGAAACTACTGGAATGAAGGCTTCATGACACTTGGACATGGTAGAGAGAGGGTGAAGATAAATGTGATCCCTCGGCATCATAATGCAAGAACCATGGATTCAAGTGATGAAATTTATGATTGGACATCCTTTGATTACTCTAGTACTAATGAAGTGGACATAGAAGATGAAAGTGAGGTTGATGTTTTGGTCATGGATATCCTTCTAGTCACACCGACTCATGAACCCATAAGATTATCTGAAGAAGAAATTGTTGATCGTCTCCAACAAATAAAGATTGGTGATCTTTGTGATGGAGAGTGATAAGCAATGTTACCTCTAGCTCTTTCAAAGGTACATACACCCATTCACTTTTGATTACAAGTAAAATGGGTAGAACATTCTATTGAGCTGGTAGATGGTGCTAAGCCCATAAAACAAATTCCATATAGAATGAATCATAATTTTTCCAAGGCGTAAAAGAATAAATAGATAAGTTTCTTGATGTAGGATTCATATTTACTATGGAGAATTAGAATGGGTTTCTCCCATTGTTATCACAATAAAAGAGAATGGGAAACTACGCATTTTGTGTTGATTATAGGAATCTCAACAAGGAAACAAAGAAGGATCATTACCCTCTTCCATTCTCAGATTAGATCTTGGACAAAGCAGTTGGTCATGAGTGCTATAGTTTTTTGATGGATATAGAAAATACAACCAAGTTTGTATAGCAGAGAAAGATTAGCTGAAGACCATGTTCACCACTCCTTGGGGAACATTTGCTTATAGATTTATGCCTTTTGGGTTGTGTAATGATCTGGAAATGTTCCAGTGCTTGATGAATAGGGTGTTTGAACCCTACATTGGAAAGTTCATTAGAGTATTTCTAGATGATTTTTGCATCTATGGGAGCAAGATGGACCACCGCACCATATGAAGACAATATGTCAAAGTTTAGATGAAGAAAAAGCCTCACTAAACCCTACAAAGTATATCTTTGGATGTTCTAAAGGTGTTTTGTTAGGGCATGTTGTATCCAGAGATTGTATTGGTACTGATCCCGATAAAGTTTCAAAATCAAAGAGTTACCATTTTCTATGCCTAAAGGTAAGTTGAGATCATTTTTAGACCATGTGGGTTACTATATAAGGTTCATCAAGAATTTCTCAAAGATTACATGCCACGAACGCAGTTCTTGAAGAAGTATGTTACTTATGAACTGGAAATAAGATGCATGAAGCTTTTGAACAACTAAAGGAAGTCTTGTTGTCTTCACATATTTTAAAGAATCCAGATTAGAGAAAGCCATTCATTGTGTATACTCGATCCCTCGGATGCAGCACTAGGAAGTACTCGAGCCAAAAGGATAAAAATGAGAATGATCATCCAGTTTACTTTTTGAGCAAAAAAATGAGCAGTGGTGAGGTAAATTATACCAGAATGAAAAAAGAAGCTCTAGCTATCATTTTTGCTATAAACAAGTTCAGAAATTACTTGCTAGGGCAGAAATTTATAGTTGTTAGAGATCATAAGGCTCTAAAATATATTGTAAATAATCCTAACCCATCAAAGTGGTAGGATAGCAAGATGGATAATTTTACGACAAGAATTTGAATTTGATATTATAGATAGGCTTAAAAGAAGCATGTAAATGCGAGATGCACTCTCTCGAGCCTATGATGGTTTAGGTTCATCTTGTGATGATGATGATTTCCCGGATGTAGCATTGTTATCCTTGACACAAACCCTAGTGAATACATAGATATTTGGAATTATCTGAATGAATTCAAGTTTCCGATGGTGCCAATGCAAAGACTAAGAGGAAGATTACTCAAGCCGGTCATCCATATTCTATTCTCGCATGGAGTATTATTTCGAATAGGACATGATGGACAAGATACAAGAGAGTAGTTGGATGTGATCAATGGAAGGAAATTATAGAAGAGTTCCACAATGGTACATGTGGAGGACACTTCTCTGGACAACTTACAACAAGAAGGATCTTAGATGCAGGTTATCACTGGCCCACTCCTTTTAGAGATTGTTATAATTATTGTAAGACATATGATATTTTTCAAACACATGGTAACCATAAGACTTCATCAGCTCCATTGTGCCCTATTCTTCCACTTGGTCCCTTTGAAAAGTGGGGAATAGATATTGTAGGTCCACTTCTAACTACCCCATTCCAAAATAAGTATATTGTAGTTACCATAGATTATTTAACCAAGTGGGTTGAAGCTAGGCCTTTGAAAACAACTTCCATGGATGAAGTGGCAAGGTTCGTATATGAACACATTGTCACTAGATTTGGTTGTCCATTAGAAATTATAATAGATCAAGAAAGCCACTTCATTAATGAGGTGGTAGAAGCCCTAGTTAACAAGTTTTCTATTAAGCACGGGAAGGAAACAACATACAAGCCAAGCAAAATGGACAGTGGAACAAACAAATTTTGTGTTGTGTCAAATTCTATCAAAAGATGCGGCCTTGCAAGTACATAAGTGGGATAAAATGATTCATGCAACATTGTGGGCATATAGGGCAACATCAAAGTAAGCAACTTGATACCCCCATTTCAGTTCACTTATGGGATTGATCCGCTTCTTCCTATTGAGTTTGATATTCTCACTATGATAGTTATGAAAAAGGAAAGGATGGATGAAAGTGATTCAATAAAAGAAAGGTTTGTGCATCTTCATTTGCTAGAGGAAATGAGGGAAACAGAGAAGGATCAAAGCTATAAGAAGAAAATGAAGCAGAAGGAATACTTTGATCAAAATATCCGTTGGTCTCCATTTCATGTGAATGACTTGGTTCTAGTATATGATTCTAGATACAAAAAAAGAAGGCAGAGAAAATTTCTTCCCAAATGGATGGGGCCCTACAAAATAGCAATTGTGCATGAAAATGGTACATATCGACTAGAGGAATTGGATGGCACTCCCATTACGAAATGGGTCAACCATGACAAGTTAAAGATTTTCCAAGCACCAGAATAGTCTACTCCGAGGACGGAGTAGAAGCTAGGAAGGGGGAAAATGTTGACATTAAAATTTTCCTCCGTAATTTCTATTTTATTATGTATGTATTAGGAATAGGATGTTAAGTACGATTATTAGTGGCATCGATAAAAGATAACGATGCCATCGAAGACGGTTCCACCAATAAAGTAAATTATGGTAATAAAATCAAAGTACAATAGGAATATTGTGGTAAAAAGTAAATATTTGTCGTAAGTGGTTCGGTAATGTTAAATTGTCAAAGTTGGGGTAAGTAGAGAAGTAGGGTCTACATGATTTGGAATTAGAAATATTATATTTGTAATACGGACAAAGAGTGATGTCATAAATATTTTTGTATTTTATTTGTGGAAAAAACTAAAAAGGTGGAACCCATGTGAGATGATAAGGTTTATTTTATCTTAGAAGATAAGCCAACATGTAAAGGCAAGATTTTAGGCATTGAATATGATTGGCCGGAAGAGATTTCCTATCCTATCTTAGAGATATGGTGGATAAGCCTAAATTCCTATAAATAAAGAGGTCACCTTCCCTCATTTAGCATAGAAGGAAGTAGTGAGAAATATTGTATGAGTAAGTGTGTAAAGGAAGCCATCACTTAGAAGGTGTGTTAAAGAAGCCATTGTGAAGTTTCTCCCATAGTTATTGTTGGAAGGCAAGTAAAGTTAGTAACACTTGAAGTACCTTATGGGTGAGATTGTAACAATTTCATGTTGATATTATAATTTACACTTATATTTAAGATTTATCATCAGTCCTTCATATTATAGTATATGGTATTCTTGTGTTATGTTTGTTGCTTTATGTTTCTAGATTACATCCACCAAACTAAAGGTTGTGCATTAGTAAATAATCATAGCATGAGGAGTTCCCAGTGGAGAATTATTATAGTGCCGGATTGGTGATGACAGTCCATTGATGCTTGTATTGATCCGGTTTCCATTGATTCTATGGTTTTGGGCTTTGTGGCACTTCATGTGAGGAAGAAATAGAGGAGAGAGAATAGAGATTAAGTATCTCTTATTATTCTATTAAACACAGAAGCATGACACATATTTATAGGTATATGGAATAAACAATATACCCCTAAATAGATGGAGAAGTTACAAACAAGAAGGAGAGAATAATGGAATAGATAGAAACTAGTCTAATAATAAAATTAGGTACGTATACTATGCTAACATTCTCCCCTTATTACATTATTCTTACAAATGTGACCGCTAAAAGTTCAAATTTCACTTTCCCAAGAGATTTTGTGATAATTTCAAGTAACTCCGTGCTTCAGTAGGACAGTACTAGAGCTAAATGTGATGGTCCAAGACATGATCTCTAATGAAATGAATATCAATCTCAATATCATTTGTCCATTCATGAAAGACTGGATTCTACACGAGCTTCAACAAACTTTGATTATCATAATAGAGAATAGGTGAATGTTTTTCAAGAATTCCCATATCATCTAAAATACAACATAACCATATCACTTCACACACAAATCCTCGTGCAACGTGATATTCTACCTCTGTGGATGAGATAGAAACAACATTCTGCTTCTTGTTTATCGATGAGATGGGTCCAAATCTGAGATGAAATATGTATCTTGTAGTTGAATTTTTGTCATCAACAGATCCGGCATGGTTTGAGTTAACGTATACCTATAAGAATAATTGATCATTCTTCTTATATTCCAAACCATAATCAAATGTTCCTTGGACATATCTCAATACATGCTTTGTTGTTGTCCAATGACATTGCTTTGGTTCCTGCATGAACCTGGAAAGATAGCTGATGGCAAAGCATAGATCTGGTCTGGTATATGTCAAGTAGATGAGCCCTCCAATAATTTTCCTGTATAGTGTAGCATATACTTGAGATGAGTCCTGGAATCTTGAAAGTTGCAAGCCTTTTTCCATGGGAGTGGATATAGGTTTACAATCAGACATTCTGTGCTTTTCCAGTAGTGTCTTGGCATACTTTATCTGGGAGACAATAATATGATGCTCCTTTTGCCATATTTCTAAGCCAAGACAATAATGTAGTAGCCCCAAATCTATCATGTTGAAGGTTCTTTTGAGATCATTCCTCACAATATCAACCTGATCTTCTGAACTTCTAGTGATCACAAGATCATCTAGATACACAAAAATAATGAAAATTTCTTTGCCTACCTTCTTTATATACAAATTTGAATATGAGGGGCTACGAGTGAACCCATGCTACAAAAGGTGATCATCGATCTTTATATACCATGCCCTTGGATCTTTTTTTAGTCCAAATAATGATTTGATGAGATGATAAAACTTCTTAGGATGCTCTTCATCAACAAATCCTTCAGGTTGGGTCATGTACACTTCTTCTTTCAGATCACCATTTAGGAAAGCACTCTTGACGTACATCTATTAAAGTCTCCATCCTTTTTGTGCTACCAGTGCACAAACAACTCTAATGGTTTTGATCTTTACAATGGGTGCAAAGGTTTCTTCATAGTTGATGCCCTCTTTTTGAGCATATCCTTTTGCTACAAAATGTGCTTTATGTTTTTTGATGGAGCCATCTGCCTTATATTTTTTCTTGAAAACTCATTTGCAGCCTATGGGTTTCTTTCCTATAGGCAGATCGACAAGTTCCCATGTCTAATTTTTCTTGAGTGAGTCATATTCTATATCCATGGCTTCCTTCCACTGAGGTTGATTGAGTGCTTCACGAACATTTTCTGGCTTGAAGCTATTAATCAGTGAACTCATGAGTGTAAATTTTACCTCATTTCTTGTTTGAATCCTTGTTTTGACTCTGGATGATGTATTTGGGAGTTGTTACAAATGTGAGTCCTTGATGGTGCTTTGTACCCACTTGGACAAGAACTTGGCTGCTTTTGAGAAGAACTGTGATGTTTCCGTGTGGATTGATGTGGAGTCACATTCTCTAGTTCTCCAAGGTCAACAAATAGCTCTCCTGGTAGCATTTCTTTTCTCTAAGTAGTCTCCTCTGGCTCATCATCTGATTCGGAGACTAGTCGGTGAGAGGTGGTAGGAAGTGGATCTTCTATTGATACTATTGAGTCAAAGGATGACTTGTCACAAACCACGTCCCGACTCTCATATATTTTCTTTATCTCAAGATCCATGAGACGATATGCCTTCGAGGTAGTGTTGTAGCCAAGAAGGATACACGGGAGTGTCTTTGGCTCTACCTTCTTTCTCTTCTGAGCTAGGACATGCATGTATGTTGTGTAACCAAATACTTGCAAATGAGAAATTGATGGCTTTCTACCACTCCATACCTCTTCTGGTGTTTTATTTTGTAGAATATTTATCAAAGTGCCCTGTTGAGAAGATATACGGTTATCCATCTTGCTTCAGCCCAATAGCATTCTTATAACTTTGTAGTTGTTAGCATGCAGCGAGCCATCTCCATCACCGTGTGTTTGCGATGCTCAATAATTCCATTCTCATAGGGGTGTGTAGGGAGCATTGGTGTTGCTTAATGCCTTGTTGGTTCAATAATGTCAAGAACTTATTTGATGTGAATTACCCTCCTCGATCTGAGTGAAGTAGTAGAAGAGGTTGGCCGGTCTCTTTCACAACATGATGATAGAAGTTCTAGAAATGTTGAAGAGCCTCACTTTTCTTCTTCAGGAAAAACACCCACATCTTGCGGGATTGGTCATCCACAAACATTTGAAAGTACTTGTATCCTGAAAATGAAGTAGGTAGAGGGCTGTTCAGATTCGGTCGGTATGAACTACCTCTAGATTATTCTTGGCATGGAAGGTGCTTGTGCAGAAACGAATCCTCGTGTTTTTTTCCTACAAGATAGCCAGGGCAAATAGGCAAGGAACTGGACAATTTGTGTAGTCAATGGACCATTTCTTTTGAACTGATCTGGTGCAATGAACTAACCGACAAGTGTCCATATCTAAAATTCCATAGAGTAGTTGATTCTATTATAGAAGTAAATAAAGCTACTGCAAAAGATGAAACAATATCTAAAGTAAATAACTTATCTTTTACAAATGCTCTAGCAAGAACCGTACCTTGTCTAGAGATTAAGCATGATTTAATGCCATTTTGAACAAGAAATTCTACCTTAAGGTGATGATTCAATAGCTGAGTAACTAACAAGAGGTTTCTAGTCATGCCAAGAACATATAGTACCTTTGTAAGTGTACATTCTCATGGTCCCAGAGGAATGGTGAAATTTCCTATTCCTTCTGCAATGTACACTTTGTCATCTGCTATCTGAACTCGATCTCTAGTTGGTTGTTTGTGTAGTGAATCAAACAACTTCTTGTCACCAGACATATGCTTGCTTACACCAGAGTCTATCAACTAGAATCTCTTCGTGGGCTCTCAAGTCTAATAGACAAGTATAATATTCTTACCACAATGAGCTCCTTCGATGTCTCCTCATCGATTCATCATCTTGTTAGGTGTGAGATACCCCTTTTACTTTCTCCAATGGGACTTCATTTGGAATTTTAAAAATCTTTGCACCCTGATGTGCTTGTTTGACTTGAAGACCCTTGTTTCAAGCTATTGTACCAGCAGTGATCAGTGTCATGAGTGTTGGTTTTGTAAATGTGACACCACCTCTTTGACTTTTGATCTTTCTCTGCTTTTTTCATTGCATTTATTTATCTTCTCTGGGGACCCTTCGATTCTTCTAGCCATGGTATGGCTTTGAGAATAGGGCTTTATCCTGAGACTCTTCTTGGGATGAATTGATGGCCTCTTCCTATTGCAGAAAATTCATAAGCTCTTCGAATGCCACTGTTTGTTTAGATACATTTAGTGTCATAAAGAACACTTAGAATTGAGAAGGGAGTGCTCTCAAGGTGATCAATACAAGGATTTTGTCATCGACTATTTCACCGAGTGCTAATAACTCCAATCATAGCTCAGCCATGCGATGTAAGAATTCCTCAACTTTCTCATCTGAACCCATAGAGAGGGTGTGCAACTTGGACTGAAGATGGAGAATCTTAGTATGATTTTTGGCCTCATAAATAGGGACATTTGATTACACTAATTTTGACATGTGGTAGGGTGTAGATACTCTCGATTAGAAATGAATGTAATACATCGAGTGACCTCTTATGATGCTAATGAAAAAATGAGCTATGATGTATTGTTACTAATGATTGTAAATATTACCTTAGAAGGATTTTGAAACACAAAATTATATGAAATTTTCCAATTGAACTCCCTTTTTCGCTCTTAGATAATAGTGACCCTTAGGAGCAGATACAATTTTATTTCACGTAGGGTATAGTATTTCCCCATCCATGAATTATTTTGAAGTTAATATCATGTGGGACTTTCATTAAGATTATCATTTAAATAAGCTCTTATGCATTTCGACTAAATGACTTCAATAATCCCTTGGAAATTTTTTTAAAATCATATAGTTTTTGGGTTGTCTATTTATATTTTTAATGCTTACATGTCTAACAGCAATGAAATGAAGTTTCTTGTGTGATGTCGTAGTTATTGTAGTCTTAAATCCCTATGTGTAATGTAAGTTTTATAGGAATGTCATTTGTTCCAAAATGATGATAATACATGACTACAAAGTGACCGCGTAAATGTATTTACTGAAAGGGTAAATAAGATTAAAATAAAAAATGACTGCCAAAAAAATTGGTACACCATTGAACGATGTCAAAACTAACTAAAATATCAAATGTGATCATAAAATGAATGCAATAAAGTATAGATCCATGAATAATACAACCAAATAATAAATTGAAAAAAAAACAAATATGATGCATGATCATCTACTTTGTTTGTATAAATGTAGATTAGACAATGATGCTAATGAAATAATAAAATGTAGTCTTCAAAATGGGATAACTTTAGCTTTAGCCAAGGTATTGCAAGTTAAGGAAATTACACTCTAGTTGGACTTGTAAAATTTAGTAGAACCCTTGGCATAGATAGGAATATATTAAACCTAGGATCACTTAGGAAGTATAATTTATGGTCAAAAATGTAATTAACCTGTTGCTATTAAGAGTAAATCCTTAAGATGATGAAACATAAGTAGTTTGAAATGTGAAATTCATCACTTAAATTCAAAGAAAAATATCTATAATGGGAACACTAGTTTAATGTACCCTTCCATGCACAATATGATTGTGAAAATATGAATTCCTAATTGGAGCAACGAATTTTGAATCAAGAATGATACAACTTAATTAGTTAACATATTTAGTTGGTTGTAATAACTTAAAGATGAAAATAGTGTATTGTTAATATTAAACAATGTTATGAAATGAACTTGGGATAGGTTTTCTATTGATCTAGTAACCTTCCTTTTTCTTCCTATGAATTTTCCTCCTTGTAACGAGAGTATTTTTCCAAACCAAGTAAACATGAATCTTTCAAATAAATCCTTAAGTCAAATATTACAATACAAATGTGTGTTTATATGTTCCTAATCACAATGATTTTATATAAAGTTATTTCCATAAGAGAAATGAGAAAATTCTAAAGGAACCACTATAGGTGAAATGTTAAACAAAAACATGTAGCCTAGTTATAAAGGAATGAAGGGTCCCATGTTATGTGTTCTTCAAACAATTATAGTCAACTAATAAAAATAGGATTGTAATAAATATTTCACCATGAAAAATGATGTGTTGTGGGAAATTCCTGTGAGTAAGTGTATATTGCAGTGGGTAGTTGTTGTAATTTTTCATTTTTGGAAATGTGGCTTTTATTTGCATCATGTGTTTGATGTTATATATGTGGGTCCATGGTTAAGAGAACATCTCATGTGTTATAAATTATCCTAGGTGATCCTATGTGATGTTATGTATCAAGAAATGTATGCCAAAAAAACAAAAATCATACTATTATTATGTGTGTTTTATTCGTGTGTGTAAAATGTGGGTATCACATATGGTATTAGAGTGGAGGTTCATTTTCTCAAAAAATTGGGATAGATTGGTTTTGTGATGATCTTGCATGGTGTTGGTGGAGATGGGAAGAGTAATGTGATATATGTTGTAATGTTAACATTGTTGTAATTATGATATTATGAATGAACATGTTGTGCATGTAAATTAGTGTGTATTTGTTATCATGTTGATGTGCTTGTGATGAGAGTATTCACTCTCCTTTTCATGGATTCAATGAGGAGTTCACGTGTGATGTACCTCCTGGTTGTGTGTGAAAATAATGTTATTGCAGATTGTGGGGTGTTGGAGTGTTTTGGTTATTCTATGATATGTAGGTGTGCTGATGGGTTGTATATAAAAAAAAATGGTGTATAGTGAATTGGATTGTATCATGATGTTTCCAACATGTTGTGATGAATCGTGTGTGTCACCATGTTGTAATTGTAATTGACTATATGTTGTAATGTTAGACATTGTGTTCATTATACATATAATTCATGTAATATGTGATGGTTCATGTCATGAATTAGGGGCATATGGTGATCATATGAACCCTATTGTATAGTGCTTACATTTGGGTGCATTATGTGGAAACATGGTTTATTGTAACCCATGAAATTCATGATTGTGTTATTCCCTATATATATACCATGTGTAAGACACTATGGTTAATGTGCGTGAATCACCATTGTGTTAGTAATGTATTTATGTGTTATGTTGTGAACGTTACACTAACCAACCCTAAGGGAAGAAATTGGTAGAAAGTATATGTTGGAGAGAGGAAATGAGTACCTTTGACCATTCACTCAATCTGGGTAAGACATAGGAGGTGGATTCTTACATAGACTAAAACCTACCTATGTTTGTTTGGTATGTGTTGGTGCTTAATTTAATCTCTCCCGATTGTTCAAAACATCTCATCCACATGGTTTGAAGTTTTCTCTGTCTCCTATGTTGATGCATGAAAGTTTTTTCCTTCATTTGGTTGTCATGGTCAGCCCTTTCCTTTGGTTGAGGATCACATTAAATCTAGATATTGTTCTCCATTTCTCTGTCTATGAAAAAGAATTTGTAATTTGGACATGAATTCGGGGGTTTCCCAGACCTTCTATTTTTCCACAGTCATGTTTTCCTCACAAATTTTGTTCCAAAATTTGTGGAAACATGGTCCTTTCGATTGGATACATCTCGGTGGGTCTTTTAGGTGAAATTTTTCACTTTTGTCACATTTGTAAAAAATACCAAATTGGCCTCATGACTGATAGCTTCTAATTTGTTATTCAACAAATATGAAGCGGTGGGGAAAAAGTCATACTTTGACCCCGAATATGGACACTTGGAAATTTTTCAAGACAAAGGCAGAGAGGCAGATTGGCAAAACATTTTGAAGTTTTTTATCTTTTTTTGTACGAGGGAGAAAAGTTATGAAATAATCTACAACTCCGCTGGGGCCCACATCAAAAGTTAGAAGTGGAGAGGTGGGTCACCGAGGCATTTTGAAACTCTCAGGATCTGCTTCAACTCAAATCTTGTCCACGTGGAGGGCTTGTGCTCATTTGAAAATTTTCCTCTCGGTTTGACCTTTGAAGTTATGCCAAGGAGACATGTGGAGGTTTTCGCTAGCCCTACCCATACTTAGAATTTTCTTCAAGCACCTGGTACAACTTTGTTAGACCATCCTTATTTGAGGATCTACCTCTGGGTACTACATTAGCAGTTACACCAAGGAGACACGTGGAGGCTTCCACTGGCTCCTCTCTATACTTAAACTTCTCAAGAAACTTTCTCAGATTGGGACACGTGGAGGTCCCATGGCTGTTTGGGACCTTCCCCTGTAGTTTACTTTTGAAAGAGCACTAAAGGGACACGTGGAGGTTTCCACTGGATCTTCACATACTTAGAATTTTCAATGACCAAAGAAACTTTCTCGGACCCTAGGCGTGTGGAACTTTCCACTAGTCCTTAAACTCTTTCAAAGAACTTTATCAAAGCCGAGACACATGGTGAGACCACACTTGTTTGAAGTCTCCGCTTTTCAGCTCCATATCAAATATACACTAAAGAGACATGTGGAGGATTCCACTCACTCCTCTCTATCTAAAACTTTTTCAAAGGCCAAGGTAATTTTCCTGGCCCGGGGCATGTGCGAGCATGTGCTCGTTTAAGGTCTCGTCTCTAAACTTCATCTTTGAAGTTATGTCGAGGAAACACATGGAAGTATCCACTACGCCTTCCCATACTCTAACTTTTCAGCAACCGATGCAATTCTCTATGGTCTTGAACACGTGTAAATCCCGCATTCGTTTGGGATCCTACTTCTTGACTTCACCTTTGCGCACATTGCGACAAGGAAACATGTGGACGCTTTCTTTGACTCCTCTTTGCACATGGATGACTCGGACTCGCAGCGCATGTATGTGGTATAATCCATGCGAGGAAAATCATTTCTAAGAGGCAAAATGCATGCATCCATGCGAGGACAATCATTTTTGAGAGGCATGAATGTAGGCATCCATGCGAGGGCACTCATTTCTCAAGGTGTATTCTCAAGGGTGAAAAGGATTGTTTGTCGAGATCGGTATATGGAGCCATCGTAAAATGATTAAAAAGGGATTTCTCACATGAGAGAATAAGAATAATTAGAAGGACTGTCAAAAAGTTATGGCATGGCATCCTAGTCATGGTTGAGGGCCGAGAAATGTGATCGGGTTCATGATTTGTCCACGACACTTTTGGGGTGTAAATTTTTAAACATCAATTTTTGAGACAAATATGTAACAAGAAAAGGATTCCTCGAATATTCTTCATTTTGGGGGAAAGTTTGGGATGATTGAGTGAGTGAATTGTATAAATGAAATAAGGATACTAATACAAATGGTTGGGGGTTTAATTCTTATGAGAAAATTTGAGAAAGCCCATCTTTCTGAGAGACCATCTGAGAAACCTGTTAATCTCTTGTGTTTTAGATTTGATCACATCAATATGGTTGCAAGTGTACACATTGATTGACAAGCTCGAGATTGTTCAAGAAAATTTCCATTACTAATAAATTGGATAGATCTTGAATTAATTTGTGTTGATGTTGGGAAAAATTGTGTCTACTTTTATTTAAGAATGTATTCAAATGGTTTTGATGTTTCTGTTGCAATCTTATGTTAAAATCCCTCTAAATCACACAAGATCTCATCCCTGTGATACTATAGTGACATTTCAATTTCATTATAAGAAGAGACTTTTTCCTATCTTGAAATAAACAATTTAAAATCTCTTTCTTGTCATTTTTGATAAAGATCATATGTAATCCTATGAGTGTATCTTAGGCATGAGGAACCAGGGGTTGTTAATATTTAATTGAGTCTTTAGCTCGAGGCTTCATGTTGAATTCTTGAATATTGTGTAAACCGTGCAGTGATTTGGGGCTATATTGATGCACACCTTCGGTTGAATGAATATTTTGGCTTTTCAAGCTTTTTGTCGATAGTCTTCCATTTATTGTAAAGGTTCTCAAAGAACTATTGAAATCAACTCCATCTTGCTTAATCCCCACCAAAAATTCAAATAACCATCAATCCTACCCGAAGTACCCCTGTTTGTCTTTGTGTATCCACAAATGAACAAATTTTACTTTGCCAAAATATACGTAGAAACAAGGAGGTTTTAAGTGTCTTTAGTAACCTTGTTTCGAAAATATCTCCATTCATTAGAAGTGATAACTCATGAGAGTTAAATTGTGGCGTATTGATCATATTTTCTCAAGGTTCCCCTGAAAATTGTGCAAAGAAGGATCTTTTCATGTCCTTCACCAACAGAGGTAAAAAATGGGTACTCTCACCCTGGTCGAAAGGCACGACCTAAAGTAGTGAGGATAGATCAAATCATTAATGAAGGTTCTATCCATTTCTCTAATGCTCAAGTGACAAAGAGCCAACCTGAATCCCTTCCTAGCTACAAAATGACTTATGATTTTTCTGTCTCTCGAGTATATTGTTAAATATGTGATGCTACTCAACTCCCAAGGAGAATCAATTTGGATACCAAAACCATTTTGGCGTCATTGTCAAAATCAACTTCATCTTGCTTAGTCCCCACAAAAATTTTAAATAACCATCAATCCTACCCGAAGTACCCCTGTTTGTGCTATGTATCCACAAATGAACAAATTCTCGCCAACATCTATAGAAGCAAATAGGTTTTAAGTGTCTTTAGGAACCTAAACCTTGTTCGAGAAAATATCTCCATTAGTTATAAGTGACAACTCATCGAGAGTTAACGGGGTGTATTGATCATATTTTCTCAAGGTTCCCCTTAAAATTGTGCAAAGAAGGATCTTTTCATGTCCTTCACCAAAAGAGGTTATAAAACGGGTCCTCTCACCCTGGTCGAATGGAAAAACCTAAAGTAGTGAGGATAGATCAAATCCTTAATGAAGGTTTTATCCATTTCTCCAACTCCTAGGTGACAAAGATCCAACTGAATACCTTCCCGCCTATAAAATGTCTTATGATTTGTCTATCTCTAAGTATGTTGTTAAATATGTGATGTTGCTCGGCTCCCAAGGGAGAATCAATTTGGATACCAACACCATTTTGGTGTCGTTTTCGGGGATCTTCAGAAGCATTCTTATATTTGGCCCATGTAATATTTCTTACATGATCTAAGTGAAAATACATGGTTTAAACATCATCCTTTGTTAAGATCTATAAGATTTGTGTAAGTTATAAGTTTTGTGTGCAATATTTCTAGTTTCTAGTGGTTATTGCACTAAATTTATATCATCAGTGATAAATATTGGTAAAGGAAGGTCAGATCTGCTAAGCTTTGCAAGAATTAAGTGTTGATAGATATTTGACAAGTCATTTATAGTGCATTTGCACAACTAAGGTGAAAATCCTTAGTGGCGACTCCATGTTGATTTAAATTTTGATAAATACCAGTGCCTTAACCTGTATTAAGTGAAATATGTCACTAATATTTGCAAATCTAGAAGGAAGAAGATCTTTCTTCACTAAAGACCCTACCAGAAAGTTGTTTCTAGAATTGGGAAAGACAAATTCAGAAGGAAAAAGAATCTAGAAAATAGTTGGAGATCAGGAATCAAGAAAAGAGTTATCCATTATGGAAAGTGATGAACCTATGGTTGAGGATTACCATTCTTCTTCAAGTGCTTCGAATCGTAATTTTCATATAGATCTAAATTATCCAACTAGAGAGGGTCCTTCATTTGTGTCTGATAAGTGTGATTCTCAGTTTGTCCCTGTATTTTCCAAAGTTGATATGGTTTTCCACGAAACATAGTCTTTAGAGGACATTCATTTTGAAAATTATACTCCTATGTTCCAAAGACCCCTTTATCCCTCAGTATTCTATTTCTCCTGTAAGATCACCCCTCAAGGAAATATGGCCCAACCTCCACCTAGACCTCCATTTGTTGTCAACACTTTTGGACCTATAGATTTTAGAGGTATGGCTGGATATCCAAATGTAGTGCCACAAGATGTTAGAAATAGACTACCTAAATTTCAAGGGAATAATGCTATTACTGGCGATCAACATTTAAAACTTTTTGTCAATATGATGGAAGACTTTGAGATTTAATTTGAGGATGTGTATATAAAATTGTTTATTCATACTCTTGAGGAGGATGCACGTGATTGGTATAAGTATTTTCAGATAACTCAATAGACTCATGGACAGAAATGAAAAATGCTTTTAGATTGCAATATGGGGATAAGACAGATCCCAAGTTTCTTTTGTCTGAATTTGAAAATATTAAGAAGAATCCTAATGAATCTGTTCATGACTTCAATACTTGGTTCAATAATACCCTGAATAGGCTACCTTTAATCCACGAGGCCAAGCGATGTTTTTTCTGTCCCGATAAAATACTTTGATGCTTTTGACAAAAGGCTACCTATTATTTAAGGGACAAAAACCCAGGAAATTTGAGGCAGGCCTTCACCATGGCTTTGCAGATTGAAAATAACATCAAGGCAGTTGGTAAGCCTACTAAAAGAGAGGGTATCAAATTGATCAATCTAGAAAATCCTCAGTCAAGAAAAGATGTTGATCTAGAAGAGGTTCTAACAAATTTGGTCAGAGTTGTTAAAGAAATATCCTACAAACAGAACAAAGCAAAGAAGGGGATTGGACAAGGTTCCCAAGGTCAACAAAAGCCACAAGGTCAAGAAATATTTGTAAATCATCCCGGATGTGATCATATATTGGATGACATGGGTAAAGGGCTCGTGAGATCAGAAAATAGATAGCCGTAACCCCACGAAAAATAGATTTGTGCTTGATCCTTTAACTCGCCATAGTTTTCTACTGTGGAAGAGGTCCATGATATGGAGTGGCGTGATAGATGTTTCTTGCCCCATTCCCCATGTGATGAAGACAAATAAGTTGAGGAAGCTGATGATGATGAGACAGATGATGATGCATGCATGATGGATTGCTCTACAAGTTCATAGTAAGGAGTAACCTCAATTGAGCTGATAAGTGCTAGAACTATTGCTGATTTCTGGGATTGCATTCATCGGGTATTACCTCTTCCTCCCACTCATACTTTTGAAATTGATATGGTACAAGTATTTTGAGTTGCCTAATAATGATTTTAAGTACTTAAGGGCATTAATGATTAAAACGTATGAAGGAGGAATTCCTTCAGAAGAGGAAAGACAATTGTTAATGAATGCAACAGTTGCCCAAGAAAAGTAATACAATACCAGGAGTAAGGTTGCCAAAGGGGTAGGGCCTCAGACCAAACCAAAAATTCTGATTCTTACCACTATCCCTAAGGAAACCCCTAAAAATGATGCATCTGTCAAAGGTTTTGTCACCCCAAATAAAAATTGTGTTCCTCCCCATGCTCGAGGTGTGAAAAATCTGTGCCATCGATGAATTTATAAAACTTACTCCTAACACTTCCCGACCCAAATACATTCCTTGTGACGTAGCCCAAATATTGAGTCAGATTAGGACTATTGTTGCTATTGTTGAATTTCTTATAATCCCTGTGCATAAGACGAGGGAATTTGAGTATTTGGGGCATAAAGAAGAGAAGGTCACCAGTGGTAAAAATGTAAACAATGTAGAAGTTCCTCCTACCATTGCAGAATTAAAAAAACCACAAGCATTGGAGGAACTGGGTGAACCACCTGAGGTTTATTTGGAAACTTCTCTAGTTGAGTTCCAGCTAAATGTGGATCCATTTTTCACTACTTTGATTATTAAAGATAGGTTGTTACATAACTGCATGTTTGACTCAGGAGCTTCATGTAATGTAATGCCTTTTGAGGTCATGAATGACCTGAATATCAAAGTAACAACACTTATGGGAAATGTACTTCCATGGATTCAAGAGAGGTACCAATAGTTGGATGTGTCAAGGGTTTAGTAGTGCAATTGGTAGCATATCCAGGCAAGTACTTAACTTTGAATGTAGTAATTGTGGATTGTCCTACTAAGTGGGGAATGTTATTATCCAGAAAGTGGGTAGCTAGTGTGGGTGGAAGTGTGCAAATGGACATGTCTTATGCCACCATACCAATTGAGGGAAGCCTTGTGAAGTTATATGGTGAAAAGAAAATGTTATATCTCATTGAGGACCCCAACAATGCTTCTTATGAAGTATTGCACATAGACATTGATGTTGATAACTCTGTGAGCTATGTTGTTTTCAAGGAGTATGAAATTAATTAATGCAGATATCCCGAGTGATTGGTTTTCTGGGACTTTGATGTTTGATGCAACCTCGAGAGATGTTGAAAAACTTGACCTAGGCACAAAGGATAAGCCTAAAAAAATGTGGTCAGATAGCAACTTGGATGGAAAAGAGAAACAATCATATGACTAGTTGTTAAAGATGTATCAGAATTGCTTAGCATGGTCATATCCAAAATCGAAGGCACTTGAAAATTTTCCTTGATTGTTTTCTCTGAATCAAGGTGCACACCATTGTATAGTGTATAGTCTTTTGGTTTCATTCTACTTTTGTGTTTTTCTATTTTTGTTTTTCCTGGTCCCTGGTGACTAGTTTTTGTTGGTTTCTTAGTTCATCTTGGGGGATTTGGTTATTGTCTTTTTGCTTTGCAAGCTTGTTCTTAACTCCATTGCCTAATGGAGTTTTGGCACATGGTTTGTTGTTCCACAGCACTCACAGGGAGTGCCCATCCCTGAGTCAGAGCCGATGTTTGTGCTCAATTTAATCTCACCCTGATTGTTCAAAACATCTCAGTTTGCATGGTTTTAATTATTCTCTCGCCTCCCCGTGTGTTGATGCTTGAAAGATTTTTCCTTCATTTCGTTTCCATGGTCAGCCCTTTACTTTGGTCGAGGATCACATTAAATCTAGATATTGGTTTCCGTTTCTCTATCCATGAGAAAGAATTTGTAATTTGGGCATGAATTCGGGGTTTCCCCTAGCTTCTATTTTTCCAAAATCATGTTTTTCCTGTGAAATTGTGTGCCAACATCTATGGAAACATGGTCCTTTCTGATTGGATGCGGCACAACGGGTCTTTTTGGTGAAATTTGTCACTTTTGTCACATTTGTAAAAAATACCAAATTGGCCCATGACGGCCCCGATATCATCAAATTATTTATTCAACAAATATGAAGCGGCAACGTAAAAGTAATACTTTGACCCCAAAGATGGACACGTGGTATTTTTTCAAGACAAAGGCAGAGAGGCGGATCGGTGGAACATTTTGAAGTTTTTTCCCTTTTTGTATGAGAGAGCAAAGTTATGAAATAATTTGTTACTTTGTTGGGGCCCACATAAAAAATTAGAAGTAGAGAGGAGGGTCACTAGAGCATTTTGAGACTCTCAGGACCACTTCAACTCAAAGCTTATCCATGTGGAGGTCCTTCACTCAATTGAAAATTTGCCTCTCAATTTGACCTTTAAAGTTGAGCCAAGGATACACATGGAGGTTTCGTTGGCCCTGCCCATACTTAGAATTTTCTTCAAGCGGCTGGTGTAGCTTTATTAAACCATGGACATGTGGAGGGCCCGCACTCATTTGAGGATCTGCCTCTAGGTCCTACCTTAGTAGTTGTGCCAAGGAGACACGTGGAGGATTCTGCTCTCTCTTCTCCATACTTCAAATTCTCAAGCAACTTTCTAAGGGCACGGGACATGTGGAGGGTCCATTCTGTTTTACGACCTGCCCCTATAGTTTACTTTTCAAAGAGAGCCGAAGGGACACATGGAGGTTTCTACTAGATCTTCAGATACTTAGACTTTTCAATGACTAAAGAAATTTTCTTAGACCCTAGGCACATGGAACCTTCCACTTGTCCTTAAACTCTTTCAACAACTTTTTCGAGCTGAGACACATGGTGAGCCCGCGCTTGTTTGGGGTCTCCAATTTTGGGCTCCATATCAAATGTTCGCTCAAGATACATGTGGAGGATTTACTTGGCTCCTCTCTATCTAAGACTTTTTCATAGGCCAAGGCAATTTTCTTGGGCCCAGGGCACGTGGAGAGTCTGCACTCATTTGAGGTCCCACCTCTAAACTTCATCTTTGATGTTGCACCGAGGAAACACGTGGAATTTTCTGTTAGGCCTTTCCTTACTCTAAATTTTTAGTAGCCGATGCAATTCTCTAGGGTCTTGAATATGTGGAAGGCCAACGCTCATTTAGGAACCTACCTCTAGACTTCACCTTTGTAGTTGCACCAAGGAAACATGTGGAGGCTTCCACTGACTCCTCTTTGCACTTGTATGACTCGGACTTGTCGCGTAGGTATCTTGTATAATTCACGCGAGGATAATCATTTCTATGAGGCATGAATGCATGCATCCATGTGAGGAAAATCATTTCTGAGAGGCATGAATGTAGGCATCCATGCGAGGGAAATCATTTCTTAAGGTGTATTGTCAAGGGTGAAAAGGATTGTTTGTCAAAGCTAGCTATATGAAGCTACCTGAAAGTGATTAAAAAGGGAATTACTCACTTGAAATAATAAGAATGATTAGTACTATCGAATGTTTATAGCATGGCATCCCATTTATTGTTGAGGGCCCGAGAAATGTGATCAGTTCATGATTTGTCCACATGGCAGATTTTGAGGTGTAAATTTTTTAAACATCACTTTTTGAGACAAATGTGTAACAAGCAAAGGATTCCTTGAATATTATTCTTTATGGGGAAAACTTTGGGATGAGTTACTAAGTTAATTTTATAAATGCAATGAGGATACTCTTGTAAATGGTTGGGGGTGTAATTCTTATGAGAAAAATTGAGAAATCCCATCTTCCTAAGAGACCATTTGAGAAACCATTTAATCTCTTTTATTTTAGATTTGATCGCGTCAAGATGGTTGTAAGTGTAAAGCAATTGAAAATCTCTAACATTGTTCAAGAAACTTTCCCCTGTTGATAAATTTGATAGATTTAAAACTAATCTATGTTGATCTTGGTAAAAATTGTGTCTACTTTTATTTCGAATGTATTTGAATGGTTTTGATGTTTTTGTTGCAATCACATGTTAAAATCCCTCTCGAATCACATAGGATCTTGTCCTGTGATAAGTATAGAGGCATTTTCAATTTCATTATGAGAAGAGCCTCCATCCCATAATGAAATAAAAAATTTAAATCACTTTACTGTCATTTTGTTGATAAAGATCATTTGTAAGCATATGAGTGTATCTTAGGTGTGAGGAACCAGAGATTTTTAATGTTTAATTGAGTCTTTATCTTGAGGCTTCGTGTTGAATTCTTGAATGTTATGTGAAACCTTGTAGATTTTTGCTCCATTGATGCACACCTTCTATTTGAAGGAATATTTAGGCTATTCTCGAAGCTTTATGTCCGATAGTCTTCCAATTTTTGTAAAGGTTTTAAAAGATTTGGTGAAATCAACTTCATTTTGCTTAATCCCCACAAAAAATTTCAAATAACAATCAATCATACCTGAAGTACCCTATTTGTCTTGTGTATCCACAAATGAGTAAATTCTCTTTGCCAAAATATACGTAAGCAAGCAAGTTTTAAGTTTCTTTAGTAACCTAAACCTTGTTCAAAAAATATCTCCATTCTTTAGAAGTGACAACTCGTGAGAGTTAAATTATGGCGTATTGATCATATTTTCTCAAGGTTCCCTTGAAAATTGTGTAAATAAGGATCTCTTCATGTCCTTCACTAATAGAGGTTACAAAATAGATCCTCTCACCCTAGTTGAAATTCATGACCTAAAGTAGTGAGGATAGATCAAATCCTTAATGAAGGTACTATCCATTTCTCCAACACCTAAGTGAAAAAGAGCCACTAAATCTCGCCTAGGCTACATAATGACTTATTATTTATCTGTCTATGTGTATCTATTTAAATATGTGATCTTTGCTCGGCTCCCAAGGGAGAATCAATTTGGATACCAACAGGATATCCGGAATATTTTCCAATGGGAATCGTATATATTGTGTTTTGTGGTCACCTAAGGCTTAGTAGATGGTGACCTGTACTATTTTCTATCTCCCTATTTGGTTTTCGTATATATGACCTATGTGTACCTTAGGATTGGTTTACCATTGACCATTCAATCGATCCGAGTACGAGATAGGGAGTGGAGTCTTACATAGATTGAAAACTCACTTTTGTTCATTTGGTATGCATGACCACCATGTATATTGTGTTTCACAAACACCTTAGGCTCAGTGAATGACAACCTATACACCCCCCCTCTTAGACTATGTTGAGACTATGATGATACTTATGGGAGTACGAAGAGATGATTTAGGAAAAGATGATGATAGTTATATTATTTGACATGTTATTTTTTGAGTTGAGGCTTGATATCCGAGTGCCAACAACTTGATGAGTACCCATTTGGTGGCCATATAAGGCCACATAGTTATTGTAATGTGTTATTTCTCTATACGTATTTTATTCATAAATTGATCATTATCTCTCTTCTTTTCAGAACCAACAAATTTTGTGATTGATGTGTTCTTATATTTTGGGTATTTTATTTGGTTGTTGCACTAACATGCAATTTTTTTCGTAGCTAATTAGCCATTTGTATTTCTTAGTTTTAAATTTGATTATCATGTTTAACATTTTTATATCCTAGCCGAGCGTTTGGTTTTTTTTTCCACTTGGCATTTGAAATGGATTTGTATGCTTGTTCTAATGTTCTAATGCATTAGAAAAGGGTCATAGGATTCACCATGAAGTGAGTGGACCTATGGAACCGCTTCATTATATGGGGGTACGTGCAGGGATTCATAGAGTCATGTAGATTTTAAACTACATGTTACTACACCACTTGGATGGGGTTGATGGGGCTCTATGTGCCCTGGGCTATAGGGTGACCTAACCTAGTTATATGGAGAAAGGATATGGGGCTCTATGGTTGAGTGAATCGATATTCTTGATGGGGTTCTATGGTTGTGTGACCCAATATTATTGATGGGGCTCGTGGTTGAGTGACCCGATATTCTTTATAGGGCTCTATGGTTGAGTGACCCAATATGGAGAAATTAGGATATGTAGATCTATTGTTTAGCTACCCTGACTTAGTTTTTAAATTATGATTCTTTCTCTTTCGGAGGTATATGGAGTTTTTGTGATGCTTTGCGAGATATATGGAGTTTTGTGATGTTTTCCGATGTGGGGAGTTAGTATTATGAGTTATTAGTACTCTTGCGAGTGTTTTTAGGTATTGTGATGATTGATGTTTGACACTCCACTTGGTTAGTATTTACTATTGGATATTGACTTGGTATTGTGTCAAGCAGGTCATGGTCTCGGGTCATGTGATACCAATTGTATATGTATCAGCATGATGGTTATGTTTGTCACTCACATGTATGTGTTGGACTTATGCCTATGAAATAATTGTTGGAAATTATTCGTTATGTGGACTACTTGTTTGTCTTTCCATGGTTGAATTAGAGGTCTTGTGATGTGATATAGTTGTGAAAGTATGTAACAAGATGTCTCGTGAGTCGTTTGTGTTGTGTTGAGTTTTTTGTGATATCTTAAGGTCAATTCATTTTGGGAACCCACGAACATAAGACAATTGAAATTCTAAACAATGAATATTAAGAGCTTGAGATTAAGAAATATTGTAAAGGAAAAAGAAAAATCAAATAATAAAATAAAAGATAACTAGATCAACCAATCTTCACAGAACATTAAAATTTAAGATATTGGAAAAATTAGTTTTCCTCCTTGCGGTCATGGTCTAAAGTAAGAGATCTTATCCCTAGATGCAACTTTTCATCATTGACTTTCCTTAATTTCTTATCCTTTTTATACCCTTGTTGTTATGTCGCATCAAGGATGATTCTCTTATAAGGTGAGGAAAATGTATGCCGTGATTTCTACTCCCCTCTCATACTTATCACATCCTCCCAGCCTTTCAAACATATCGGGTCACTTACATGACAAAACAAACACTATATTTGTTATCCCAAGGAGCTCTAGCAAGGCATGGACAACTTTAACACATTTTAAGAAGTGTTAATTTCCCTACATAATAGGATATGAAAATTATTTTAGGTCTAAAGGTGTTAAACCATGTGAATCAAAGGATTTTCTCTAGGAAGTCATCTATGTTTGTATTGATCTTGTTTGCATTGCTTGTGGTTTTGAACTTTGTGAAACTTAAATTTTCTATCCTATCTCAGGATTTTGGTTTTCATGATTCTTTATGCAAACCCCCGTGGTTTTTTTATTGTTTTGGTTCACATTGGAAATGGGTTTGATTTCAAAATTTTCAGTTTTTTTATCACTCAATGTGACTTCTTTTTTATTTTCCATCTGCGATCTTCTTCTTAATTTTTATAGCTCAATTCCTATGGTTAGAGAGGTCTATTTTACTATGCATTTGTTCTTCACATCTCACTTTGTATGAGTCTCAACTTGATTCGAGTTGTTACGAGTTCTATTTATTTTATGGGAAGTGTACTTATCTCCTATAATTTGTTGGATTTTTGTGCTTATTTAAAGAGTTGGATGTATAGTTTAGCCACAATTACCGAGCTTGAAAGAATTTTTTTAGATCCGGGTGCCATGGTTTGACTTTCCATTTCAATTTTTCCTGGCCAAGCCAATGTCTAGCTCACCATTCTTTATTTCCTTTGGAGTTGAACTAAACTATATATGCAAATGGGTCATCATTGTTTTTCCATCTAAGTATGCTTGGTTTGATGTGTTTGATGGGTTTGCACTTGGCTCACCCCCTTATCTTCCTATCCTTTTTATATTATATTGGATTAGTTTGTTTCTTTGTAACATGGCATGGGTTTCATCATAGTCTCAATTTTTGGATTTTCCTCTTCCATTTAAGGCTAAGATTTGGTGATACCTTTCTCTATTTGGAATTATTGGGGTTTTTATCTTTGGTTTACCTCAAATTCCCATCATTTTTTTCATGCATTAGAGCAAATGAAAGGACCATGTGTATGCCTTGGTGTAATATTTTGTTGTTTGGAGGAAATGTTAAGTTGGTATTATATCTCATCCTGTGACTTCGGTGTCACCATGTCCAGCTTGTCTATTTTTTGGAGCTCATCGTGCTTGGTCTCGTGGGTTGTAGTTATTGAATGTGGCAAGATGATGCAATCATGTGGAATGCAAGGATCATGAGTTTTGTATAAAAAGGTTTGGTTTTCTCCTTTTCACTTGCACTAAATTTCACTTCATCATTTCTAGGTTTTTCTACATTAAATGTTGAATGATAGGGAACATAATTCAAAAAAATAACAAAATCTTTCCTTGACGTGAACTCTCAAAACATCATAAAAAATAAATAAATATGAGAACTTTGATATTGAAATTCATGCACATGTAGTGTCACCTCATAACGTACAACAAAAATGAAACTTTTTACATGACCCCTAGTAATATGGAACACCTTAGGGAACCTTAAATGCATTGTTTGAAATTATTTAATGCTCTTGTAAGTCATGTTATGGAAAAATCACAACACCCCGATTGCTTACAAGTGAAGCGGTAAGGGCAATCGGTGTGATTCGTTAAACATGGATTTATCCCAAATTGTGGGAATTTGAAATCGGGATAACCTTCCAGAGAAGACCGGCTTCTTAACCTATCCTAGTGCCAACTACTCCAAAGTGCAGAGAGTTGGAGATCTAATGCTAATCTAATATTTTCCCAAGGAGACAGAGTTAGAAAAAATGCATGAAAATTAAATCCTACTCTAAGGGAAGGAGATGCACCAAGAAGGGGTGTTGAAAACCCTGCACAATAAACACATCACAACTAGAATATTGCAATGAAAACACAAAAATACACAATAACCTTGTATACAATGAAAGATCAAGAAGATGCAATATAACATAGAAGACAGTTTGAAACATCAACAAATCTGATTTTATTGCTCTCAAATTGATACAATACATCACATTTATGTCTAAAGGAACAAATTTTACATTACAATGTCTAGGGAGGATGGGAATCCCCAAAAAATATCTTACGAACAAGAAGAAGAAGGGAGGGTCATATGCAAAGTGTCAAACATTTGAAATGAGCCCTTCCTTACAATATATAGGAAGAATGAAAGAAAAGGAGAGAGAAGGAATTTGAAATCTTGCTTCAATCACCCTAAAATGCATTAAAATCACCTGTAAAAATTATGGCTGCCATTGTAAAACCCGTACCTCCTTATTCCTTACCTTGTTGGGGAAGAAAGGAATCCCATGCGTCCTTTTACCTTACCTTGCCTTGTTGGGGAAGAAAGAAATTTATGGCCATCGGAAGATGAGGGTGTCATAATGTAATAAATTCGAGTGGTTGGCTCTATCTTTTCGAACTTCGAATTACATCGCATCCTCCAAAATCCAAAATTTCAAAATTTTGGGATTAGGGACTTCGGGGTTTTGGGCTTGTTCATCCACTCGACCCCTACTACCGGCTTCGAACTCTTGAAATCCTAAAGTTTAAATTTCAGCCTTTAGGTTTCAGAATTTTCTCCCTCCCATGTGGCACTATTCACTGCGAGCTCCCAAGACTCTGAAACTTTTAATTTGACCCTCCTTTTATGCATTGACCTCCAATTTTGGAGCTTTATGCCCCTATTTCCGGGTTTCACCATTTTTCACTTGGGTGTACCTACGAACCACCTCACCTCCTATTATCTCTCAAAATTAAACCTTGGTTAAGAGATGATAGCAGAGGTTCAAATATTTCTTTGAATCTCTCACTTTCATAGATACAATGGAAACACCTCGAGTGCTGTGGGTATACCTATTGTGGAGGTGAGTCTCTCGGTATCAAGGATAGTTCCTTTTGATTGAGGGATAAATCACAACAACACAATAAGATAAACATGCACACTAATATTATGCATAAAATTCTTGATTTGCAGCAAGGTAAGATGATTAATCAGGGAATTGAAATTCACAATAATTAATAAAGAGATACACACCACTGGAAATAATTGGAAAGGCAAAAATTAGTTCTCATTCAAGGAAAAACTGGCAGAAAATTGCTTCAGCACTCCTATGTCCAAAAATTCCTCCTTGTGCTTTGCAAATGCACAAAATATATAGCAAAATTATGCACCTAACCCATCCTAAGAAAAGGCTAAATTTTGTACTCACCCATGCATGCTAATTTTACCCATTTATCATGAATAAATAAAGGAATTAAAATACACATGTTGATTACAATGAGGCATTAATAGCCTTAGTTACAAAAATTGATTTAAGTCAAAGTAAAATTGACTAATCTATTTTTAATAAAAGTAGATGAATAATTTAGCTAATAATAGATCTTTCTTGTTGTGTAAGTCTTATCTAATGTGCATGCAATTTGTCTTCTTCTACTTGTTGTGACACTTGAAAATTGATTGACTTACAATGGTAAATTTAGCACCTTTACAATTTTTCCCCCTTGGATGCACATGCAAAAATAATATCCCTGTGTGAAAAAATAATTCCTTTGTCTTCAATACTTTGTAAAATATTCACCCAATGTGTGGGGACCACCTGTAGGCATGTGCAAGAAAATGATACCTTTATTTTGTGAATAATAAGGTAATAAGCATTTCAAAAAGGTCTTCTTGATCTCTGATGTTGACATCTTTTCAATCCTCTACTATTATATATTATAGCAAATGACATGAAAAAGATACTCCTGTGCAACATAAAAATAATGCCTTGTCTTTTACACTTAGCAAAAATTTATTCAACTCCAATTTGGGGAACACTTTTGGTGTGCACATGTCCTAATTTGTCTTCTTGCATTATGTAGGGCCACTTGTGGGCATGTGCATACTTTGTCTTATCACCTTTGTAGGGTACACAATATTTTACAAATATTAAGGTAAAGCTTGTGAAGTTTAAGTTTTACAAACCTTTGGCATAATGAGTCCCTCCTTGACTTGACATGTAGCATATTCTTGACTTATGCTTGCAACCTTAGTCTAAGGTAATGATAAGGTCTCCTCTGATTAATATAATGTATATTCCAAAGTGTCGGGCCCCATTTTTGATAATAATCATGGCATGAGTTATAATGTTTTCCGGACCCTTTTCGAATAATCATAAGCATAACAATGTTATTCGGCCTTTTGATTAACCATGCATAAAATCAAGTAACGGTTTACATTTTTGATAATCATATAATACACCATGGTCTCAATCCTTTTGAAAGGTAATCATTTAATTTGGAAATTGTCCCCTCCTCCACGAGGGCTTGACCCTTGATTGCATTGTGGTGGTCAACTTAACTCTAGTGGATTTCTCAACCATGGTTGTGTTAATTGTATCCGATGAGGGCCATTGATTTTTATCCTGGTGATATTTGTCTATTGATATTTTTGTCCCATTGGTTAGGGTTCTAACTCTATAATGAATGCTACCAGTTCTTTTCTAATCATTGATATGTGTACATCTTGATCTCCGCCATCTATTTTATACCAGGGTAAGTGAGGAACTAACTTTGGTAACTTGAATTTTTCTTTGATCTTGGCGATTGAATCGTGGCCATTGATCCATGTACCCTTGTAAACCTGGAACGTTGATATTTTAACCATGGTGAGCAAGGTAGTTGGAAGTGGTTTGTGATGTTGATTGTTTGATCTTTACATGATATGATCTTGATCATCAAACCATTAACTCAAGTCAAGTTAGGTTTAGTTTGGATGAGTACAAACAAATCAAGTTGATCATTTAATTCATTTGCATTTTCATTTTTTAGGTGAAGCCCTAGTAAAAAAAATTATTCGTCGTCATTAATGTATGATCTCGAGCCTGATTTTTTGGAAAAATTAAACTATATGAGTTTCTTGCTTGCATTGTTTCATTCCAGTTCAAGCTCTGAATAAGTTATAAGTCCACTATTGCTTCTGCATCTTTGAGCTCTCTGTGATGGGTTTTTAAATAAATCTTCTAAGCACATTTTGCTTCTTCTGCAACAATTTTAAAAGTAGCTTCCATTTTTGTGACTTGGAGTTTGATTTTTGGGTTTTAACCCTACTCTGGTTTGAGATTTGAAAAGGTTATAAGGCTGCCATTTGATCATTTTATCCTCTGAATTATCCGTAACCTAGAAATATTTTACATTCTCATACCATCAATGACTAAACATTTGAGGTAAATGTTGTTTCAAATCTCTAAATATTTACAGTTTTTCACTACTCTTTTAATTAGTTTGCGTTTTCTGTGAGTTTGGAGCTCGTTTTCTTGCATCTTTCAACCTCTGAGAGTTCTTGAATCTCTGTGATGATTTATATTTGGCCATTTTATTATGCGTTGAGGGTCATGATGCTGAAAATATGAATGACTACCATTATTGTTCTTTTTGAGCTCTAATATGAGCCTGCTAATCTTGATTGTTACTGGCAAAGAGGTGAGGTTTTTTTATCACTATGAACATTAATTCACACTTTCGGCTTATACATGCTCTGATAAATCAAAGTGATTCTTCTGTCTGTATTATTTTTTGGAAACAAGTTCGAAAAATCGTTTTGAGTGTCGTTACTTTTCACTACGTATGGAGATCTTTGGTGGATTTTCTGTGTTTTTACATGTGCACTTATTTTATTTTACTATGGAAAATTAATACTCTCAATGTCCGATTCTTTGATGTAAATATATTTCCTTCCATCATAGGGTTCATGCTTTAAAGGCCAACTTAGATTGATACGTAAATCAGTTAGATACTTGTAATTTATCACGTGTTTTTGTGCTCTGGAGGTTTGGCATTGTTTTGAGTCAGTATTGTTCTTCATTTCCTGAATCAACTCACCCAGATTTCTTCTTTTGGATGAACCGTGCACCATTTAGCTTTGTTAAATTTGTCTGTAGATGATCCCCTGCTACTTTGTAACAACTGCTTGTCTTTATGGTAGCTTGATGATAGCTGACTGTTCTTAGATCAATTTTATCTATGTTGACCTCTGTGCATTATTATGTTGGGTTGAGTTTTTCTATTTGTAGTCACCATTTTGTTTTTAATCGAGCTTAGGAACGTTTACTTTAATATTGGTTTGTGTCATTTACTCACTGTTATTCTATGAAATGAATGGATTTAAATCACTTCTATTGTTGTATATAGTTGATTTGGGTTGTCGTTCTTTAGACAAAAAAAAATTCTATGTATGAAATTGTACTGAGCTAAGTTTGAGTTAGAAACATGATCTAATCTTTGAAGGTTTTAATTGTAAATTATAGATTGTTTCCTTTTCCATAAAAATATCTGAAACGCCACATCTTGTACACTGTATATAGAGGCATCTCTTGTGATTGTAGCTTGATAAGATTTGTAATTTTTAGCTTTTGGAGGATCATTAACATGACTATAACCACTTTGAGTTCTGTATAATATTTTGTGTTGTTCAAACATGCAACTTCATATTTTTTGAACCTTATTTTTTATTTCTTTGATATGTCTAGATACTTTGAAGACTTTGTTTCTAATCCTTTTGAGCTTTGATATATGGTTGTAACAGTCATTTTGATGCTTTGTTATCCTCTTGATAACAATACTTTGCTATTTGAAAACTTGAGCACTATGTTTGATTTATTCTGTTGAAGTATCTAAATCATGCTTAAGTTCTACTCTCTTTTGATCGATACACTGATGACTCAATTTAAGAAGAGTTGACTCTACTTTTATTGTCATAGTTGTACCCCATTGGTATTGTAGCATTACTATAACATTTCTTTATTTGTTCTAATACATGCTAAAACTATGCACTTGTAACTTATCTTGCTTCTCTTGGATTCATACTTATAAGTTCTGAAGCTAGTTTATTTGAGTGCAAGCTCTGAAATTTGTAATTTAAGACTGCTTATAGGAACTTGTAAGTATATAATTTGCATGTTATCACTTGAATATGTATAACTTCTATGTAATACTGTTTGAGATTTTGCATGAATATTAATGCATATTGTCCTGAATAGAAAATGTTCCTTACCTGAAATGTATTTCTATTTTTTTATGGAAAACTTAAGTATGGCTAGTTGATTCATTGAAAGTTGGGAGCTATCCATTCATAATTCATAGCTTCTGGATGTTATATCTGAATGGATATTTTTGTTGAAAATTTATTCTTCTGAGCATTGGATTCTTTAGTGGCATGATTTGAGCCTGGATGACTTTGTAATGAAAGATCATTTATTTCTATTCCTTCCAACAATTGTACTATATCAGGTTGATATACATATGAATGTCATATAATAGAAGTTAAGCTCATTGGAAGCTAATTGAGTCTATCTGCTTCAAATTTGATTTGAAATCAAATTTCTAAAACTTGTAAACATGTTTTGTGACCATGATGAAATGCTATGCTTTGATACTTGATACTTATATCTCTGTTTAAATCTACAATCTAAATCTTGAATAAAATCTCCTAACTTATCCACTGTTCTAGAATATGGACATGATTTCCTTCGTTTGTACTTGATTGCTGCAATTTTATCATGATACTGAAAAATATCCCTTTATGCAAGAAATGATTATTGAGATATGAGGGTTTGTTTTAGTTTACCATGCTTAACTATTGAAAAATTTGAACTTTCTATCATTTAGAAATGAGATGTTTCTTTTTTTACTGTGAATGTATCAGAAAATATTTTTCAGTCGAGTCTTTAATCTTGATGCCTTGTAGCATGTGCCTTGATCATATCTATACTTTACAAGATGAACTTATTTATTATCTTGATGATTCTTTATTTCTGCTCTTGATTCATGTTCTGGAAGACCTTATAAATTTGATTCATTTAATATTGCAATGAACTCTTTTAATACAATCTATTTTATTATTGTATTCATTGAGTGTAATCTATACTTTGATAGTACAAAAATTTAAAACATGTATTGATATCTTCTACTACAACCTATACCTAAACACTTAAGAAAATAGTTAGAAAATAATTAGGCTTTTTGGCCTCTCTTATGTTCCATAGTCTTTTTCTTTTCTCTTTCTTCTTCTATAATGATTCTGGGAATCATATGTGCTACTGTAGAATACTGCTTTATCAATTTTGTATCTCTCTCTGATGTACCTTATGCTTATGATATTAAGAAATTCATTTGCATATATTTAGATAGTACATGAGTACGAATCAAACCCTGAGCTCTCGAATGATGTCATTTACTTTTATTTTTCACGTACACTTGTAGCTGTTTGTAACATGGATGAAAGATGGAGTTGGAACTAGAGACAAGAAGATTAGAAGAAAACCCAAGGTAATGATGGGTTTATTCTATACTCTTTTACTTTTAACTTTATGCACATGTACTTATTTCTTCAGTAGTTATGAGTTCCATCTCATGGATTGTGTGGGAAACATTGAATTTTTTCATGAATAAATAATGTTAATTTCTATAACTGAGTTGTATACTTATTTCTGCATTCAGATTTTATGATGGATATTGATTGTATGATGAAATAAACAACTCAATCACATAATTAAATGTATTTAAACATGCATAAATAATGAGTTTTGAGGTACCTATAACTTAATAATGAACTCTCTTTCATGTAAAATGTAACTCTATTTATTCTTCTTGAATTTAACATTTCACCTAAACTGTGATTCCCACCTTTATCAAGGAAATACATTAGTACTTCAGGGATTTTGTGTTTCCTTGTTGAAGATGAATATGGAATGACAGTCTATGTGAGGTGTTACATTTTGTAACAACACACATAATTAAAGATTACATTTATTTAATCAATTACTGCAATTGAAGAATAAAATAAGATTGTAATGCATCCCCCTAGTTAGGTCCATTTCATCAATGCCTTCCATCGTAAAAAAGTTTTGAGTTTCCCATTTTTACATGAGTGCAAAAATTGTCAACATTTCTAGTGATCCTACTGGGAAAGCTGATTACTAGCTTGTAGACTAGTGCCTTGCTCTTTTCCATTGGGCATGGAGTCAAAGCATATAACCAAAATCTACCTTTTCTGAAAAATAAACTAAAGTTGGGAAAGGATCTGGTGAATCAGATCACATGCACGAGTGCACTTATTGAATTGAAAAAAAATGCAATGTGCATGAATTACACTTATTAAAAGGGAAATCCTACTCTAACCAACACTGTAGAATTTTCAAAAATAGTGTTTAAGAAATATACCATTCAAAGGAATGGGAAGTTCCTCTTCATTCAGTCTTGAAATCTGAAATGCATTGTATTCTTTATAAGATGAAATCATATAGGGACCACTCCATATTGTATCAAATTTCGTGTGATTTCATGGCTTTGCACGATCAACATCCCATTTTAACACAATATCTCCTTCATTGAAGACTCTGAACTTAGCCTTTTTATCAAATGTTTTCTTGATTTGTTTATGATTATTTTCCATATTTAGATGAGCTTGATCTCTTAGCTCTTGTAGCTCCATTAATTTTGCATAAAGAACATGCAATGGTTCATTATCAAGTAGTTCCATCTAATGTATTAAATCCAATGTGGGAAACTCAACTGAGATAGGTATTCTTGCCTCTGGTTCATAAAAAATTTTATACGGTGAATTACCAACTGATGTTTTAGGAGTCACTCTATCAACCCAAAGTGCTGAATTTAAAATTAGATGCCAAGATCTTTGGTTATCCTTGAGTGTTCTTCTGATGATCCTCAAAATATATTTTTAGTATTTTCAGCTAACCCATTACCTTGTGGGTAATAATTAGATGAAATAATTAAATAAATTCCATGCTTGATGGCCCAATTTTTACCTTTGCACCAAGAAATGCTAAGGCATTATCTGAAATGATAGTTTTTGGAAAACCAAATCTGTAAACTATACCTTTGTAAAATGATAAGATTGAAGTCTCGTTAGCTTCTTTCAAAGATACTAGTTTAGTCCAGCATGTAAAATAATCTGTAGTAGTCAAGATCCACTTGTGACCTTGTGATAAAGGTGGATTTATCATGCCAATGAAGTCAACACCCCACTACATGAATGGTTGATCCACTGAAAAAAGCTCCAGGGGAAGTGAAGTTAAACGTTCTTTTCCAACAAAGAAAGTAAATTTCTTACACTTTCTAATCCATTCGAAACAATCCTTGAATATGTTGGGCCAATAGTAACTAGATTTCATAAATTTTAAGGTTGTAGTACGTGCTGAAAAGTGACCTCCTGTAGGTCCTTCATGAAATTCGGATAATAGTTGTTGAATTCTATCATAATCAATACATGCAGAAAAATTCCATTTATATCTCTTTTAAATAACAAACCATTAATGAAAACATAATGTACAACTTGTAACATGAAATATATTCATTTATTCTTGTCCATACCTTTCGGATAAGTACCACGCTGCAAGTAATTAACCAAATTAGCTATCCATCTTGATTCCTAAACTTCTAGATTAAGTTCTGGCTATTTATTTTTAGGCTGTACCAAGATTTTTGACTGTTGATATGTGATTTTAGCATGTTGTTCTAAATTTTTTGATTTTGTATCCTGTTGTTTTTCCATATCAGTAATTAGATGTTCACACAATCCTTTTCCTCAAACTATTTTTACAACACAGATGTCAACATCATAATCCATAACCTTTTGTAATCCATCTTGCTCTCTTCTCATTTAGTTCTTTGTTTAATAAGAACACTTTAACACTTGGATGAGAGACTAAGACATGTATCTTATTATTGGAAAGCATGTACTTGAAGTTCTTAATTCTCTAACTACAGAAAGTACTTGTTTTTCAAGAAAAGTGTACCTTATCTTGTAGTCATGTAAACTTTGCCCAAAGAAAGCAATTGGATGCTCAGTATTTTCATCATTAACCTGAGTTAATATGGCTGAAATAGTTTCATCTCCTACAAGTGCATACATTGTAAAATCCTTATCAAAATTGGATTTTCTAGAGCATGAGCTTATGAAATAGCTATCTTGATGGCCTCAAATCATTTTCTCCCTTTGATGGTCCAAGAGAAGGTTTTATCTTTCTTTAACATGGTTGTTAATGGCTTGACTAATGCTAAAAATATGGAACAAATCTTCTAACAAAGTTGATTTTTCCAAGAAAAATTTGTAGTGCCTTCTTATGATGAAGGAAAGGATAGCTGATGAAATAGCTTCAATTCTAAAAGGATCAATATCTAAACCTTGTCTAGAAACAATATGTCCAAGTAATTTACCTTGATGGACTGAAAATATAGACTTTTTAGGATTCAATGATATTCCAAATTATCTACAAAGCTAAAAAGTCTGCCTTAAATGCATAAGATGATCATCATAATTCTTTGAAAATATAGTAACATCATCTAAATAAAACAATATGCATTTATTTAATATGATATGAAAATCCATGTCCATTACACGTTGAAACATTGCACTAACATTGGAAGTCCAAAAGGCATTCTTTTGTAAGCATAAGTACCCCACTTTGTGGTGAAGTTGTTTTGTATCTGTCTTCTTCACGCATTAAATTATATTCTATAACCATCCAAAAGGGACAACATGTCTAAACCTGAAACTGTTCTTAAAATTTGATCCATATTGGGTAATGGATAATGATATTTTAATGAAGCTTTATTAAGATCTCTAAAATCCACATAACCAGATTTCTCCATTTTTTTTCGAATAGGAACAAGATTAGCTACCCAACTTGAATGTTTGACTGGAAAAATAATACATGATTCAATCAGTTTGGATAACTCTATCTCATCAATGGTTTAATCTTCAGATTTACATGCCTTTGTTTCTACCTAATTGGCTTGGAATTTGGTTGTAACTCTATAGTATGTTGAGCTAAATTAGGATCAAAACCTCTCAAATCTTGGTATTTCCAAGAAAAAATATCTCTGAATTCTTTACATAAATTGATAAATGATTATTTTTCAGTTGAGGAACATACCTTTCCGATAAATAATTTCTTTTCATCATCCACCAAGATCTCTTCGTAGTTATTTGCATGAGTTGAAATATTGTCCTTTATCCTTTCTTAATTGATCATCAAAACTAAAAATATCTTCTAGTGTGACTAGTCCTTGAGGCAACTTGTTTTTCTTTAATTGAACAATTTGGTCACCATAGAAATGTTGCATTTTTTCTTGATTTACTGCAGAAAAGTTCAACCTCTAGCTACGAAATCTACAGATTTTTCATCATCTTCGAAAACTTGCCAATTTTCTTTGTTATCAAGTACCAAAGGCCTGATTATCAGCTTTATATGTGGTTGTACTTTTACTATTTTCAATCTATTCTAGCACATCAAAGCTAGCACCAACTACTGCAAGTCTGTCTGGCATGTTTTTTTCAGATCTTGGAACAAAATGCATGTTAATAACATCAAAATATTCCATTAAGTTTAAAACTCTATGTTTGTAAGATTTCAGCAATGAATTCTTACACACATTAAAGTTTTTTACTTGATTAATAACTAACTCTGAATCACCAAAAATTTGTAATATGATAATACCTCTCTTTTATGGCCCATTGTAAGCCATGAAATAATGCTTTGTATTCAACAACGTTAGAAGTAAATCAAAATTCAGACTTAGAGATGAAAAATACCTTTCATTTGTAGGGGAAGTGAGCATCAAACCTGCACCTTTTCCTTTCTTGTTCTTGGCTCCATCGAAATGAAGCTTCCATAGTCCTGCTATTTTTTTAATTTTTGGACAATAAGGGATTGGTGCATTTTCTTCATGCAAACAATAAATGCCAAAAAAATCTTCCTCTTCTTATTTGAAAGGATCATAAGCATGTTATTCTTGAGTTTTTTCATCCATAAATAGATTAGAAACACCATCTAATGCATAAATATGTGTTGTAACGTCAAAATCAGATTGATCGAAAACTGCATAATTTACCGCAACATTTGAAGCATGAGGCTCACTATGAAACCTAGAAAAAGACTCTGAATTTATAGTAACTTTAGTTCCATACCTTGTAGTGAAGAATAAAAATGACAAATTTGAAGAAATATAACGTCATATCTTTGTTGTAAAATCTCTTGATAAGCATAAGGCAAAGTAGGGAGGTAAATCTACAACAATAACATCTTGTAATAAATATTTGCGTAAGCATGCAAAGTTACCTCCAAATTTATGATGATGCAAACTATGTTAGTTGTTGTTCCATCTAGTTGCAACACACTTTTCTCTGTAGGTTCATACTATAGGCCCAATGTTTTTGTAATTTCCTTTGGAATTCTTGTGCTTCTTTACACCACTTTGGAAACCATGCAATTATGAACCAAATGATCTCTAATAATCAAATATAAATAAAAGGGTGGTTATTTCTTGATATCATAAGAATTTAAAACTTTTAAAACTATCCACTTAACCTCATTCATACGATATTGCTCCATTTTACTAAAGACCATATCAACTTTTTGATCTTCTTTTAATGTTGGTTTCAAAGACATATGTAACCTAGCAAGCTCATGAGAAAGTAGCTCTTGATGTCCTGGAATACTTAGAGCATCCCATAATGAAATATTAATATTATGCTTTTTATTACCTCAACAATATTAAAAGAAGCAACCATTTTTGAAACAACTTCTATAGTTTTAACATAAGCTTTAGTAAAAAACTAACTCGCTTCAAACAACTTTTGAAATCGAGGTATTAATAGTTTTCGGGATTGCCGTAATTGTTTTTGTTACTATTTTTGAGCTGAATTGATTGCTATTTTTGAAGGAACAACAAAGCTATTTACTATTTTTTTACCTACACTTACTATTTATTATCGGTGGTTATAGGTAGAACAAGTTTGTTTTGTTGTTTTATCTTTATCCTGAGCCTTTTCTGAGACCTAGTTGTGACAATGCAATAAAATATTCCTCTCCAAAGCTGACTAGATTCTATTATAGTGGTTTCTAACTATGAACTTCTTGCTCCATTTGAGGAATGAATAATGCTTCAGATTGAGGTTGTGCAACAAGGCTTATATTCAGGAATGCATTTGGACAATTAGCAGCATAATGAGATTGATTACAAGGTGACATCATTCTTCTGGAACCACATTAAATGGAACAAGAGCGCTAGATGAACTAGGATCTTTTGGATCAAATTACCTTGGATGATATGGCTGTCTATAGTTCTAATTTTGTTGGTAAGGCTACCTATTCTGTTGATTTTGTTGATTTTTCTGATAAGAAGCTTGATAAGGCCTACTAGGCTAAGCTAGTTTGTTCTCAATTGACGTTAACTTATTTCCCATAGTCTGTAAATCCTTAAATACATCATTTGATGGAGCTAAAATAGTAGGCTCTATAATGGTAATAGGTTGTGGAATAGGTGAAAAATATGCTATAAGAGGCATTGAAGGCCTTGGGGATAATTTTCCAGCTTGAATAAGGTTATTTTCAGCCCTATGGCAATATCATAAGCACGGGAGAGTATCTTCTCCCATATACTGAATCAAGGTTGAAATGTCACTATTTAAAAATATGAGATAATATAGAAATGCATGATCATCTTGAGGCTTAACACTAGAAGTTGTTCTAGAAAATCTGATGTTAAAACTAGCCATAAATTCATGAGGAGATCTTTTTATTGTAGATAGTTGTTCTGTGAGAGATAAATGATCATAATGGTCTTTAAATTTCTTAAGTAAATTATCTCCTAACTCATCCCAAGTTCTTATAATCCCTATTTCTAGAGTTTTGTGTCATTGCAAAGCTTTTCCTTTAAATGATCCAGCTAAATGTATTAAGGATACATCTTCATGAGTTATATTATGGACAATACAATGGGCTACAACATCTTTAATATGCTTTGTAGGGGTAATATGATTTTCACTAGTGAATGAAGGTAAATTTTTTAGGGCCGTAGTAGGTATATCATGATAAACTTGAATTACTAAAGGGCTGCGATTAGTAATGGTCACAAAAATTCTAGGTGGTTGTATAACCATTAGAATAACAGGGATTTAAACAACAAGAATAATACATGGTGAAGGAATATTAGGAGGAGGGTTGCCAAAACAAGGCCTATTATAAGGTAATGTATTTCCAACTCTTCTTCTTCTAGCAAAATTCAAAGGTAAATAAATAAATTCAAGACGAATTCCTCTTCCTGATCATCTCATGGTCACTTTAGGCATGGAATATGCTATAAAACTAGTCTCGAAATAAACCTTACGAAGTCGCAAAATAAATATTTTGATTTTTAAAATAATAAGTTGTAGCTTGCTTATCCAAAAGTGACTTACTTTCACTGTAGTCTGTTGTAAAATGCTATAATGTGATCTGTGTCCCATCGGGTATGCCAAAAACTATCATCTAAAGCTCTAAGTGCCACTATATCTGATGATCAGTTTCTTAAGCTTTGGTATACGTATACATTCTTTGCACATGGGTTCTTATCACTTCTTGTAGTGGGTACTCAGAATTCATTCATTTCTGGTAGATGCTTCGAGATTTCATTGTCTGCAAATTTAATTCTTTTAGCTTTCTTTGAACCTTGAAGATAATGGTGATACGAATGTGATGATAGAATTCTCATTTCTATTTCTGATATTCATTTGGTTGGAAACTATCTATTCCAAGTTTGAACTAGAAACATGATCTAATATTTGAAGATTTTAATTGTAAATTGTAGATTGTTTCCTTTTCCATTGAAATCTCTGAAAGATACATCTTATGCACTATACTTAAAGCACATAGAGGAATGTCTATTGATTTTAGCTTGATATGATTTGAAATTTGTAGGTTTTTGAGGATCTTTATTATGACTATAACCAATTTGAGTTCTGCATATTATTCTGTGTTGTTCAAACATGTAACTTCATATTTTGAGAACCTTGTTCCTTGTTTCTTTGATCTGTGTAGATACTTCAAAGATTTTATTTCTAATCCTTTTGAGCTTTGATATCTTGTTGTAACAGTCATTCTGATGCTTCATTCTCCTCTTGATAAGAATACTTTTCTATTTTAAAACTTGAGCACTAGGTTTGATTTATTCTATTGAGGTATCTGAATCATGCTTAAGTTATGCTCTCTTTTGATCAATATATTGATGAATTATATTTAGAAGAGTTGAATCTACTTTTTTTTCATAGTTGTACCCCATTGGTACTATAGAATTTCTTTATTTTTTCTAATACATGCTAAATTTGTGGACCTGTAACTTATCTTGCTTCTCTTGGATTTATACTTATAAGTTTTGAAACTGGTTCATTTGAGTGCAAGCTCTGAAATTTGTAATTTATGATTGCTTAAATGAACTTGTAATTATATAATATGTTGCACAATAGTTTATATTTTAACTCTGTGTAACACTTTGTATGAGATTTTACATGAATATTAGTGTATACTATCCTAACTAGAAAATGTTCCTTGCCTGAAATGTATTTATGAAATTATTTTATGGAAAAATTATGTATGGCTAGCTGATTCATTGAAAGTTGGGGGCTAGCCATTCATACTTCATAGCTTCTAGATTTTATATTTGTATGGCTACTCTTTTTGAAAAGATATTCTTCGAGCATTGGATTATTTAGTGGCCTGATTTGAGCCTGAATGACTTTGTAATGAAAAATAATTTATTTCTATTCCTTCCAATAGTTGTACTATATCAGGTTGATATACATATGAATTTCATATAACATAATTTAAGATCATTAGAAGCTAAATAATTCCATCTACTTCAAAGTTGATTCGAAATCAAATTTTGAAACTTGTAAATATGTTTTGTGATATGCTATGCTTTAATGCTTGGTACATGTTTCTCTTTGTTTGAATCTGTAATCTAAACCTTGAATAAAATCTCATAACTTATCCACTTTTCTAGAATATGGATATGATTTTCTTAGTATGTACTTTATTGCTGCAATTTTATCATGATATGTTGAAACATATCCTTTTATGCAAGAAATGATTATTGAGATATGAAGGATTGTTTTAGTTTACCATGCTTAGCTCTTGAAAAATTTGAAATTTTCCACAGTTTAGAAATGGGATTTTTTTCTCACTATGAATGTATGAGCAAATATCTTTCAGTTGAGTCTTTACTCTTGATCCCCTATAGCATGTGCCTTGATCATATATGTACTTTATAAGATGAACTTATGTCTTATCTTGATGATTATTTATTTCTATTCTGATTCATGTTCTAGAAAACCTTTTCAATCTACTTCATTTACTATTGCAATGAACTCTTTTAATGCAATCTATTTCATTGTTTTGATCATTGAGTAGAATATATAAGTTGATACTACATGATTTTAAAACATGTCTTGATCTCTTCGATGTAACTTGTACCTACACGCTTAAGAAAATAGTTAGAAAATAATTAGGCTTTTGGCCTCCCTTATGTTCCATAGTCTTTTCTTTTCTCTTTTCTTTTTTTGTCATGATTATGGGAATCATATGTGCTACTATAGAATATTGCTTTATCAATTATGTATCTCGTCTCTAGCGTACCTTAAGCTTATGATATATAATAAATACATTTGCATGTAGTTAGATAGTACATGAGTATAGATTAAACCATGAGCTCTTGACTGATTTCATTTTCTTTTATTTTTTCAGGTACACTTGTAGTTTCTTGCAACATGGATGAAAGATGGAGCTGAAATTGGAGACAAGAATATTAGAAGAAAACCCAAGGCAATGATGGGTTTCTTCTATACTCTTTTACTTTTAACTTTATGCACATGTACTTCTTTCTTCAGTAGTTATGAGTTACATCCCATGGCTTGTGTGGGAAACATTGAATTTCTTCATGAATAAGTAACATTAATTTTTGTAATTGAGTTGTATATTTATTTTTGCATTCATCATCTGTCATATGACGAGATATTGATTTTATAATGAAATAAACAACTCAATCACATAATAATTGGCCCCAAAGTTGGCCTTGTAACTTGATCTCTTCTTGTCATAATCAACTTCCATCAGACACGGAGAATTATCTATATATGGGAGAGTAAGCATGAATCGTTAAATTTTGTGATCAAACGTAAACCAAGTGTTTTCAAGACCCAGTTTGTAAGCACTTTCGATGTTTTGGTCAGTTTCCTCAACCGTAGCTAGAATCCCCTTTTTGAGTCTCATTTGACTTCTAGCCACGTGTGTGACCTCGTAATACCATTTTACTTCTATGTCGAGTTTTATTCGATCTTTTATCTTATAAAAATGAATTTTGAAATGTATGTTGATTTTCTCTCTCCACCCTCTTCTCTCTCTAGAAATGATTATGGTACTTGATTGTTTTGAAATCGTAAATGAATTGGGAAATGTGAATTGGTTTAAAATGAAATTGTCAAGGAAATTAAATGCAAATGGTTATGACATTGTGACTAGAAAATAAAATTTCTCTTCATTTTTTCTCTCGTCATTACTCTCTCTCTCTAGTACTAAAAAATTAAGCACAATTGAATGTGAAAGCATGAATGCATGAGAAAAAAACTATGTCTTACCTCTCTCTCTCTCATTTATTTAATTGAAAATATAAAAAATGATGAATGTGTGGATTTATCCTTTGTTTTGGGGTATTTCCATACTCAGTCCTAGGACTGATGCAACGATGGTTGTAGGTACTCCGAACAAGAAGGATTAGAGTGTGATATGTTGTAATCAGTGAGATGACATTAGTATATTGTATGTTGATATAAATTACGAATGTTAAATGAAACTAAATCTAAGATAATTGCATTATCAAAATTAGTGTATGTTGAAGACTATTTTTCCTCTTGGACGCTTATCTTTTAAGCAATGTACATGGAAAATTATGTTGTTTGTATCGCCTTGTGTTAAAGATAACCTTACAACACTAGTTGGAGTGACACAAAATTAATGTAGGAATTAGGAACTACTATGTTAGCTAGATAAATGAGGACGATAGTTGAATTTTTTAAATGGTTGAAAAGCATACCATTCACTTCGTAGGTGTTATGCCCATTTGGATTTAAATATGGATTTCATGGTTTAGATGATTAAAACAGTCAGCTACCTAATAGTTATTGTGGTTCATAGATAAAATCAAAATGTTTGGAAGTAACTTATCATTTTTAAATGATATAAATGCGATGAGTATTCAACCTTTATCATAATATCCCTCTCGATAATGTCAAATCTAGGTTTGTAAAACCCTAATATAATAAGAAATACTTTAATTATAACAATTAGAATTCTTTTCCTACATTTAAGAAAATTATGTAAAGACTATTTCGATAACTTAAATGTCCTTGCACGAAGAAACAAATCAGTTGAGTAACCTTGTCATTCATAGGGTAAATAGGAATAACATTTCTTGGTGTCATAGGTCTACTCGTCTTCATGGATGAGTTAGAGTTAAATGTTCACATTGGACATTGGTGTCCTAGTGGTCAACCATATTCTTACAAAGATAGTTAGGGATAAATTTATCATTGAATGAACCCTTCATAAGATTCAAATGACACAAGTGGAGTTAGTGCACTAGTTCATTATTCATTAACTCATGTTAATGATCTCTTTAGTTCCTCATAGATATATATGTCACCTTGTCAAGAAGAAATTTACACCTTTATCCCTTATGAAGGTTTAATGGGATATATATGTTTGTTGATGCGTAATCACAACACCCGTGAAATTTTACAATTTGATGGATTGAAATTGTCAGTGTGATTTCATAACATGGATATTTTCCTAAAGTGTGGGAATTTTTTAATTGTGAAATCTCTCTGGAGAAATGTTGGCTTCCTATTCCTGTATCTATCACCACTCACGAATATTCATAAAACATAACCTAAATCCTTTCCTAAATTTTTTCAAAGAGACAAGGATAATAAAATGTAAGAAAAATAAAATAACCTACTGGAGGTGATGCAGCAATAAGGAATGTTACACAACATGCACAATAAACACAACACAAATTGAATCTTGTAATGAAAAAAAAGCAATGCACAATAATATGAATGTGATGAAAGACCAAAGTATCTGCAAGAAAATACAAAAGGGTGTTTGGAACATCCACAAATCTATTTATATTTCTCCCGAAATTGATATAATACACCACACTCAAGCTCAAAGGCACATATTTTGCATTACAATGTCCAATAGAGAGGTTTGGAATCTCCACAAAATCTCTTATAGAAAAGAAGAAGAAGGGAGGGGCATATACAAGGTGTCCAAACTTTTAAATTATCCCCTCCTTACAATATATATGAAGAATGAGAGAAAGGGAGAGAGAGGAATTCAAAATCTTTCTTCAACCACACTAAAATGCATTAAAGTACCCTACAAAAATGATGGGTGCCACTACGAAACCCATACCTCCTTGTGCTTTGCCTTGTTGCGCAAAAGAAAGGAAGCCCATACCTTCATCATTTTAGTAGGTGATAAACCTATAAATATTCCTCTAAAATGTAGAAGTGTATTTACTCATTTTGGGGACACAGAGCTTTCAAAAAGTCCTATTTTGTATAAATCTAAACTCCCAGTCAAATGTTATGGCCATCTAAAGATGAGGATACCATATTGCAATAAATGTGGTAGGTAGATCTTCCTTTTGGACTTCGACCATGCATCACACCCCGTGAATTCCAAAATGTCATACTTTTAGGATTGAGCTTCCGACATTTCCACTTTGGAGATCCTTTCACTTTGCTCGTTCATTTGGTGGGTTAGTTCAAGAGTTATGAAATTTTGATCCTCCGAAGACCATAATTTGGACTTTGGAGTTCGAATCTGAAATTATATTGCATGGAACTGTTCACTTGGTTGCCCCGAAAAACTATTTTGAAATTTTGGAACCTCGAAGTCAGAATTTAGAACTCCGGGCTTTGGAATTTTGTATTTTAGGGGGTTTTGGGATTTTGGGAGTTCAGGTTTTAGGATTTTGGGGATTCAGGTTTTGGGATTTTGGGGTTCGGGTTTCATGATTTCAGGATTTGAGGGTTTTGGGTTTTCAGTTTTTCACATAAATTGAGACCTCTAAAACTTCAAAGTCTAAGAAATGAAGAGGCACTACATGTTTACTGAGGGTTTACCAATCAATATTTTGCTTGAATAAGGTCATATAATATTTTTCTCCATTTTGTTATAATCTTTTAAAAACATCAAATTTAGATAAGTAGCTCATAAATTTATGTTCAAGAATGATCTTCACATCCTGCATTTAAATACAAAAGCAATAAAATCCCTACTTATTTCCCTATATAAAGGGAAACACTTGGATCTCAAAGAATAAAAAACTATCAAATTGGGTTCAATTTGTGCTCTTCTTTCTAGAGTTGTCAATCATAATTAGACCTAAATGGCCTCATCATCCAACCACTAGGGGCCTACAAATCCCAATTGGAAAACTAGCTTGTGATAATATTTTGTCCGAATGAAGTGTTTGTAGTTACTATCATGGATAAATACTAGAGATATGTAGAGACCAATTTCTATTTCTCGACTAAGAACCCAAACTACGGACCAAAACCAAACCATATTTTAAACTTTCAGCAGCTTGTATAATATTGCGAAAAGGATCAACACAACTCCTAAAGGGGGTGACAAAAATGCAAAAAAAAAGGTTCACATTCATTCTATAGTTTGATATAAAAATCACGTGACAGGATAAAAGTTAAAACATGACATTCCCATTCGACGTCTAAATTGTTGCTTAAAGCACATCACCAAAATAGTATTTTATTAACTTTTACAAGGTAATTACAAGGAATTTTTTTAATCTAGAAAACAAGTTCAACTCATCATTTAGGTGATCTTCGTTATCTAAAAGTATTTTTAAAGAAACCTGATTATTTAAGGACGTAAAACATGAACCTTATTTGCAATAAAAAGATTCTTTCTAGTTTGATAAGAAGGGTAAAAATTATTTGAGCAGTCGGTGTTGCAACTCATTAAAATCAACTTAAGAATCTGCATGACTGATTTTTATTTCAATAACCATAAGTAAGTTAAAACCATGAAGACATAATCAACCAATAAGGTGGAATATAACCATGCATGTGAAAAATGAAGTGTGAAACGTGTCTCCGAGTAAGTAGAACATGCACAAGATGAAGGAATTGTATCTAACTACTAACCTAGAGGGTGTGTGCTAAGATAATGCAAATAGAAACAATATTATGAACACACACAAACTCACAAGAGAAATATAGAAACAAACTTTGTATTAAAAATACTCCAAAGCACTTTGTGCCTTCTCTTATTTTTCTTGCTTATTGAATTACAAAGGGAAACCTCTTATTTATAGAAGTTTTCCAACCTTCTAGCTTATAAAATATCTCATAATATCTTATATTAGATATTATTGATCTTTTGGATATTTTATAGATGCTACCAGATATTTCTAGATATATATAATATCTCTTGATATTTTCTAGATATTCTATACAATATCTTTTGAGGAGTTAATATTCACAATAAATGTGAATATCTTTTACATGAACTTGAATTCCATAAAGTTGGAATTTATCCATCAAGATTAGATATTTCCAACACTCCCTCCTAATCTTGATTCTTCATGAATTGTTGAAGCAATACGGATCTATGATGCCTAAGAAATCTCTCATATCCTCAAATGTGTCCTTTGGTAATGGCTAGGTGAAGATATCAGCATATTGTTTTGCAAACATGTAAAAATCCAAAAATATTTGTCCATTTTAGACTATCTGTCTGATAAAATGATACCTAGTATCAATATGCTTACTCCTTTTGTGAAAAAATGATTCTTTGACAATACAATAGCTTGGTTGTTATCACAAAATATATTCATTGCTCCTTTTGGTTCTTGCTTTAAATATGATAATACTCTTCTTATCCATTTTTCTTGACATGTTGTTGTTGTGGCTACCACATATTCTCGCTTATGCTAAAGAGAGAGTGACAATAGGTTGTTTCTTAACGAGAGGTTCAATGTACCAAGATCATGAGTATGTAGAGGCGGGCATCTTTGTAGAAGACGTGTCAATGTTTTTCTCTACCTTGTTCACATTAGGGAGTGTGTAATAGGGATTAATAATGTTCACAATATCTAATATTATTCCTAACATTCACTCCCCTATTGTTAACATTAGGGGAGTGTATGTGTGGAAATAATAATGTTAACAATAGGGGAGTGAATGTTAGGAATAATATTAGATATTGTGAACATTATTAATCCCTATTACACACTCCCCTAATGTGAACAAGGTAGAGAAAAACATTCACACGTCTTCTACAGCATGCTTGCCTCTGCATGCTCATGATCTTGGTACGCTGAACCTCTGTTCACCAAATACGAACCCCTGTTCGACAAAAACATACCTCTGTCCTAGGTACGAGCCCCTGCTCATGAACCTCTGTTCATTGAACCATGGAGAACCAAATGTGATTGAGGGAGTTGCTTGATCGCTGGAAATACATGGATGAAAGTGAAGAAATAGAACTGATGCCACACGGATAGATCACAGGTCTGTATGTCGATGGAACACCGAATCAACTGAAACAGAAGATGATTGCGCTTCAATGCACCCGATCCTGAGTGAAAGTGGCACCCTTTCGTTTGCCTCTCACTAGGCTTTACACGTTCCAAGATTTCTTATTTACTTGTTAATTCGACTGATCTAGAAGAGGATGCTTACTAGGACCGATCTGATGTACAATGAAACTGACAATATTGTCACGGGATTTAACAAAAATAAATTTAAGACATTCCAAAACAAATACGAAGCTCTTCTCATAACAACTATCTTCCATCAGCAGGGCAGCCAAAACTTGTAGTGGCTCTACCCTTTCACCGATCAAAGACCCATTTTGCACATCGCTCTGATACCAAATCTAGAAAACCTGCATGATTTAATCAATAAAAAAAATAAAACATTGCACAATAAAATAATAAAACCAAAGATATTGTATTTCATTCGGGACATCAAATACATAGAGGAAGATTACATATATAGAGTTTGATCTCCTTGATTCTAGGAGTCAACACTCATCCCACATATCTCTCCTAATCCCCACAATATCTCACTCAAACTCTCAATCCCATTATTCTCTCACAACAAACATTATCTAGTTACAACTATTTACATGAGTTAACAACTCATAAATAGTTGTATTACATTACACTATATTATTTATTTCCACACTCATAATAATGTTCACAATATCTAATATTATTCCCGATTAAACTACACCCGAACCAAAATGGAAAACATATCCAGATGTGCTCTTTCTGTCATCTATGCTTCCTACACAATCACTATTTATGTAGTCAACTAACTTGAAAATATCAGAAGCTGTATATACAATGACAAAATATTTTGTTCCATTAAAATACTTCATTAGACCGAAATGTATGATTTCAAATTCTTTTTCATCTTTTTTTTAAACAATTCAATTGACAAATCTCCTGTGAATATTAGATCATCAACATATAGACATACAATTAGAATTTTTTCTTGATCATTCATCTTGATGTATAGTGTTGGCTCACTATTACTTTTGCTAAATCCATTTTTCAAAAAATATGAATCAATCCTGCTATACCATGCTCTCAGAGCTTGTTTCAGACCATAAAAGGCTTTCTTCAATCTATAGACCTTGTGCTCTTAACCAAAAATTTCATATCCAGTGGTAGTAAAACATACACTAGTTATTCTAGTATGTCATTTAGAAATGCATACTTGACGTCAATTTGGTATACTTTCTAATTATTTTGAGTTTTTATTGCTAATATAAATCTAACATTGTCTAGTTGAGCTATCGAAGCAAAAGTCTCGTTATAATAAATTCGGGGTGTTGTGAGAAACACTTCGCAACTAACCTGGCTTTATGTTTTTCAACATTTTCATCTGAATTGAATTTTTTCTTATAGACCCACTTTACACCAATTACACTCTTTCCTTCCGGAAGGATCACAAGATCCCATGTACGATTCTTTTCAATAAAATCAATTTCTTCATCCATTTCTTTTACCCATTTTTTATTTTCAAATGCATCCTCAAAATATATAGGATCATCATGAGAAAATATGTAAAATCAGAATATAAATCAACATTCTCATCACCTTGAGTTTGTTCATAAATCTCCCTTAATCTTCTTTTCTTCCCTGGGGTGTCCTTGTAGTGAGACCCTTGTGTTGCCAAAGCTAGATTTTATATGTCACTGCTATGAGACTTTGAATTTGAAGAATTACCTTCATGCTCTGATGCTTCATGAGGATGTAAATTTGCTAGAGGGGATGAAAATCCACTTGAGATACCTCTTGTGATGATTTTTGAAACTAGAGTGCTTTTTTAAGAAGATGTCACTACATCGATCCCTTGAGGTGCTAGATGAACATTTTGTGTGCTCTTTTAGTCAAACTCATCCTCATGATGAGTTGTTTCGTAGTGATATTTGTTAACTTATCAATACTTATGTCCCATGTTTTTTCTTGAGTGAACTCAACTTTTCTACTAATAACATAATTCTTTTTATGGGGTTGAATATTTTATAGGCTTTTGATTGCTTACTATAACCTACAAAAATATATATTTCTCCTTTATCATTCAATGTATTGATCCTCTCATTTGGGATATGATTATAAGCTACACATCCAAAAACTCTTAAATGTTAGATGTTGTGTTTCTTTCCACTCCATGCTTATTGAGAACTTTATCCTTTACAATTTTTGTTGGACATTGGTTCAAAATGTAAACCGCACAAGCCACTACTTCAACCCAGTACACATTTGATAGATGTTTGGCTTTCAACATACTTCTAGCCATTTCCATAATTGTTTTATTCTTTTGTTCTCGCCACACCATTTTCTTGAGGTGTATACCTTGTCATAAATTGCTTCTTAATCCCATTAAATTTGTAGAAATTTAGGAACTCATTCGAAACATACTCTCCTCCTCTGTCTAATCTTAACACCTTTATATAGAACCACTCTGGTTTTCAATCATGGCCTTAAAATATTTAAACGCACTAAATACTTCTGACTTATGTTTCAAGAAATAAACCCAAGTTTTTCTACTCAAATCATCTATAAAATTCAAAAAATACATTCTTTCTCCAATTGATGGTGTTTGCATAGGTCCACATAGATCTGAATGGAAAATATCAAGAAGAGATCTAGGTCTATATGACTTTCCAAAAGGAAAATTTTCCTTGTGTTGCTTCCTTAGAATATAACTTTCACAAGGCTTGTTTGGTTGCTCCGTCAAAGTCAAACCCTTCACCATATGCTTCTTTTGTAGTAAATTTAAACCACTAAAACTTAAGTGTCCAAATCTCAAATGCCACAAACAAGTCTAATCTTTTAGAGAAACATTAAATGCTACTGAAGAAGTCTCTGTGGATGACAAATCATTTTAGATTTTTAACGAAACATTTTGTTTCGTATCATCTCAACCTTTACAATCAATTTGTTTCTTGGATTTCTATCCAATATTATACATGCATCATCTTCAAAATAGACTTTAAAACCCTTCTTCACTAACTACCCAATAATCATTAGATTATGTTTCAAACCAGAACATAATACACATTTGGAACGTGTTTGTTCTCCCCCTTTCCTAGTTTCAATATTTAATATTCCTTTTTGCATAACTACAAATTTATTATCATTCCTAACTTTACTTCAGGATGTAACTAACTCATCTACGTTTGCAAACATTTCCTTACATCCGGTCATGTGATTACTATGTCCACTATCTAGAAACAAAATATACTTTGCACTTTCTTGAGCAACATTGCATGTAATGAACATTGAACCGTTGTTATAACTTTCATAATGATTTTCTTCAGAAAAATTTACATTTTGTTTACTCATATCAAATTCTTTCTTCCTAGATTCATTAGCATAATGTCCATACCTTTTACAACAATTGCATTGAGCATGCAACTTGTCATACCTCTGATCATAAGTATGATTTTGGTTTTTTCCTCAGCCTCTAGCATTTATAGTGTAGAAATTTGAATCTATTCTTCCTCCTTCATAAGATGTGTTTTCTATCCAAGGCCCTCTTTGAAAATATCTTCCTCTTCCTCTGTTGAAGCTTGATCTTCATGTTGCTCTATTACCGCTAATTGAAAGTTGCAATTTGAAGGCTTTCTAGAGATGAGCTACCTGATCTATTCAATCTTTTCTCATGGGATATTAAAGATCCCATTAATTTGTCTACAAAAATTTGGGTTAAATTCTTTGATTCTTCTATTGCAACAACAATTACATCAAACTTACTAGGAAGACTTCTGAGTATTTTCTCTACAATCCTTTGATCCTCTAAAGTCTCACCATGAGACCTAATTTGATTTACTACACCCATCACATGGGTAAAAATAAATCTATTGAATCTAAGTCCTTCATACAAATATTTTCAAAATCTCTCCTAAGATTTTGTAATTTTGTAATTTTTACTTTACTAGTACCTTGATAAGTCATTTGAAGACTTTCCCATGCTTGCTTTGATCTATTTTTTGCTGCAACATGCAGAAATATGGACTCGTCCATTGCTTGTTGAATTTGAAACAAGGATTTTGAATCCTTCTGTTTGTTCTCCTTCAACAAATCCTGATCTACTTGTGCCAGTGCTTGAAATGCTTGAAGATCCACAGGTTCTGAAACCCATTCTCAACTAGCTCCCACACATCTAGTGAACAAAATAAGGTCCTCATTTTTATGCTCCAATAATTGTAGTTCTTCCCATTGAATATGGGGATTTGGGATTGAGTGAGACTGTTGCTCATACCCACCATTTTGAACTAGACTAATAGAGTGAAATAAAAACTTATAACATAAGCTCAACCTAGCTCTGATACCAATTTGAAGGAATTATATCTAACTCCTAACCTAGAGGGTGTGTGCTAAGATAATGAAAATAGAAACAATATTATGAACACACACAAACTCACAAGAGAAATATAGAAACAAACTTTGTATTAAAAATACTCTAGAGCACTTCGGTGCCTTCTCTTCTTTTTCTTTCTTATTGAATTACAAAGTGAAACCTCTTATTTATAGAAGTTTTCCAACCTTCTAGCTTAGAAAATATCTCATAATATCTTATATTAGATATTATTGAATCTTTGGATATTTTATAGATATTCCCATATATTTCTATATATATATAATATCTCTTGATATTTTCTAGATATTCTATACAATATATTTTGATATTTTAGAGGAGTTAATATTCACAATAAATGTGAATATCTTTTACATAAAGTTGAATTCCACAAAGTTGAATTTATCCATCAAGATTAGATATTTCCAACACAAGCTACATGGATGCAAGAAAGGTTTCCGATCTCCACTAATGACAAACTCACATTTCCAGTTTCCAACATCGTCATCCAAACCCACTTCCGAGTTGGATATGACACAAAGTCTTCAAAAACCAAACACACCAAGAAACAATACTAAAGTGAGCGGCCAACCAATGACCAAGAAAAAATATAAAGGAATTCTATCCAACCAAAACCAAATATATGCAACATGTTCATATTAAACAAGATGGAAGATTAATGGCCACATCAAATGCTAAGAAAAGCATCCACAGCAAAATCAAATATAAGAAGGTCCTTAGACCCACGTTTCTCCAAGTAGGTGTGTAAAACAGTTCACGCCTCAAGGTCACGCCTCCTCATTTTGCATACACATCTCACATGGCCATGACAGTTTGGTCAATCGACAAACTCCTCTATGAGTCCCAAGGGGGATTAAGCCTTAGGCAAACTAGGCAATTGCCTAGGGCACCAACAGTTAGGGGGCGCCTAAATATAAGGATTTTCATTATTTTTGGCTATTATTAGAACTTAACATTAATATTTTTACCTGAAGTCAATACTAATCACTTATTTTGTTGATATTATTATAAACTAACATAATTTTCACGCATACACATAAAAGGGTACTATAATAGTTTTGCAAGTAAAAAAATTATATTTGTAAGCTCATACGATTTTGTTGGTATTGTTACCCATTCTCTAATGTAACTCTAGATAATTCAAGTGTGTAATTTTTCTCAGAAAAGGTTCATGTATTTTTATAATGTCATTGGTGTAGCTAGTAGAGGCAAATATAATTGAAGGAAAGAATTATTTAATTCTTTGTTCCTAATGTTTTGGGGGAAATGTCTCTTTTTATGGAGGAATCAATAGGCTTGGTCCAAATACCACTCTTCACCATACTATGGGAGCTACCTTAGAATTTTTATTGCTTCGCAAAAATGGTGGTTTGTTCAATTTTGAGTCCCATCACCTACTTGATATTAGTAAATAAAACGAGTAACCAACCTTGTATAAAAAAATGTATTTGTTGCATTCCAAGCACCTCTTGTGATTAATTCTCTCCATCTATAGATTATTACTTGTCCTTATTTGATAATTTTATAGGATATTTTTATTCCTTTTGTATACCAATTTCTCTAAATTAGTGATTTATTACGATCCTTATGCAAATTTTAAAATACAATAATGTATGTAGCTTTTATTTATTTATTTGATGGGAGAAAATTATTAACTAAAATTGTAAAAAGGGCGTCCAATTCAATTACTGCCTAGGGCGCTACTAACCTTTGATTCGGTTCTATCTTCTATCATTTTTTCTCACTTTTGTGACATCATCCCATCTTCGTGTTGTTACATAAATATTTGGCAGGATTGTGTAAGTTGGAGGATTTTCGGGTTACAACCTAAAAATATTATCTGCAGCTCATTTTCGTAGTTCAATATTACCTTGAGTGTTTTTGCAAGCACTAAGTGCAATGCAGACCACAGAAAAGAATCCAATTCAAATGACATAAAATCCAATCAATATTCTACCTCATCAAGACGTCCAGCTCGAACAATAAGGTAAAACACGTACATGTATAGTGTTCTTCCACTAGTTTAATGCCATGATCTCGATGGATAGATTCAAAGTACTGACGCCCTTTCAGAAAACCAATGAGTGTGCTTCGTGAAACCGTGGCAGTGAAGGAGCCCCAAAACATCAGGCATTTTCACAAATAGTTTGCACGCCATGTGTTTGACTCCTAATTCAACGCCCAAAAGTAATGTACATGCATTTCCAATTTTCCATTCACTATTTCAAAGCTCTAATTATAGCGCAGGAAAGGTAGGTGTTGAAAATATTGCAGTGTCTGGCTTTGCACATGTCAAATTGCATCTATTCGAAAGTATCCAAAGTCAAATCAACAAGCCCATTTTGTCTGTATCCAGCAATCATGGTTGTCGGGGTTAAATTTGACGCCTGTTTAGACGTTTTTTGTGTTTTTAACCGTAAAAAACGGCTAACTTAACTTTTACCCCGTAACATGGGATGGGCAAATGTTTTCGAAAAGCGTCATATTGACGTGCAGTTAATAAAACCAGCCGTTTAAAAAAATTTATATATAATTTTATAATTACTGGTCTCCGTGACTCCGTCTACCTTTGGCAGAGTTGGCTCTCAGTCGCCTCAGCTGTCTCGTCGATCTCCCTTTGGCAGAGTTGGTTCGCCGCTCAGCTGTCGCCTGTCCCACTCCCGGAGTCCCGTCTTACTGTTGTGGCTGCATGGTCTCGAGTCTCGAACTACTAATAGCATGGCTATTGGCTGCGCCTGCACCTACATGATTCGCATCGACAAGAATACTTGGAGTTGGAGTTGGGCCTCTGGTGCTTTGGGCGGCAAAGTCAAACTGATAATTTAATGAATAGAGATCAAAGCAGTTAGTAAAATGAAAAGCGACTGCAGTACATACTGAATCCTGATAGTGATACTGTTTAATATAAACAAAGTGGAATAGGGATACAGTTACTGTATAATTCATTGAAAATGTTTAGACAAATCACAAAGGGGAATAGCCAATAGGGATACAGGAGGCGGATACATCAAAATGAATTATACAGTATCAGTTAGTTGTGTCATATTGAATGTGCAATGCCAACATTATATGAGTTGAAGAATAAACCGGTTCGTGAGTGTGAATCCAGGTGGCAGCAGCTACGCCTACAAAGCACTGACTACCAAAGTGAATATGTGCAAAGGATCAACGGCATAATTCCGGGTAAGAAAAAGTATATAGTGGGAGTCTTAACAAATATGTGCAAAGTTACCAATTCTAATCAGTTAATTCATGACTTTCAAGAAATTATTTCATCTATCGATATATAGTGGGATTCTTGACTATTATTTCACATCTAATGTCCTCTCTCCTACCCATCTTTTGTTTTCTGTTTAGTAATGGCCCCGATAAATCCCACTATCATTTTTAAAATTTGGGCCACCGTAATACTGCAACATCCTAGTATTATTTCATCTTTATTCATGCATACTCAGGATTTTCAGATTCCAGCATGTGCTGTAGCATTTTACAGGATTTTACAAATTTTGTTAATTGTTGTGGATATCTGGATGCTAATTTTGTGTGCTTCATATTTTGTTTAGAGCATGGCTATGCAGAGAGACTTTGCTTGCTCAAGCTTTTATTGTTTGAGCCACCTAGAGTTTTTGACATCACCTAGCTTCTAAAAGTTTTTGAAGGCAAAAAGAAATTTCCATTTTGTTGATCTGCTTATCATCTATACCCTTATCCTGAGTATATAGATTTATGTGTCAGGGTCCATTTTGAGACTTCTTAGTTTACCAGAGATCTTTGGTTGTTACATGCAATGCAGATCATATTTGGCACCTCATTACATCAACAATACTCAGATTTGTCAGGGTCCATTTTGAGACTTCTTAGTTTACTACAGCTCTTCGGTTGCTATATGTAATGCATATCATATTTGGCACTTTATTACATCAACAATACCTAGATTACTGAGTACAAATACCTCATCATTAGTTATTTCTTTGAATCTAAGATTTAGATTTTTGGCCACTTTTTAGTTGATAATCGATAAACAATAATGTCAAATTGTCAATGCTACTTGGTGTCCTGAATTTCTAGGTATGAAGTCCCTTTTATGCTTGTGGAAGTCATCTCTTTGTGTCTAGGATTCCAGACTTCTGGACCATAGTTTTAACTTGTGAGATTCGCTGAAGCAATCATAGAACTCCCGAGTTCGAATTCGAGTCACCCAAAAATATCTTTCATGGATCTATTTTCTGAGTCAAGGCATGAGATTTTTCTCCTAAATAAATAGAGAAACAAGCCCTCGTTTACAGGTCAAAGACCTTAATAGGAGTAGATTGAGTTTTTGGCCAATTCTTAATTAGCTTAGCATATCGATCTTGCTGAGTTCAAGTTGGCTCAAGAGTCCAAGTTTCATAACTATGTTCTTGACAAAATTGCGACACCTTTACTAATGAATAAACTTCTATCAAGATCCCAAATTCACAAGTCGTTCAATACTCGTAAAATTCTTTCAAGAGTCTTACTTTTATGTTGATTTGAGAGCTTCCATGAGAAATTTAATTAGATTATTGATTTTTGTGGGATTTTTACTCAGTGTGTTTCTAGTCATTAGTCAAATGACCGTCAAAATTAAAAATGAAACGTCACATGCAATGTGATACTAATTACAAAACCGTCACAAAAAAATTTCTTCGACGGGTGGGGTGACCGTCAAATTTAACCCTTGATGGTTGTCCAGACACCGCATTTTACTTTAGCATTTTGTCAAACAGTTTCCATGCCACGCACCGCCACCATGCAAGCCATTGATTAAGCTCTCATAACTATTTAGAATCCACAAAATTATTTTCTACCAAAAACCTCAAGAATCCCCAAAATTGTTTTCTCCCTAATACATTTAGAACCCACAATATTATTTTCTCTCAAATACATTTAGCATCCCGAAAATTGGTTTCGTTCCTCGAACCTCAAGACTCCTCATCAATGATTTTCCTTCTTTAAATCCATAATTATTTTCATCTTAAACTTATAAGGAATATCTTTATTGTTTGTCCTTAAAAAAAATTCGTTTTGATCAAATTTTAATTCTTATATTTTGAACTCAAAATTTTAAACATGATCTCGAGTCAAATGAATTTGAAAGAAAATAATATCGCCACTACGTTCAAAACACGAAGACACTTCCTACGGTTAAGATGGTTTATTTTTGGTAGGACCTTCACAAGATCACAAAATTTATTTTTATTACTTCTATCGAAATAACTAGGTTGCAAGCACGATACAAAGAAAAAGGAAACTCGACATTAGTTTGCCTAATTCAATTTTTCTCAAATGGATTCGATGAGTTGGAAACGAGAGGGACATTACATCTCCCTCCCCTTATAAGAGCATCATCCTCGATGCAACATAATGCCAAGGCTAGTAAGTGGAATAAGAAAACCAAGAAGTCAACAACGAAAAATCTATTTAGGAAAAATGGCTTTGTCGCTTAAAATGTGACCACCTTAAACTTGAACATAATTTAAGATTTTCTCAATTTCTTAATGTTCTGTGAAGATTGACATTACTCCTTATTTTATTACTTAATTAATCTTCTCATTAATACCTAAATTCTTTCTTTCAAGCTCAAGAGATTTCATTGTTCAACAGTTAAAATTCATAGCGAATTAAATTCTTAGTTTAATAATCATTTTGTAAGTTATTCACTTGTGTTTTCTCATAAGTGTATTCATAATTTATTAGTTTAATCGATTGTACCATTTACTTGTTCAATATTAACAATGTTAACCCCTATAAAAATTTCAAAAATTTTAAATTTCCAACATATCTCCAAAAAAATGCTTGACATCACAATGTCACACAAGGTCTAAAGAACAACATCACTAACCCACAAAACACTATTTTAACACATTTTCATGATTGTACCACAACAAGATGTCTAACCTTGTAATGAAACAAAACATTTAGTCCATAGATTCTCAACCCACACCCAAACTAGGCAATAGGCATAGGTTATGCACATTGACTCTTGATTGCATTTTAAAGTGCACAAAGTAATTCAGTTTGATAATATATACTTTAATCAGATTTTTTTGTTTAATAAATAAAAACATGCAGGGCGCGGACGCTGCAATGATTGTTCATTTTGTCTTTCTAAGATTTTTAATGTCCACTCCAGATTCCAGAATGGTAGTTGTATAATTATTTTAGCAAGAGTGGCAGAGAGTTTCAGTAACTCAAATTTATGGCCTTCTCTTTCATTCAACAACTCTATACGGACATCATTGATTCCCATTCAATGTAAGTCCGTATCAAATTTCCATTGCAAAACATTCACATCATTGTTTTGTTTTTGATTTTGCTAATATAGCTATAAAACAAAACAAAAAAATTAACAAAATAATAATAATAAAAATTCAACACGGGTAAGTATGTTTCGCCCTTATAAAAACAACCTAAAATGGAATTCCACTATATTTTTCTTCAACTTAATAATTTAAAAAAAAAAAAAAAAAACAATAATGGCAAATCGGCAAATCCAGATTACAGTAAATAAACTCTCTGTATGGCATTGGCATTCTCTAAAATATTGATTGGCTTCACGTGCTAACTACCCACAACTTTGTATTTTTGTATAAATGCACTTATATCGATACATTCCTCAACTCAGTTATTCACAAGGGTTTCTAATTTCAGTAAATATGGGTAGGGCTCCTTGCTGTTCAAGAGAAGCAGGCCTCAATCGGGGCGGCTGGAATGCGCTGGAGGACATGATTCTGACTGAATATATCAGTATTCATGGCGCAGGCGAGTGGAAAAATCTCCCCCAAAAGCAGGTGAATGAATAATGAATTTATGCCGACTATGTTTTAAAACAACATATTTTTATGCAAAATAAGAAGGTTCTTGAAATTTTTTTGATGCAGGTCTGAAGCGGTGTGGGAAGAGTTGCAGATTGCGGTGGTTGAACTATCTTCGACCTGGCATCAAGAGGAAACATTTCTACGGATGAAGAGGAGCTCATTATTAGACTGCATGCACTTCTTGGCAATAGGTATATAGAATTATTACCCAGCAATAATATTAATGTAAATGATCCATCCTGGATCTTATACAGAACTCGAATTTTTTACAAGATCTTATTTATTATGAAGATTCAAGATGTGTAACTCTATTTATAAGATATCATCAAATACAAAAGAAGTTTGTATTGTATATTTTAATTCATGTTCAACTTTTATCTACCAACAACACTTATTCCAAGAGCATCTTGTTGACAGTCAATTATTCTCAAGATCTTATTCATTATGAAGATTCAAGATGTGTAATTCTATTCATCAATATCATCAAATACAAAAGAAGCTTGTATCGTACATCTTGATGCTGTTCCACTTTTATCGACCATCAACACTTATTCCATGAGCATCTTGTGGATGGTCTTTTTGCAACTCTTTGCTTTATGGTTTTACTTAACTCTCTTTTTGCAACCACAATTTCAAAACGCACTTACTCTCATGCATAACTTATCATAGGAATTATCTGATCAACTTAATTAGGTATGATTTCATCAACTTAATTCTCCTGTTTTATATTTTACATTATGCTTTGATGAAATATATTTCAACTTAATCAAGTGTTTTATATTTTCTCATTTTTCTCTTACCTGTTCCTATTTGGTATATGCAGATGGTCACTGATTGCTGGGAGACTCCCAGGGCGAACAGATAATGAAATCAAGAATTACTGGAACTCAAAATTGATCAGGAAAATCAAACAAACCGGATCCAGTCTTCCCCAAACTGAAAGTGTTTATGTGGAAACAACTGCGGTGAGAATAGTAAAACGCAGCCACAAATCTTTGGAAAAAGTACTTTAGAGTATCATGATGGTGTTCAGAATTACAATGCCTCTAAATCATTCTGTGAGTTGTGGGCGAACGAGTTAATGAGTGACTGTGATTTTGATTTAGATGAGGCAAATTTTCCGTCCGCGGAAGTTCAGATAAAATATTCTCCATTTTCTATTTCTAATTTAATGGATGACCAATTCCCATATTCTCAGCGTTCTCCAGAAAGTGAATCTGAAATATCAAAAACGTCGTTATATTCGAATATCTTCTCCTAACTGGAATGTCTTTCATTAAATCAGGAGGATTTCAGAGTGGAGGAGCTGGAGGAAACGGCTGTGTAAATAAGACTTCTAAATAAGGCTTGTATAAAATATAGTATTTTTTGCATTCTAGCATCTCCTACTATTAATTTTTTCCATCCATGGAATATTTTGCATCCTTCTTGATAATTTAATAAGATATTTTTATTATTCATTATTTTATTATGACTATAATGTAAATTTAAAAATACAAGAATATAGGCATATTATATTTATTTACTTGGTGGAAAAATATTAACTAAAATTGTGTTGACATTCTCATAAAACGCGTGAATAATTGTTGTGCCCACAATTTTACGACCTGAAATCTAACCAAAAACTAATAAAATAGGTTACTTATTTATTTATTTTCAAAACATCGCTCCAATCAAGGGTTAAAGTTGACACTCGCTAAGACATATTTTATGATTTTAGTTGTAAAATACTTGTAAATATGTGAAATAACCGTTACACGCGACTTGCATAGTTAAAATGTAACAATCATTTTTAATATATATTTTTATGTAAATTATATTAATATAGTAGCAATCGTATGCAAGTAATGCGGTGTGAATGCTGAAAGGGATATGGTGGAAAAATGATATGTGGAAAGGAGAAGGTAACTGAGAAGTGGAGATGTGTTGGTTAAGGTATTTGATTTGTCGAGGAGATAAGGGAGAGTTGTACAGTATGCTCCACTCTAGATCTATAGGTTGTTGGTTGCCCTAGAGAATGGTGTCATAGGGTAGTGATATGATACACATTTGAGATTAGGGTAGTCTCGAAATGAAATTGAAATGATTAGAGCTCCCCATCAACAATATTGATTGGTATATAAGACAAAGACATGGTGAGAAGAGCTCTCCATCCACCATCATGATGAACTTTGATTGTTTGGCTCAACATCAATTTCTTGTCGGAAGTTCAAGCTTTGTGGTCCAAGCCTACATATTTCGAGCAACAAGAAGATCTACCCATACTTTTTAAGGAAACCTCCTCCACTCCTTCACCGATTTGATATGGATGTAACCCTATTTTCTATAGGGTAAAAGGAGGAAGAAAGTAAAAAAATTAATCAAGCATACACATAACGAGAGGGATCAACCTCAATTTATTGTGTCTTCTCTCAATATTCTTATTTACATGTTAGAGATGGATCTGGTGGTGATGCAAAATTCAAAATCCTCGATAAATTTCCACCATCAAGATGGTCGTAAATGCAGAGCATATTCACCATAAAATATTGTCGATAGGGAGGGGAAATACTCCTAGTGCAAATGCGAGTTCGAGTAATAAAATGTATAAAGTGGATAATCTATATAGTTTCGATATTGTTCACAATGTATATTAAAATATATATTATATAGTATATATACCATTTATAAACTATATATTATAAACTACTAGATATATATGTTGTCTCCTTCGTAGGAAAATAAAGATCCATATCATAGAATGGGAAGAGAACCGCTCCGAGGGGTCAACATTTCAATGCATTGTTGTAATGCCCACATTTTCAATACCAAAATACGAAAGTAAAATTATCGAATAAGTTTTTATTACTTTGATTGTAGACTATAAAACACCACATGGGATCCAAATAAAGAAACTCGACATCACATAGGAAACTTATATAAACATGAACCCACTCATACAATATGATAACATAGGGTACACACCAATGTCTTACTCAAATGACGTAAACCAGGACAATGACCCAATTACAGTAAGAAACACAAGATAGGCATACTCCACAACATGGCCTTTTCATGGTTTACATATTCATTACATTTAGGTTTCCATTGTATGACCTTATAGTTTTCAAGATAATTAAACACATAAGGTTTAAAATTTCCTATTTTTCAAACTTCAATTACTTTATTTTGTAGAGCATTAGTCTTTTAATGGAAAATGTGTGGTTGGTTCTTTTCTCAAATTCCATTAGTTATCCATAGCTCATTTGTTAAATAATTCATTTTAAACAACTTTGAGTCTCCTAATATGCAATTCCCATGTTCAAGGTTTGTTTCTCAAAAATTGTTTAGTTGACTATAATTTTATGAAGAATACATAACATTGGACCCCTTGTTCTTTTACAAATGGGTTGCATGTTTTTGCTTTCACATTTCACCTATATCAGTTTATTTAGAATTCTCTAATTTCTCTTGGTGAAATAAATATATATAACATGACTGTGATTAGGAACATATGTACACACATGCATCTTCTAATATTTGACTTAAGGATTTGTTTGAGAGGGCCGTGTTTACTTGGTTTGGAAAAATACTCGTTATAAGGAGGAAAATTCACAGGAAGAAAAAGGAAGGTTACTATATCAATAGAAAACATATCCCAAGTTCATTTCATAGCATTTTTTTAATACTAACAATACACTCTTTTAATCTTCAAGTTATTATAACAAACTATGTAGGTTAACTAATTAAGTTGTATCATTCTTTATTCACAATCCGTTGCTCCAATTTGGAATTCATATTTTCACAATCATATTACACATGGAAGGGTACATTACACTTGTGTTCCCATTATAGAGATTTTTCTTTGAATTTAAGTGAAGAATTTCACATTTCAAACTACTTTGATTTCATAATATTAAGGATTTAATTCTAATAGCAATAGGTTAATTACCTATTTCGACCATAAATTCTACTTCCGAGTGATTCTAGATTTAATATATTCCTATCTACGCCTAGGGTTTTACTAACTTTTACAAGTCTAACTAGAGTGTGGTCTCGTAACTCACAAAACATTGGCTATAATTGAAGGTATTCCATTCTCGAGGATACAATTTTTTATTTCATTAGCATAGTTGTTTGATTCATATTTATGTAAACAAAGCATGTGATCATGCATCATATTTAGTTTTTAGATTTAGTAGTTTGTTGTATTAGTCATGGACCTCTACTTTATTACATTCATTTAATGATCAAATTTTACATTTTAGTTTGTTTTGACAATGCTCAATGGCATCCCATTTTTTGTAGGGGCATTCCATGATTACTTTGGTCTGGTATTAACATCATTTTGGAACAATTAGTAATCCCTATAACACTTACAAAACACCTAGGGATTTAATACTACAAGGAGTATGACCTCACACAAGACAACTCATTTCAATGCTCTTGGACATGCAAATATAAGTGTATATTGAAAGAGAGATATCCCAAACAACCTTATGAATTTCCAAAAGTCTCCTAGGGACCTATTTCAATTGTTTGGTAAATATGTAAGTAATTCGGTACATAGTCTCCACTCACATAATTTAGATCTCAAAAGAGATCAATCGAATGTACAACCACCAACTATCTTGCAAGGCTTTGGCCACCCACTAGGGTACCAAGGGAAATCACGCACAAGAGGGTTAAACTTATTCAGGATATGGTCATACTTATAACACCTAGGTATGATCACTTCACTCATGCCAAAATGATAGGTTTCACAAAATATATGTACCACCTCATAAAATATCAAGGAAATAGTCCTTAATAAGATGTTTTCAAAGTGCGAAACAAGGAGATGATCAATGAGGTCAAAGTATTTAATAAACATGATCAATGTTTTAGACTCTGTAAAAAGAATCAAATGGGGAGAGGAAGTACATTAAAAGGCAATATAATTTGTTCTTTTAATTTTGTTAGTTTTGATGAGAGGAGATTCTACCTAGCATTGTTTTTTTATAGATAAGATTTGGAGAAGGCTCCGAGGACTATATACATAGAGATGTTACATTGTATGCTCAAATCCAATAAAAACCTATCAAAAAATATCCAAATGAACGCACAAGGAAAAAAACAAAAAACAAAAAAGAACCCAAACTGAACCACAAGACCAAAAAAAAAACTTAGGAGGTAGTGTGAGAACTACTCCAAGTTATACGATGCACTATATGTTTTGGATGGACCAAAATCCATCCATCATAGTTACATTTTTCCTTCTTCCAAAATAAATTTCCATGCAAAGAAATTGAATATCCTAAATCTCGACCAAATCTACAGTGTATTATTCTCGGACTCTTTATTTCCCTACAAATCTTGTTTATTTTCTTTCTTACCATTTCTTCGAGTTGATGTTTTTTCATGATTATTTGAAATTGAAATTTCCCTCCTTTAAAACCTATTATTCCAATCATCATATCGCTTTTAACTATTTCCATCTTCCCTGCCTATCTTTACATCTTCTCTCTCATCAAATTCTTCAAGATTGGGAACAACATAAATATCCTTGCTATGAATAGTATCTAAATCACCCTCCTCTAGACCGTCCTCCATATCAACGTTCTCCGTGCCTAACTCTTATGCCTCACAACACTCTATCCGATCATCTCTGCTTTTTTGACATTTTGGGATAAAAATCCTTGAGCCCTCAACTTCGATATCATGTTCCTAAATGCCATCCGAGGAGTTCAATTTTTTTTTTTGTATTTTGGTTCATATTGCGACACAAATACAGTCGTGTAAAAACTAATCTAGAATGCACTCTCATCGTCGGATACATAGTGATCAAAGCATTCACATAGATATAGAAATCCCCCCAAAAAATTGACCTCCGAAATCTCTAAAGGAAGAGTGCAGAGACGAATCCCAATAGGGAGACATTTAAACACTAGATTCTGTGATAAACCTGGTTCCCAGCGATGAAGACTAAGAGCTACCTTGTCGAAGAACCACGTAACTTCAAGAAGAACCTTTTTCCTATCTTGATTATTTTGGAAACAAAATAAAAACCCTTCCTCTTCAGAGCCCTAACATCAATCGGGAAATCCCATTTCCTTTTACAACACAAGATCTAACATGATATGTGTGATAAACACCGCAGAATTACATTCGCCGAACCTCCTCTGTTAAACACTGCAGAATTAGATTAAACACCGAATAATAATAATATCAAATTTGAACTCATTCGGGATGTATTATTCACAGGTAGAGGTTACATATATAGAGTTTGATCTCCTTGATTCTAGGAGTCAACACTCATCCCACTAATCACTCAGCATCCCACAAATCTCTCCCAATACCTATTCTCACTCAACAAACCTAGAATCTCTCTAAGAGATCTCTACGAGTTGTCACCAACTCATTATTTGCACAATAATAATAATGTTCACAATATTAAAATATTGCTAACATTCACTCCCCTATTGTTAACATTGTTATTTCCACACATACACTCCCCTAATGTGAACAATGTAGAGAAAAACATTCACACGTCTTCTACAGCTTGCCTGCCTCTGCATGCTCATGATCTTGGTATGTTGAACCTCTGTTCACCAAATACGAACCCCTGTTCGACAATAACGGACCTCTGTCCTAGGTACGAGCCCCTGCTCATGAACCTCTGTTCATCCTCTTCAAGAAAAACATGATGCTGCTTTTTCTTGTGCTTTTATCTTTCTACTATCACATATTTACATCAGGAGGTTATAAAAGGAAATACAATTCTGAACAGGAATGTAACATCTGTTCTTATTACAAACAATGAAACACACAACTGAAATACTTGGCCACCAAATCAATACTGCGGCCTCGTCGATGGTGCCTGACGAGAGGTCGCCGATTAACCTCCTTCCTCCGTTGCCTCGACCTCCATTTTTGCTTTGCTTTACTTAGCATAAAGTATAGTCGAGGACGATACGCGTTCCTGTCGCGATACGGGGCGGGGGTCGAGGCGGAGCCCCCAAGCCAGAATGGTTTTCATTTGTGTTTTCTCCTAAAAATAGAGTGTCGGATTACACCGAAAATGCACTCATTTGTCCTTTTTTTTTATTTTTATTTTTATTTTTTTATAGCAATTTTTCGACTCTTCGCAAAACAACACAATTTGTTAAAATAACTCGATGACACCTATATGATGAGTGAAAATACTTATGCAACATTAATAGGTATAAAAGGTATTTTTAGTATCAATAATACTAGACAAGTTTTGACTCCTAGACAATGATGACAATAACAGCATTAGGAAGCCTATATAACCGACTTATAGCCAGGGATTTAAATTTATAACAACTGTCACTTAAAACCAATTATTAATGAAAATACTATGGGCTGGAGAAATAAACTAAACCGCTCATTTTTATGAGAGAGAAAAAGACAGGAGTTTGTTGTAGATGTTCTCCACTACAAATTTGAATCTAGAACTGCTTTGTGAGATGTCAAGCGACTATATTTTGTGCATGCACATATAGGTCTGCATCTAAGGCATGTATAAACTGCTTCGGGACAAATTTGGTTCACCCAATCCGCATAACCGGCACACAACTCATGCAAAGACCGAGATCCACACACAAAAATGATCCTGAACGCTGAGATATCTCTCAGACTGTAAATTTGATCTTTCAAATATACAATAACAGGCAATAACAATATCAACTCTGTTCATTGAACCATGGAGAACCAAATGTGATTGAGGGAGTTGCTTGATCGCTGGAAATACGTGGATGAAAGTGAAGAAATAGAAATGATGCCACACGGACAGATCACAGGTCTGTATGTCGATGGAACACCGAATCAACTGAAACAGAAGATGATTGCGCTTCAATGCACCCGATCTATGAAGCCTCCCACGCAAAACCAATTCTCCTTTATTTATCCATGCGGGAAAGCCTCCATTATAGTGCATGTAATCTTTGTATTAGAAAACTGTATCATTTCTCTGTACTCTCGAATATAGCAAATAATAATACAAGATAGTGTCCTCCTGTATTCGTTTGCAGATCCTCACAATAGTGATTGCCGTATTTTATAGATCCATACCTGAAATGGAAGGCTTCAACTTCTACCACTATAAATTATAAATCCAAAACTAATTTCACATAATAACGAGGATTCAAACAGGTGATGTGTTGAGGAACATCCAATATGAAAATCATAAACAACTACTGAGTGCAGATCTGAATGACTCTCATATTTGAATGGATCTAAATGGTGATGATTGTAAAAATGAATAGCACAGACATGCAAGGAAATACGGTTAAAATCACAAAACACGGCCTACAGTCTGTCCATTTCCAGGCACTCGTGCCTTATGCAGACGTCTGGAGGATGTGCTCACTGTTAGAGGGTGCATACAGATCAGGGGGACGTGCTGGAAACTTGGATTGATCTCTTGTCAGATCTGAGCCACCATACTGCAATGCAGAGAAGTCAATGCTACCTCCAAAGGTATCCAGGATGAACTTCGCCGATACCAATGATAAACACCGCAGAATTACATTCGCTGAACCTCCTCTGTTAAACACTTGCAGAATTAGATTAAACACCGAATAATAATAATATCAAATTTGAACTCATTCGGGATGTATTATTCACAGGTAGAGGTTACATATATAGAGTTTGATCTCCTTGATTCTAGGAGTCAACGCTCATCCCACTAATCACTCAAAGATCCCACAAATCTCTCCCAATACCTATTCTCACTCAACAAACCTAGAATCTCTCTAAGAGATCTCTACGAGTTGTCACCAACTCATTATTTGCACAATAATAATAATGTTCACAATATTAAAATATTGCTAACAATGTGTTCATCCTTTTACCATAAAACCCGCCAATGAGTGCAAATTTTAATCTTTCCCTAGGCTTGTCAATAACCAATCTGGAATTTCTAATCGTGGATCGCCATCTTTCCATTGATGGGAAAGCTTAACATTCTCCGGATTATCCTCACTAAATAAAATTGCAGCCCAGTTCTCCCTAGAATTGTGGTTGTTAAATAAATAAACCAATAATTAACACGGAAAAATATTAGTTTTATATATTTATTACATAGGTATAACATTGAGAAAAAGTTAACATCTAATTCGACACTATAAAATATAGCCACATTGGTATTCCCTTTTCAAAATATAAAAAGAAAAATTCCTAAATAACAATGCATATAATTATTCTATGGTAATAAACATGTGGCAAGATGAATATAACTTTACATTGAAAACTCATTAATTACAACATATCATATCTAAAAAATTCTTCTTGTTTGGATTACCTGCATTAAAAAAATGTTGCATCGGTCTTAATACTGAGTATGGAAATCCCCTACACTTTAGCATAAATTCCATGCATGCATCATTTAAAACAATAGGAACAGACAATAGAGAGAGATAAAGATAGGAGAGAGAGATAGAAGAGTAAGGGTAGGAGGAAGAAAATCTAGGATTCATTTTCTTTTCAAATTACCGTAACATCTTGTATCCAATTTTCATTTCATTTCAAATCATATAAATTTTGACCCATTTACATTTTCAAAACCCAATCAATATTTTAATAATTATCTCTAGAGAGAGAAAGGGGAAGATAGAGAAAGTCTTGATTTCATTTTCCTTTCTATTCATCATATCATAATCACATACATTATCAAAATTTCATTTCCTTTCCAACCCAAGACATTTATAACTCATTTAAATTTTTAGAATGAGTCAAAATATCGAGTTACTTCTAGAAAGAGAAAAGGAAAGAGAGAGAAACATCATAATTTAAGTGCCTACAAATTGGGATTGAAAACACTTGGTTTAAGTTTTATCATGAAGTTTGAGGATTCCTACTTACTCTCTCATTTATAGAGAATTCATCATGTCTGACGAGAGTTAATTACAACGAGAAGAGCTCAAGTTATAAGGGAAAGTTTGGGGCCAATTATCATAAATGGTCAGAAACTCTTGTTGCACAACAACTAGTGTACCCCAAAACCCACTCATAATATTATTTACTGAAGGTGTTATTAGTGAACTGAAGTTGGGTTACGATCCTCTTGTTGGTAGTTTAGAGGTTAGAGGTAGTGGTTTTTCAATTTTTCTCAAGCTAAGTGGAAGCGTAAGCCAAAACCAACAATATTTTATTAAAACGACCACGTCACTATAATTGACTGATAAGCTAAGAGGGTTTAGGAATCCAACTTGTAAGTGTATTAAATATTTCCAACAACTCAGTTAAGGTTCCCTATGGTGTTCCATGTTAGCATGGGTCATGCAAATATTTTTGGTTTTGCGGTAAGTTAGGGTGTGATGCTCCATGTGCATGACTTTTTTAGTGTCAAATATTTTATTTTATTTTATTTTATTGATAGTTCCAAAATGAAATCGGATTTTATCAAGGTTTGGGGTTACATTTCCTAATAATCAACATTTAATTTCAAAATAAAAGAAATGATGAAAGCATTATTTAGAGAAGGAGAGTAGCAAAAGTCTGTACCTTTTTCACACAAAACTTGTGGTCACCACATTTGATGAGGCTGCATAACTTGCCACATTAAACATGTCTTCATTTAAACACATTATTCCCGCTAACATAACACTTTCCAACAAAATAAAGCCCACTTTTCTACAGCCACTTAACATGCTATTATCCTTGGCAACAAACACTTTAAACGTGACCGAAGCTCCAACTTACCAACTTCAGCACTTATGTGGTCCCAAGATAATGAAACAACCAAACAACCATCAGGTCATATGCTTATGTGATTCTTTGACTTGTTCCACAATCCCCCCATTTGACACAAAATAGGGAGGACATTGGCAATGGTTGTGGATAATGGCTTCCCCTACTAGTTACATTTGCTTGGAAGCTCCTATGGCATTTAACAAAAAGGACCATTTCGTGCATATCCAACTACCATGGCACTCCATGAGATGACATCTAGCTGAAGTATTTATTTGCAACACCTTCTAACCCCCTCATAAATACCATTTTTTGCATATTAAGAAAATAATACATTTCCAAGAGACCACATTTTTTTTTCTTTGGGTAATATGTAAAACCTTTCACGTGGCTTGAGCTATCTATCACATTTTTAGACCATCAACTAGATAACTTTTAAATGCAACATCTTTCAAGCATCTAGATTGATGTTTGAATATCTTGTTTGGCATCAGTAAAGGAAATGCTAACAAGAATGAATGCGAAAGGCGAAAAAAGTTTTTACGTAGAGGAAGAGTGAAAGAGACAAAAATGGTAGAGAAATACGTGGGACAAGAAGAAAAAAAACTTTCAATGTCTTAATATATAAAACAACTAAGGGAGAGGAGCCAATAGTGGAGCATGGACCAATAATGGTGAGGGTATTTATGAAGTGAGTGACTAGTACATGTACATTTTTCATTCAACATTTTAAAAAAATTAACTAATAAAATGTGTCACATCAAATCACATCAAAAATCACCCAATCACATGATGCCACATAAGTGGAAAAAAATGCATGACATAATGCCCTACTAATGGTCCACCCTTTTTTCCTTTGTATGAAAAACTACTTGATTTAAATCCATTTAAAAACCACTTTCCATAAAATAAAAATGCTCAAAAAAATATATTTAGATTAAGAAAAAAAAATCTTTTAAAGGGTTTTTTTTTCAAAATTTGATGTAGTTAAATGTGTGTTGACACCCTCAACTTGGGTGCACAACCACTGGCTCCTCTCCTTACTCCAAATAAAAGATAATGAACAAGTTCAGGAAATGGCATAGGAAAAAGGTTACATTTCACGTAGTACATTTTCTTAGAAGAACAAGAAGAAAATTCAATACATTAAGACATTACACCTGAAAACCGCACCTCCTAATCCTCAATGTTTTTTCCTTTCCTTTTCCTTAGCATATACAAACAAAGAAGTAGTAGGCATAATTTTCCTTTCATCTCAGAGACACATAAATCTTTCTTAATGGCATAACTACGAGATCCAGAAAATCAATTTGTATAAAGTAATATGAGGAGATAATTATAATATAGATTTATCTACAAGTGCGGGGATGATTTAACCCAGAAGGGACCGATGGAGGATGACTATTAACAGAGCTTCACTTTTCTTGGGTTCAAGAAACATTTTTTTTTTAAATTTAATCGTGAAAATGCAAAGATTGAACTTTTACTTGTTTCACCCTTCCAATATCTACTAAACTCCCAATGTTAACTAGGGGTTCCTTATGGTTCACGCCTCTGGACCTCAAATAAAGTTCTTGGAATATTATTCAAGGAAAATGACAGGTCTGAAAGTTTATTTAAGATGTGTTGCTTCCTTTCTCGAATTGATAGGTTCCCTTAAAAACGTGGCTGAGGGGTTGAAATGGAGGGAATTACAATTGCCTAATAAAAATGGGTTTTTGCATATAATTTAAGTTCAACAAAGTCTCTACTTATAAGGGTATTTCCAAGTAGTAAATCATGGATATGAAATTAATAGACATGGATGGTCATGATAAATTTGAGGTTGTTAATAAAAATTGTTAAAGGTATGGAAGAGACCATCTCACATCAATGTGAAAGTCAGAGGTGCACCAAATTTCTATCTACAAAAATATCTTCGGCGTAATTAAATCGGAGTTTGGAGATGGGCATATATAAAATTATGTTTGGTTTACTAATTTATGTATAAAATGTACATGGTGAATACATTATTGAATATAAATGAGAAGGAATTTTTTAATGCTTGGACATAAAATCATATTATTTTTTCGCCTACATAATTTTTTTCATCTATATAGGAACATTCCTTTTGGAAATGGGGACAAAGGTTTTTGAAATCGTCATCTTTACCACCTTTGTTTATAATATCACTATCAATTTTTATATAAATTAATATTTATAATATATTAATATTTTAAAATTATATATTACAAATGGAAAAATAAATTAAACTTTTTTTTTACATTTTAATCACATTGTACTCTTTTGTGCAAAAGCATACAAATCACAATCACATGTCACATTCTATTAACCATGTAATTATTTTTTCATACCTATTTAAAACTAATAATTTTTCATCGATAAAAAACCTCTTATGTGAATCATTTTTGGAAAGTTAAATCGTGAATGCCATCATCACTCCACCCACTTGACTTGTGAGAATGCGAGAGAATCCCACAACATGCATTGAAAATTACGGGGTTGATATATGTGGGACTAATGGAATATGGATTGGGTGTGGTTGTATGGATGGTAATAATGCGGGTGCTTAAGCGGCCAAAATATGGTTACGTAACATGGGTAATTGAGGTAGCAATCCTCTCCGTAGACACTTTAACCCACACTTGAAGACCATGCACTCAAAAAAAAACCACCCGATGCCTAATGCATTGGACGACCATGATGATTTTGAGGTGGTTGATACAACATGTAAATTGGAGGGCTAATATCGGTGCATGTCATTAAGGCTATCATAAGTTGACCATGTTTATAGCCACAAAAATCAATATCGAAGTAAATATAGTTTAGAACCTAAACGGCACAAAAATATAGTTTAACCCTTAAATTTTCCCACTATGAATTGGAAATCTATTGACAATCAAAACTATGAATTGAAAATAAAACCTATACCATTTTAATTGAAAGCTTGAAATTTTACATCCCATTTGTGACTCAGAGCACATTTAGTGGAAAACATTTATCGCTTCACATTAAGTGGCCAAAATCTGATTCCTCAAGGTGGTCAATGGAGGAAGTGACCTTCTCACAAACCCTTAAATATTCACAATCACATGTCACATTCTAGTTATCATGGCAATGTTTTCTGCATACCCATATGAAACTAATATTATTTTATATGATAAGAGGCCTCATCTTTGCACGAATTTCAAAAATTGCAATCGTTAATGCCATCATCACTTCACCCACTTCACAAAATGCAGATAATTTCACAAAATACATGAATAATTACAAGGAATTTTTGTGTAGGGTTAATGGATTTACGTATTTGTGTGGATGTAAGGATGGTAACCATATGAGTACTTAAGAGGCCAAAATCATTTTCCGTAATTTTGGCAATAGAGGAAGTGACTTTATCTTTAGAGACGGTAGCCCACATTAGACACCAACAAACAAAAAAACCACTCAACCTGCCACATTGGTGGATGGCCACGATGAATTTGTGCTTGTTGACATGACCTACGAAGTGAAGCACTAAGATCGGAGTGAGACGGTATGGATGTCGGAAACTTACCATGTTTCTAGTTGGGAAAATGAATTTTGACGTAAATATAGTATACACCCTAAATAACTATAAATGTTGTTTAAACCTTTAAATTATACTACTATGAATTACAAATCTACTAACAATCATGAACTATGAAATGAAAACAAAATGTATATAACTTTAATTTAAAGCTTGAAATATTAAATCCCATTTGTGAATTAAACCATGTTTAGTGGAAAATATTTATCACTTAACATTAAGTGGCCAAAAATATGTTTCTGTAAGGTGGTCAATGGAGGAAGCTATCTTCTCTCTAGACACGTTAACACACGTTGGAAGCTAACACCCACAAAAAACCACTCATCTTGATGCCAAATTGTACGACCACTATATGAAAGAATTTGTTAGGTATGCAAAGAGAATTTAAACTAACACCTAGTAGTCCTAAAACAAAGCTAAATCAAAATCTATACATCATCATGCTTAGAGCTTAAACAAGACTAATCTACCAACATCGTTGCATTATAACATGAATAAACATTCAAACTAACATGCTAATTCATTAATCTCTATCTCTATTGAATGCTAATCAAATGAATTGAACCTATTTAAATCCTTAGCAATCAAAGGGTTGATTGTATGCTTGAATCCCAAGGTTTTGAAGAATGGACTCTTGCCAATCCATGGCTATAAGTCCATTTGACATATCTCCACATGACTTTAAACTTGGAGGCATTAATGCAAGAAATGAAAATTGCTAGCTCCTCCAATGAATGATGCTCTAAGATGATAAAATGGTTATAACTTGGACTCTATTCTTATTTAGGTGTAAGAAGAAAGGTAGGAGAAGGGCTTGTTATATAGCCTAATGGATAAAAGAATCTCTACATCCGTTTACATGTGAGATAATAGAGAGGTTGGGTTAGTTGTGGATAAAGGACATGTAAAAAGGGTTGAGTCGACTTTAGGAGAGTTTAGGTTGTCCTCTAGTAAATCATGGGGTTTGAGGAGAATTATTAATTAACCAAATTGATTAATTAATAGGTAAGCAAGCTTATAAAAGCTTTTAGAGGAATAGTTAGTATGATTTATGTTATGAGAGGATTTTATTCAAATAAATGACAATTTATAGACTAAATAGAGAGAAAATTAATTAATTATTTCTAATTAATTAATCAAGATAGAAAAGGGTATTAATTAATTAGAATTAATTAATTAATTTAGATATAAAGGTGAGCTTAATTAATTAGAAATAATTAATTCATCTAGATAGAAAGGGGAGATGATTAATGGAAGGTCACTAATTGGCGTCATTGTTGGATAAAAGAGTTAATTAACTAACGTAATGTAATTAATTAACGATGATAACAAAGAAAATGTGTGATATTGATGATATGTCATTAATTTGTAGAAAATGGTATAATTAGCGCAATCTAATTATTTAAATTGCTCACTAAGTTATAGGTGTCTACATTTGCCCCTCTTTGAGTGGCATAAGTGACGCTACTTCAAAGATAGTGAAAAATAAAATTTTGAAGGTGTAGAAGAAAAGTTAGTAGAAGTGTAATTCCCACATTTTACACACACAAATACAACAGTAAAAATACCAGGATAATATTTTTTTCTTACATTCATTGACTAAACAATACCACAAGGGCTCAAAGTAGAGAAAATCAACTACATATTAGACACTTACATAATTCATTAACGCACATAAACACACTACAACACCATATACATGTCGATGCCACACTTTCCCCAATGAGCGAATACTAACAATGACCCAACCATAAGAAGAAGACCCAAGGATTGGAAAACCCACAACACATCATTACCATGATTATATCTTAATTACAATTAACATTCCAAGTACATTAATATGCAAGAATAATATTATCCTTTTTCCACCTACAGGTTTTTAAGTTCATTTCACATTCAACTTACAGTTTACCATTTAAGTTGGCTCTTTATCCCTTATGAAAATCTCCATAACTTATATAATTATTTTTCATATTTCAAATTGCATACAAAGTACCTAATTCTCTTGTTCTTATGTTAATATTATGCTTTCCAAATGTTTATTCAAAATTTAAATTTTACCCTTGCTACACAAGTGAATTGGACATGATACCAAGAAAGAAATCTTAGGATTTAAGGAAGATTTAGATTCAAGATACATTTTTCCCATAAACATTCTTCGATCATGGTATATTTATTTCCCATCATAGTTAAAAATAGTTCAAATACTTTTTGAATCCATTCAACATTTCCACATTAAGAAATTATATTTAGATTTATATATATCTTTTGTTTTCTCAAAGTTTGATCACACCAAGGAAAATCATATTTCTTTTTAACACAAGTAAATGTCTAATTGAGTTACAAGGACTCCAAGAGTGACATTATTCCTAACCTCGAATATCGTTTTACTCTTATATGCTTTACTCTAACATCACACTATGGTCTCATTAATAGCATCACTTTATAACAAAATAATTATGAAGGTACTTGTCTAACATCTTGAATAAGTACATGATTGGAAGTATTATAAACTACACATGAACCACAAGTGATTTATGTTCAAGGTAAGATCCCATGTTTCTACATTTCACGATTCCACATGTGAAATTTATTTTATTCTTAATATCATAAAAGGGCATAACAAGGGATTAAGGGACCAAGATTTCGATTTCGTGGTTTCTCTAAAGTCAACATATTTCAAATCAATTTTGTTTCCAAGGATCTACTAACCATTTTATACCCATAAGCTAACCTCTTAATTGATTGAGGTTTAGTTAAATTTCATTTTGCACTCACGAATCTAAGCCCTATTATGGATGAGATTAAGGTGAAGTACAACAAATTTTAGTTGTGAGCATTAATTATCTTTTAGGATGATAGTGTTTTGCAAACTAATGCAGCTAGAATGAGATGGAGGGTACAATAAGTGTTAAAAATTAACTTGATTAGATAATCCCAACTTCTAAAGGTTACTTTCAAGTGTAGTTAGTGATATTTTTCACTTGACATGTAAGTCAGACTTGAAGAGAAAAGAATCTTCTTGTTACACGCATGATAACCAATCTTGGAAGGGAACCACTTACTATAGATAATGTTTGATCAAGTTATTCTTAAGTAATGGTTTCGTGACAATGACACTAAATATATAGGTTGTGGCAGTAACTTGGTTAGGATTCTTATTTAGTTAAGATAGAAGGTGTCATTGATCATACATGTTTAAGTTCATTCTAAGGTTTTAGTTTTCTATGCAAAAAGAATAACACAAGAGGGTTAGTTATACAAAAATTTTGTACTAGGGTTGATTAATTTGCTTAGATTTATTTATTGGATTTTCATGGTAAAGGAAACAACGCACCAATTAATTAATCAACTATTGCACACTGGAAATGCACTACAAGATATTACATTCAAATTCATTTAACATATCCAACTTTTTCCATATGCAAATCTAAATAAAAAAGGTACCCATGATTAAATGCACATTTCCCAAGGCATTCCTAAAACTAGCATCTCATACATATTACCGAATTTCAAATATAAATTTCAGTAACATGGCAATACATTACACATATATACATTTTTCAATAACCTATATAAATTACAATAATAAACAATGGATTACACCACGCCTTTTCACCATCTCACTTCCACCCTGCAAAGCCATGTGAGCATGAAATCAACGATAAATCACTGGCATGACATCCACCCAAATCTAGCATAATTAACATTTTTAGTTTCTCATTTACATAATAACATTAATAATTTGTATTCGAAAGGAGAAGGTTAGAGACACATATTTATTTCATTTTAGTTCACTTCATTTCTTAACCAAGGAGAGAGAAAGAAATAGGGAAGAGAGAGAAACACTATTTTTCCAAAAGTTCAATTTCACATAACAAGTCACACAGAGAGTTTCAAGCAGTTAATTACAAGTGTCAAAAAGTTTCCATGATGGTTTGGAAACCCGATAGGGGTCCTACAACTTTATTTTTACATTTTCCTGTAAGTTGCAAAATGCTCAATTTAGGCTCGGAGGCTAAGAAACCACTTTCAAACGTCATCTTCCGATGATAAAACACACAATGGGTAAATTTATGCATATCCCCCTATACACCAAGGATTCACAAGAATCGACGAGAATTCAAAAATTGCTAACCACTTATGATTGGCAGCTATTTTTCCAAGGCCATCGATCATAATTTGCCTAGTTGTAAACGATCAAAATTTATCTTAAGGAATAAAAAATCATGTCCAAAACTACCATTCAATGGATGAACGTGCAATGAGAAAATTCCTACAACTTCTACTATATATGGAGAATTCATCGAGTCGGCGATGAAATTGAGAACTGGTAAATGGGCTTCACAAGGCAACGGGTTTTCTAGAGACACGATCATAATTGGTACAATTTGACCTAGTCAAATTGCGATTGGAGGCCTACAAAACTTCTTAGCTAAAATAACTAGGAATTTGATTTTCCCAAACCAAAGCTTCTAGGAAATTGTCTAGTAAAAATACTAGAGGTTTTCAAAGGCAGATAAGAATTTTGTTGCTCAGGGTTTAAACGACAGGTCAAAACGAAAGCCAACTTTTCAATTTTAACATCTCCCTAAAAGTGCAAAATAGATTGATATATATCCTAGAGATGCGAGAAAGAGAACACAAATGGTAAAACGAGGTTGAGATAATGCTTAATGTAACTCTCTATATAACAAATAACACATACGCACTTGACATCTCATGTACGAGGTTCATAGTGTTGTTTTGAAAGTATATGGAAATTGAATAATTTTAACTTACAACATAGATAAAAAGGTTGTTTTAGTTAACGAATCATCTAGATGTTGCCAATACCAATGACATGAGCACCAAATTTTGATACAGGTCTAGTCTAGTAGTGCATAAGGTTATGGTCGCAACCACGAATAACGAATGAATTACAAGTCGGTAATGTAAATCATAAGGAGTTTTGTTGTATTTTTTCTAACATTCTTATTACAAATTTTTCCATATTGTGTCTATTATAAATATATTGTGTAACGTTATTACTAAATTGTATTGTGTGTATTATTATTTAAATGAGATGTGAAACTCATTTAATAATAATATAGTGTGAGTGAATGTGAAGTTGTAATAAACAACTCACGGGTAGTTTGATAGAGTTGAGTGAGAGAATAAAGGGATAAGGAGTGATTCTAGGAGATAGACTAGAGAGAATTGAGGGATTGGTGTTGACACCATCTTTATAGGAGTTGTTATCTCTATATAATGTAATCACTACTCTATGTAATATATCCCATATGTTTTGAATCAGATTATTATTTACGGTGTTTTTTTTTAAGTTTTGTGCAATAGCTCTACCAAAAATAAGATTTGGTATCAAAGCGAGTTCTATGGGAGGATAGATGAATTGAGGGCAACATTGATTTATGTCTTGTTTCCTATCATATGAGAGTCTGTGAAGAATTTATAAGCATAGTTTGATTTAATTTTTTGTATAGTTGAGATCTTGCATTCATCGGTCTTGGCATCAAGGATTTTGCACTCAACTTTAGATTTGCAGGCTCATTTTCTGTCTATGTCCAGATAATAGTTGCAGACCCCATGATTTTATTTTGTGTGTCAGTGTCGTGTTTGTATATGGTTGAGAAGGAGCCATGATCTGATATACCTGCATTTGAGATCTAATCAGATTCCACGAAGTGAGAAAAGTAGAGAGCTAAGGGGAAATCTCCCATGACCTGTGCATACAAAGTGGGTTAAATTTTCAAAGCTGTTATGTCAGACTAGCAACCTAGAACGACATACAAAAAGGATCTTCAACACTGCAAACAACGAAGCAATCCACGTGGAGTATCCCATGCATCTATATCCTGGTATTGACATCATCTCGCATATTCATTTTCTCATTTTGAGAAACCTTGTGAATCAATGACCAGTGGTTACGATTTCAGTTTGTAATCCGGATCTGCATTAGGAGAGGTAAATTAGTTTATTTTCCTTTTTTGGATGCAATAGAAAAAACATAAGGAGAATTTTTTTTGTGCCATTTTTGGAAAAGGTCTGGAAATATTTTGAGATTTGGACTTATAAGTTCTGTAACTTTCAGCTGGTAACTCAGATCCAGGTGCCATTTTTTTGAAAACACATATTTTTATTTATCTCTATGCATTGATCAAGTTATTTATGCTCCCAGAGACATTTTTTTATTTTTTATATTTTGAATTTTAAAAAAAAAAAAATTAGCATTTAAAGTTTATTGTAAGGGTGCATTATCGGTTGAACCCGACACCCATGAGAATTGTGTATTGAGCCTCAAAGATAAATTTTCTAAGTAGCAAACTGATGGAGGCTAGAGGCAACGGAGGAAGGAGGTTGATCAGTGACCTCTCGTCAAGCACCATCGACGAGGCCGTGGTACTGATTTGGTGGCCAAGTATTTTCAGTTGTGTGGTAGATAATAAAAATAGATGATACATTCCTATTATTGTAATGTGTGAAAAATTCCTATATGTAACCTTTTGATGAAAAATATAGTGGGGAAGTAAAAAAAACACATGTAGACATGGATCTTGAAATGGTTCATGGAGATCCAGAAAACCACATGAGGTGAACAATAGAGTGGAGAATTGTTCATGTCCAAGTTGGTGGTAAACCTGTTGTAAAACCATAGAAGGTTGAGCATTTCTCCATTCATTTATATCGGGGTCTTGAGCTACGGGCGTCTTTGCGCAGAGGTTGGTATTCTAGTGAGATGTGAAAAAAATTTCTACCTTGTTCACATTAGGGGAGTGTATATTAGGAATTAATAATGTTAACAATAGGGGATTAAATGTTATGAATATATTGTGTAACATTATTAATAAATTGTATTGTGTGTATTATTATTTAAATGAGATGTGAAACTCATTTAATAATAATATAGTGTGAGTGAATGTGAAATTGTAATAAACAACTCATGGGTAGTTTGATAGAGTTGAGTGAGAGAATAAAGGGAAAAGGAGTGATTCTAGGAGATAAACTAGAGATAATTGAGGGATTGGTGTTGACACCATATTTATAGGAGTTTATATATATATATATATATATAATGTAATCACTACTCTATGTAATATATCTTGTATGTTTTTAATCGGATTATTGTTTACGGTGTTATTTTTAAGTTTCTGCAATAGCTCTACCAAAAATAAGATTGTCCTCGATAGAGGGTTTAAGTTTATGCTTGGCTACCAAGTGTTATTTGGATTACATAAGTGCCATATTTTTTTGGTTTTGAAAAGCAATTTTATATAAAATAATCGAATGTGAGATACCCAAGGTTTTAAATTTATTTAGTTACAAATGTAAAACAAAATTACGAGAATTATGAACGATGAGCGAAGAAGGTATGAGGGGCTCCAGGATCACAACACCAAAGTTGTGCACGTCACCTCTGAGAGTGGCTATCCAAGATTGTCCATATTCAAGTGAGATGTATCCAAGTGTTCCCACAAGTTCTGTGGTCACATGTGTGTCATATGGAAAAATCAGCCTTGATAGGCTGAAATCTGCTAAATGGCTTCAAATTTTTCATTTAAGAGAATATTGCTTGATTCAATATCCTGATGCACTATATGAGGTTTGCATACCCTATGCATATATGCCAATCCTCTACCTGCTCCTTAAGATACCTTTATCCTGCTATTCTAGTCAATTATCACACCTCCATCTAGCCTTTCATGTAACCAATAATCCAAGCTTCCATTTTCCAAGTAAGAGTAAATTAGCAACCGATCATTCCCATGTAAGCAATACCCTTGCAAGGAAACAATTTTTTTGTTGGGCTCTTGACAAAGCCTCCACTCCCAATGATTTTTTCCTAATCAAAATTGATTGTCACCTTTAAGATATCTGCAACTATAATTTCCTAGTATCATAATGAATCAAATCACCCCTATAATTTATTACATGAGGTATTTGAATGAATAAGTAGATGGTGTGCACAGAGATGTTACAGGGAGCAAAAACAACACTTTTGATGAGCATTTTTCTGTGATATTTGATGAGGTGATTTCACAAAACACTATTTGACTAGAATGAGGTTAGGGCTGAGTTGTTTCAAGAATAAAATGCATCCCCACGAGTCCTCTATATCCCAATTCTCCTTATTATTTACAAAAATTGTCTTCCTCCACATCTCTAATAGAGAAAAGGAAAGGGAATAGATGGCACCACTCAACTACCCACTAGATCCCTTGAAGTGGATGAAAATAATTCATAAGACAAAAAAAAAAAAATTAATTTGACCAATGATTCATGAGGAAGCTTGTACCCTTCTCTAAAGCTCCCATTTTGATAGAGGCTACCCAAGAGGCTAGGAAAAATAATATTTCCATTATGCTTTGATGGATGTCCATGCCTTGTTCTAGCATTCACTTTTTTACAGGTTGGGAGGAAGCTGGAAAAGGATGTGGAGGTTGAATTTACACTTGCCAATAATTTTTTTCAAAGGTTTCTAATCCTTTTCAAGAGACACCTTACATTTCCCTAATTGCAATCTATCCAATTACTGCCAAAATTATAATGTTAGCTTGGTTTCAGCATGGTTGAATGCCTTTGGATCTCCAAATAAATTATTTTATTAATGTGCAAGGAAGATGACAGTCCGAAAAGCCGTGAACCGCCTACCCTCCCGCCACATACCACCCTCGTCACGCATCCTCATTAATACTCTCCAACCACTCCCACTCAAATTCTCCAATGTTTTCCCCTTGTTTATTATTATTATTGTTTTTGTTATTATTATTATTTAAAAAAAAAAAAAACTAAGAAATACAAGAAGTGAGAGATTCCCCCTTGAGTGTCGATGGGGTGATTAAATAAGGTGATTGATGATAAAAAAGGTGAGAGAAATGGATAGAAGAATGGGTAGGGGCAAGATGCCCTAGGTAAATCAAAAGAATAATGTTGATAGGAGGGTGATGTAGAAGAAATTTGGAGAAGAAGAGAAAATAACTAACTTTGATCTGTTTCATTGAAAACAACCTTAGTGTCATCATATTGTTAAATATCTATGTCATCGGTCCTTAGTAAAAATATAAGCATAGGAAAAATTAGAATTACATGAAAAGCCATACTACAAACAAACATCCATTGTTGAAAACACCAACCGAATGCAAAGCATACAAAAAACAATGCAATATGAGAACTTAACAAGCTCATTTAACATGGAAAATAAGTACAAACACACATATTCCAACCAATAATGCTAAAGAAGGTTGTACAAATGTTGTTTTTGTCAAGATGAAGATCCCCAAATGTTCGTGATTGATGAAAATGGTGAAAAATGAATGCCCTAGCAATGATACATACATGGGGAGGTGAAAATGGGCACTCGAGTCTAATGATAAAGTGTTCGTGTGTAATGAGATAGTATCAGGAAACTAGATGTACCCCAAAGTACTGACAAATCAAGTAGGCTAGCTTTGTAAATGGTTGTAAATCAAATGATCTATGAGTCATTTGATCTATGAACATGTGAAAATTCCAGCAAGATATGGAATGAATACCATGTGCAAGATACAAGTTTTAGCCATTATGAGATGGTTTACCTAGTTTTTCAAATTTTACAATATTTAAGATAATTGAATTTTTAATTTATTTTTAAATTGATTTTTAAAATTTTTTAAATATTTTTTTAGACTTTTGACAGTTTGGATAGAGAATAAGCTAGAAGAATTAGCAATAATCTCCCAGATTAAAATTAATTCCCCAAGGAAAAGAAAGAAGCAACATGTGACAAATAATGGACCAACACAACGAAAAGATAAACAAAATAATTATTGAATAAAAAATAATTATTCGATGGAGTGTGCAGAAGAAGCGACATCGCCTAGGAGTCATAAAATTGTCCTAGTGAGAAGAAATGAGTACCAGGTGGCTAATAATGCCCAGTATGACAAAAAAATTAAATAAAATAATTATTCACGATGAGTAGAAGAAAAATTAGAGTGTGATGTTATATGGTTTGATTTCACACTTTGTATGTATCATGATGATAGTTGAGATGTTTGTACCACATGTGTTTGATTTTTACATGATAGATTCATAGATGATATCAATTTTATTATACATGTGATGCTCTAGATTAGTTTGAGATGACATGATGATATTATTGTAAGGGGAAATATTTTGATATTTGTGATCCCTCTTTCACCCAATTGATGATACGGTGTGCGATGATTAGCTTAGCATTCATATATGATGTATATTTAGTTGTTTATTTAACATGATGTATAGATGATGTTAGATGTGATGCTATTGATGGAGATATGATGATGTGATAACAAAAATTTGTACATGCAACAAGTAAACACAATCAAATGTTAACAAACCTATCAAATATATAATGATAAACAACATGAAATAAAATAATTATGTACAAGTATTTACAAGAATGCAAAAATAAACTTCATATGCACAAGTAATAATAATCCAATATAAGTAAGAAAATATGAATCTTAACAAAGTATGTCGAGAAACAAACTGTACAAATGTACAAACAAGCAAAGAATTATATAAGGAAACAAAGTACATAAATAAATTTTAAAAAAGAAACAAGAGAAAATTAGTAAAGTAAAGCTACGTTTTTGTGGTACTATTTTTCTATTATTTTGGATTTTGATCATATTTGAATGTTTTAGCGATTTTTAAACATATTTGAATGCTTTTGCAATTTTCTAAGGTTTTCTTTGAAGCTATGCATAGGTAACCGAGAAACGTGGATGCCCTCAGCGTTAGATGGAGAATATACAAGGGCAGGCACCACATGTTTATAAACATGAAGGTGAAGTCATAGAAGTGCCCCTAACTTTAGATGGGGAATAAATAAAGACCATACCTTCATCAATTTACAAGAGGAGGAAAATCCAGATTAAGGCTTGACAAGATAGGTTCATAGGAAATCTCGGATGTAGGTGCGGAACTAGCCCTAGGATAAGTAAAAGTACCCTCCAGATGCAAGATGCTTGTGAACAACAAATCCTCCCAAGGCACCGAAAACTAGTTTTCACCAAAGGACCTATCCAAAGTTCCACAATTGCATGGTTTTCACATATGGATGACCTGCTTTCTCTTTTCCATTTCTCTTATTTAAATTTTTTGGTATTTTCATCATTTTTTGTTTTTTGTTTTTTTTATATTTTTTTGTAGAATGTTTAAGCATAGAACCGCTTGAGGTGCATCGCATTCATAGGCTCATGGAGGAAATCACCATTGGGATTGGTAAGTGTGTATACTCATGTTCCATATTTTTCTACAATGACGTAAGGTCTTAACCAAAGTGGTTAAAAATTTCCTTATTTCTCTCTTTTAGCCCTTGTGTTGAACTGATTTTCTTTCATGACTAAATATCCAACCTCCAACTTACGAGGTATGATCCTTTTATTACAGTTTTAGGAGACTCTAATTTGATAAACCTTGAGATGGTTAAGGGTGAGAATGTATTTTTCATCCAAGAGTTCTAATTCTGCTAGCTTGGCCACTTTGTAATCCTCATCCTTATCTAGATAATCGCTAAGAGATCTTCTTAGGGAAGGAATCTTTATTTCCAATGGGATGATAGATTCTATTCCGAACACTAGGGAATAGGGTGTTGCACTAGTAGGGGTGTGAATGGAGGTTATATAAGCCCATAGGGCTAGGTGAATTTGAAAATCCCAATTATGACCTACCTTACTCACCATCTTTTCCATGATCTGGACTAATGTTTTGTTGGTGGTTTCAACCTGCCCATTACCTTGAGGATGATATTGCATAGACTACTTCAATTTTATTTGCAATCAATGAAAAAGATATTTTACTATATTCTTGTTGAAATATTTTCCATTGTTATTAACTATGGCCACTGGAATGTCATACTAGAAAATAAGGCGATTCATCATAAAATTTGAAATTTGACCACCCGTAACATAAGTCAAAGAACAACCTCCTCCCACTTAGTGAAATATTCGTAGCATTTGTGATGATGTGGGTATGGCCATCACATGAGGTAGGGCTGAGATTCCATATTGAATCAAGTCCCCATTTGGAAAATGGCCATTCGGTTGTGATTAGTTGTAGTCAGTTGGGACATCAAATGGATGAAATTTCCATATTTTTAAGATAACATGCATTTTGTCAAATAGTTGCAAGAATTTGTTTCCATAGTAGGTCAATAGTAGCCTACCCTTAACAATTTCTTTGCTAAAACCATTCTATTTTTATGGGTGCCGCACACCCCTTCATGTACCTCCTTGATTTCTTGGCTTGACTCTGTTACATCTAGACAATGCAATGATTCCCATTGTAGCCATGACAATAGAGTATACCTCCTAATAGGGTGGAATGGGCTATCTAGCGGATAAGGATTTGTTTTTCGGAGTGGGAGATGTCAAGAGGAAAGGTATTGTGTTTAAGATAGGCATAAATGTGTGCATACCATGGGGAATAGGGACCAACAAATTAACAAGCCAAGAAAGATTCTGACATGTCATACACAGGATAGTGTATATTCTCAACAAAGAATGACATATCATTTCTCTCTAGTGGACTTCGCAACATCAAACCCATGGTTTTCATTGCATCTATGGAGTGATTGTGTGGCCTTGGAATGTGTTTTAATGTAATATGCATAAAATATTCTTTCAAAGTCTCCACCATTTTCTTACAGGGGATGAGATTTTCATCCTTAACCTTGTATTCTTCGTTTACTTATTTAATGATCAATTACAAGTCGCCAATGAAGTTGACATGGTGGATATCCCATTTGATTGCTACCTTCATCACAGTGATGAGTTCCTCATATTCTACAATATTATTTATAAAAGGAAAAAAAAGACAGAAAGGTTGAGGTATGGGGTCATCTGAAGGAGTAATTAACACTACACCTGCTCCCGAGCCATAAAAAGTTAAAGATCCATCAAATTTCACTTGCCACATGATAGATTCCTCAATATACATTAATGATGAATCTGGAAGATCCAGACTCACCAGTTCTTTTCTTGGTAATGGTTCTTATACTAACTAGTCGACGCGAACTTGTCCTTTAACTAAATTTTGGTGTACATACTCAATGTCAAATTCACTTAGTAGAATGATCCAATTAGCCATTCTTCCTGTAAGGGCAGGTTTTGACAATAGGTATTTGAGTGGGTCAACTTTGGATATAAGATTGGTTTTAGTATTCAATAGGTAATGGAAAAGTTTTTGGAAGGTAAAAACAACAGCCAAACAAGCTTTTTCAATATGAGGATAGTTGAGCTCATAAGAAATTAAGGTACGACTGAGATAGTACATGACTTTCTCTTTGTGACTTAGGTCATATTGGGCAAGCAACGTGCCAATAACAAATTGAATAACAAAAATATCATCAAAAGTGGCTCACCAGGATTTGGAGGCATGAGGACAAGAGGGTTGGGTAAGTATGGTTTAAGAAAAGTGAAGGCCTGTTATTGTTTTGTTCCCCAAATAAAGGAAACATATTTTTTAAGTAGATGGGTCAATGAAAGGCATTTTTCAAAGTGAGCTTCAAAATGAAACGATATATGGTTTATATCTTTCTTTGTAAGTTACGCAATTGTTTGATGTTTTTTATAGGAGGAATTTGAGTAATTGCAGTAAATTTAGCTAGGTCTACCTTAATTCCCCTTCATGAACAATGATGAAAAGTAACTTTCCTGAAAATACACCAAACACACACTTTTTTGGATTTAATTTGTCCTTTTACTCCCACAGAATTTGAAGATACAATGTAAAATCTCGGGATGATTTGCTATTTTCTTGGATTTCCTTAGGATATCGTCCACATAGTCCTCCATGATATCATGAATCATATCATGGAAGATCACCATCATGGCCCTTTGATAGGTTGCACCTACGTTTTTAAGGCCAAAGGACATTACTTGATAACAAAAAGTCCCCAAGGGGTTGTGAAGGTTTTCTTGTGTTGATTTTCATCTGATATTTTAATCAGATTGTAACCTAAAATGCCATCCATAAGAGATATCATTTAATATCCGACAATTGAATAAACAATCATATCAATGTTAGGAAATGGGAAATCATCTTTTGGACATGCCTTATTGATGTCTCTAAAATCTGTACATATTATGATCCCGACAGGTTTCTTTTGCATGGGGACTATATTTGATATCCATTCTGAGTAGTCAATAGGTCTAATGAAGCCTGTCGCTATCAACCTTTCTAACTCTTCTTTAACAAGAAGAGCCACCTGTGGATGCATTTTTTCTGAGTTTCTGTTTAATGAGCTTAGCATCTGCATGCACAACTAGGTTATGCATTACCAAAGTTGGATCCAAGCCCGACATATCCTTATATGACCATGCGAATATATCTACAAATTCCCGTAGAAGCATGGTGAATGTATTTTGCTCCCATGTTAAGAGAAAATCTCCCATATGTACTATCTTTGGGTCATCTTCTGTTCCAATATTCAAATTGATGGTTTCTTCTACTAGCATTTTCACAAATCCTCAATACATGTAGGATCGGGAGGAAGATTGATATCTTCCTCCAAGGTTATCTCTATGATATTTTCACCCTTGGCATGGTCACTTTTCTTGTCCATTGATTTTGTTACTTGTTTTTAGCTAGTGCCTCAAAGAGGTTTTCACTATGTGACTTAGAATTTTTCTTTTGCTGAGGCTTTTCATTGGAACTTTTTCCCTCACTTTTTCTTAATTTTTCTTACCATGAATCTCAACTTCCTCACCGAAGTACACGCAAGTATCTAAGTCAATGTAGAAACCCTTCTTATGGTCTCCAATTGGAATTGTATCTTGAATTCCCATGAATTCCACAATGGCCTCATCATTTTCAAATAGGTCCAGTGGTATGTGACGTTGTTTGTCCCATTTGACAAGGTAAGGGTAAACAAGGTCAATTTTAGGTTGAGTGGGGATTAAGGTAGAGACATTGGTATCCATGAATAGGTTCATCGAAGCAAGATCATCATATTGGCTAGAGTGGGAATGTGTGTCACCTTTGTCCAAATAATCACAGGTATCTTCACGCTCGAATAGGGTGCATCTTGATCATTGGGGTGTGATCCATATGGTTGAATATTAATACTATATCTCTATGTCTTGAAATGTGGTAGAGGAATTGGTTCTCTCAGTACGTGCTCATTCTTTCCACATCCTAGACCCTTATAGCCCATAGAATACATCGTGCGGCTAGACTTCTCATACTTAAGGATTTGGTAGCAAGTGGCCTAGTATCTTCCTAGACCCAAGTCATAGGTGGGTCCAACAATTTTTCTTTAGCCAGTAATCCCCCATGTAAGAATGTCCCAATAGTTCACTCATTTGGGCCATCCGAAATGGTAGTTGGGTCGGCCTCTTGTTTTAGGTTATAGTGATAGGTCGAAACTAAGAGAGCTTGTTTCACATTATATTCTCCACAACCATATTCCAGAACTTTCATCTCCCATGAATCAAAAGGGGAATTCATTGTAGAATCTTCATGGGCGTAAGAACTTAAGGAATCTGAATCTACCCATGATTTCATGGATTCTGATTGAAAAGGAACATCTATATCAGTAGAGGGACATGTGTAGGTACCCTTACGAGAAAAAATATTGAGATATTTGTAGTGAGCGAAGGGTTCTAGATCTCATTGTATTGTAACATTGTGTCCCTTGTGTTTCAATTTGATGCGCGAAATGGAATGTTGATGGTATTTCCTACATGACATGAATCCATGGTCTGCCAAGAAGCATATTATATGAAAGTTCCTAGTCCAAGACATGAAACTTCATCTGATGAAAAATTGGTCCTACTTCTAGTGGCAATGTGATTGTTCAGCAGATTCCCACTGCGTTGTTGTAAGTGGTTATGGTAATGTTATGGGACTCTAGATCATCTTTTGTATGTCTCATTACTTAAATAGTTTCAAAGTACAAATATTAAACCCTCATCCATTGTCCAAAAGCACCCATTTTTATCTTTCGGCAGCTAAAAAATACCTCAATATATAGGGGAGATTATGTGTAGGATCCTCAATCAGGATCTCCCTATGATTAAAGGAGATGTACTCATTTCATGCAATGTTTTCCACCACAACTTGAAGATGCGAAGGGTCAAATTCTAGTGGCCCTGTTGACCCCTGAAGATTTTTTTACAAGATGTTCTTACGTACATTCGATATTTTAAGAAGATCCAAGATGGAAATTGTGGTAGATGTCTTCCAAGTTATTCCAAGAGGTTGTACCAACCATCTTATGGGGTTGACAGAGAGGGTTCTTGGATCGTGAGACCAACATGCCTTGTTACCACAACACAATGCTTTCCCTTGATCCGAATGGTATTCACATGGTCATTGGAAGAGTGAATACATCCAATGAGTGAATCATAGTGATTATTTTCACTCTTAGTATAGAGGTAGTTCACAGCCTTGTAACTTTTGGATGAATCTCCTTGATCTGGCCTTTTCTCATATGACCTACCATGTTTAGGGAATGGTTCTTTGAATATCCCCATATTTTTATTTGGCATTTGAGTTTTCTCTGGGGTTTTAACTTCTATTTCTCCATTGTCAATGAGATCTTGGATGTAGTGATGAAGTCTTAGGCACTTTTCTATCTTGTTTCCCTTGACACGATGCAAATCACAATAATCATGCTCTTTATACCATGTTGGTTTAGGAGCATTTTCATCAAAAAAATTTGTTGTGGGATAAGTCACCATGTGAGCTACATCTAATTGCTTCAATATTGTCAAAAAGGATCATTGAAAGGAGTGAATGTTCTATGTTTAGGTGGTGGTTGAATAGGCCCTTGGTCGGTTTAAAAGGTTGACTAGTTTGAACCATTTATATGCATTTGGAATATTTGATTCCTTCTCCCACCATGTTCTTAATTTTGTTAAAGATTTTTAGCTTTTCTATTGGTTTTGCACTTTGATTATCTTTAAAATGTGATTTGATGGTTCCTTTGACAATGTGGGATTTTTCTATTTATATTCCCTTTTCAATGAGCTCTTTAAAGGTATGAACAGAATGCATTTGTAAATGGAAAAAAAAATTTGGGTTTAAATTGAGCATGAAGATACTCACAATTAGTTTTTCAGAAAATGTGCAAGGAAGTAACTGGCTATCCCTCACCATCATTGCAAGGAGCTAGAAAGTGTTTCATTGGGGAATGTTTTGTTACCACACATGTCTACGTTGTACAAGAAATTTCAAACAAACCTTTCTGTCAATTTAGGCCACGTGAAGATAGACCCACGAGGTAATAAAGTGAGCCATTCCATGGCTTTGCCCCTTAGACTCTTTAGAAAGATTCATATGAGGTAATTTTCATTGTAAGTCACTTCTTGGCATGCCATGCAAAAATATTTTACATGGTCTCGTGGGTCACCTTTCCCTCTGTATTTTTCAATTTTTGGCATGTAAAATTTTTTAAGGAAGGTTTGAAACATCATGTCTTTATCAAATGGATGGGGACATAACTCTTCATATTGGTATTTCCTGTTATTCATGACATTACCTTCTTGAAGGCTTGTAAGCATTCCTTTCATGGATTTCATTTCTTGTGTAAGTGATTGCTCTTTAGTAGGAGAAGTAGGGATATATACATGATTGTATTCCATATTGTCTCCTTCTTGATTTTCCATGTGAAGTTAACTTGTTTTGATCTTAGGTTTAGTCTTATGCAAATTTTTGTTTGTTTCTTTCGTACATGAGATGTGAGTAATACCAATTATCTACTAAGTTTTCTGGATTTGCTATTGAATAGTGACTTCTCCTTCAAGAGGTTATTCTTCTTCTTTATGGCGTGGAGGTTGTTCTACATTCTCGTATTCTATTCTAACTTTATGTGGTATCTTGATGAAGGGAATTTTGTAACCCACCACATTATCATTTCCTACATTTGATGTGGAAGCGTGGCCATGTGTTAAGATATCATCCATGTTAATGAGAGGTTGTTCCTCTTCATTAGCCTCATTTGTGGGTGGTATCATTTCCTACTCTATAGGAATTCTAGCCCCTAATTCCACCACTTGTGCTAGCACCCGATCTTTGTTTCTATAAAGGAATTCATCTAACAAGGCGGGGTCAAAGTCAAATTCCATGTGTGGTGACTCTAACTCATCACCACTATGATAAACCATCTCCTCTAGTTATTTTTATGTGGAGAATAAATGCCCAAGATTGTGGCTAATAAATCGATTTTACCCTTATCTATTTAAAGTTTCCCATGTTTTTGTTTGTCTTGTTTCCACAAACATGCCTTTTTAGCCCTAATCTTGTTTTAGGGCCAATGATGTATGAGAGTTTCACTAAGGTATTTTGAATGTGCTTAAAAGATATTGATCAAGACTAAGTGAAACACAAAATAATGACAATAATTATAATGAATGTCAAAGTATCAATGTGACAAAGTGATTTCTCTAAATGAATAAGTCAATAGTGAGAAATAAGATATAATCACACAATGTTTAGTTCAGACCAATCAATCAAATGATATACTTCCTAAGTCTATTTCTGAAAAGGTAGTTGATGTTTTAAGATGATTAAAAAAATGTCACTACTTATGTCAAGTTCAAATAAATGAACAAGGCTTAAGTAATAACAAGGAGTTAACATGATCTCCAAACAAAGTATACTAAAATCATGCCCAAATCCAATCAAGACCTATATTCCAAAAAGAGTCAGTTACAATTTTGAGTGACACAACAATGTCACCAAGATATGTTAACCAAACTTTGCGAGAAAGTAAGGTATTGATATCAAGATGATATTGATATAACATGCACAAGTGGTAACACTAACACTTTTCAAAATCGAGGTAATAATTGGAATCAAACAAAAGCTAGAGTATACTTAGGAATTGTTAAAGTGTATATAGCGTAACATCACAATATAGATATTTAGGTCAAGTTTACAAGAAACAAGACGTAAATACCAAAATTGTAGCGACATGATATAAACAAGATAACCATTCAAAGGATAATAAATATGATGAACCAATCTTAACTATGATGACGATTTTGACTTGGGTATGAAGATAAAAAAGGCTTCCAATGATATGAAAATTTCTCCACACACTTTAGACATTTAACAACTCAGCCCCAAACATAGATGAGCCTAAACAGACACAAAGTTGGTGAATATAATCAATTAGCAACACAAGGGTAGTCACTCTTATTCGATCGACAAAGTGTCAAAGGAAAGTGAAGGAAGTAGATCAATTGGTGTTGAAAAATGTTGGACTCACTTTGGAAGAGTTTCACTCGCCTTAGGATAAGTGAAAAACTAATCAAAACTAATGCTTCACACATTTTGTGATGAATCATATCTCTCAACTATTTTTTTTTTTTTTTTTTTGATATGGTCTAAGTTGGCTTCGGTCAAAGATGGCTTCCTAGGTGGTTCACTCAACTAGGTGTCACAAGTTATCTAAGAGAGAGCTCTATTTTCCAAGAAAATTCACACTGACTAATTCTTGGAGTATCTCGGCTTTACTTTACCCCCTTTAAACAAAGTGGGTAATAAATGTGTCCATCGTGTACTCTCACCGGGTCACGATATGGATAAATTTGATGAAATGGTAAAAAATAGTCAAGTAGGTTGTGTGAAGCACTTCCCATTTTTCTAGAAGGTTCTCTCTTACATGGAATACTTTGGTGTTCTTAATAACAACCCCATTGGTTTATCTTAATGTTTATGCCAAAGGTGTTATGTCCTAGTTTTTAGTAGACGAGACGTACCATTATCCGAACCTACAAATCAAGTTTTTTAAATGTGGTGTATTTTTTAATTTTTAGACTTAATGTGGTTTATTCGTTCACTATTTGGAAATACACAACACACGTGTAGTTATTAAAATTTGTTTCGAACTCCTTTCTTTGGGAAGCATTTTTAGGTCCCATACTCAAGCATTAATAGATCTCCAAGCAAATCACATTAATTAAAAGAGGATTAAGAGTTTATTTTTATTCTCAAGATCATCCAAGGATGTAATAGAAGAGCATACACAACAAATAAACCAACTAAAAAGTAAATAAAAACTTTGCAATCAATGAACCATACGGAAAACTTGATATATGTTCATTCCCTTAAATCGAAAATGAAAGATGAAGTTTCCAATTTACCAAATGTTATAAAATGAATACTAAAGTTACTTTTGATTATCAAGATAATCCTAAGGTGAAAGAGAAGAGAATATAAAAATTTATCCTAACTACATAGAAATGGAAAGATTCAAATGAAAGGACCATTGAAAAATGTTGTGTAAAAGGTTCATTCCTTAAGCAAAATGAATAATCAAATTTCCAAGTTAATCTAAATGTTAAAAAGATAGAGATCTAATTTGTTTTTGATTCTAAAGATCACCAAAAGATGCAATAGAAGAGCATACAAAATATTTGGTCTAAATCAAGTAAAGCATGGGAATACAACATTCATCAAAACATTAGAGTAAATAAAAGGAAAACCTTCAATTTCTATAATAATAAATCTCGAATTTATGCTTTCCTTACATAGTTAACTTTAATACTTTTCCAACGCAAAAAATGGATTCATTTTGAGTTGAGGAGGGAAAGGTATGGCCTTCGGAAGATGGGTTAGGCATATGCTCTTATGCTCACGGATATGCACTTTACATGCACTAAAAAATGTCAAAAAAAAAAGTTCCTTCATCTATACAATGGTCAATTTTTTCCGATCAAGATTCAATTTTGACAACAACCCATCATAGTCATATATGAATACAAGACTCAACATTATCAAATATTAACCTACATCCTCAAGAATTTAAGATTTTCAAAAAATTGACAAAACTAGCATATAGAATGATGAAAAAATAAGCTCTAAAAATGAAAACATGATGAAATCTTTAAAATTTCTCACCAATATTTAGTTTTTATAGTAACCAACCACATTAATATGTAAATATAAAAATCATCACTAACAAACACTAATATACATACTCAAGAATTTAAGATTTTCAAAAAATGACAAAACTAGAATGTAGAATGTTGAAAAAGTAAGCTCTAAAAATGAAAACATCGAGAAATATTGAAATTTTCCAATCAATTCCAGTTTTTACAGCACCTCTCCTCATTTATACCTATAAGTAAGACTCAACACATTCAAACTCAAAAAAACAAGTTAAAGAAAACAAGTTATGTCAATATATGAAAAAAAAAAGGGTTAGTAACCAAAATTGAAACTTAACTACAAAAAAATTAAATTAAACGCAAAGGAAAATGGAGTAAATCCCATCAGGCATGCCAAATATATGGAAGAATTTTTTATATATGTAAATATAATTAGAACCAACACCTAGTAGTCCTCAAACAAAGCTAAATCAAAATCTATGCATCATCATGCTTAGAGCTTAAACAAGACTAATGTACAAATATCCTTGCATTACAATATGAATAAACATTCAAACTAACATGCTAATCCATTAATATCTATCTCTATTGAATGCTAATCAAATTAAATGAACCTATTTATATCCTTAGCAATCAAAGGGTTCATTGTATGTTTGAATCCCAAGGTTTTCAAGAATGGAGTCTTGTCAATCCATGGCTACGAGACAAATTGACATATCTCGATATGAATTCAAAATTGAAATAATGAATGCATGAAATAAAAATAGTTAGCTCCTCCAATGAATAGTTCTCTAAGACGATAAAATTGCTATAGCTTAGGCTCTATGCTGAATTAGGTGTAAGAAAAAGGGTAGGAGAATGGCTCCTTATATAGCCCAATGGACAAAAGAATCTCTACCTCCCTTTACATGTGGGATAATAGAGATTTTGGGTTAGTTGGGCATAAAGAAGGTTTAGAAAGGGTTGAGTCAACATTAAGAGATTTTAGTTTGTCTTCTAGTGACTCATAGGGTTTAAGTGGATTTATTAATTAACTAAAGTGATTAATTAATAGGTGTGTAAACTTATGGAAGCTTTTAGAGGTATAGTTAGTATGATTTATGTTATGAGAGAATTTTAATCAAACAAATGAAGATTTATTGACTAAATAGAAGAGTGAATTAATTATTAAAGAATAATTAATTAATATAGATAGAAAGGGAGCTTATTAATAGAAGGTCATTAATTGGCATCATCGTTGGATAAAATAGTTAATAAACTAATGTAATGTAATTAATTAATGATGATATTAGAGAAAATGTGTGCTATTGAGGATATGTATTCATCGCGAGCCGGTATGGATGTCGGAAGCTTACCATGTTTCTAGTTGGGAAAATGACTTTCGACGTAAATATAGTATACACTCTAAAAAACTATATATTTTGTTTAAACCTTTAAAATTATACTACTATGAATTACAAATCTACAAACAATCATGAACTATGAATTGAAAAGAAAATGTATACCACTTTAATAGAAAGCTTAAAATTTTAAATCCTATTTGTGACCCAAAATACGTTTAGTGGAAAATATGTTTCGCAAGGTCATCAATTGAGGAAGATATCTTCTCTCTAGACATGTCAACACACGTTGAAGCGAACACACCCAAAAAACCACTCATCTTGATGCACAATTGTATGACTACGTATGTAATAATTTGTTAGGTATACAAAGAGAATTAAAACTAACACCTAGTACTCCTAAAAGAAAGCTAAATCAAAATCTATGCATCATCATGCTTAGATCTTAAACAAGACTAATCTAAGAACATCCTTGTATTAGAATATTAATAAACATTCAAACTAACATGCTAATTCATTAATCTCTATCTCTATTGAATGCTAATCAAATGAATTGAACCTATTTCGATCCTTAGAAATCAAAGTGTTGATTGTATGTTTGAATCCCAAGGTTTTCAAGAATGAAGTCTTGTTAATCCATGGCTACAAGACCATTTGACATATCTCCATATGACTTCAAACTTGGAGGGATTAATGCAAGAAATGAAAATATCTAGCTCCTCCAAAGAATAATGCTCTAAGATGATAAAATGGCTATCACTCATACTCTATGCTCATTCAAGTGTAAGAAGAAAGGTAGGAGAAGGGCTTGTTATATAGCCTAATGGATAAAAGAATTTCTACATCCCTTTACATGTGGGATAATAGAGAGATTGGGTTAGTTGTGGATAAAGGACATGTAGAAAGCGTTGAGTCAACTTTAAGAGAGTTTAGGTTGTCCTCTAGTGACTCATGGGGTTTGAGTGGATTTATTAATTAACCAAAGTGATTAATTAATAGGTGTGCGAGTTTATAGAATATTTTACAAGAATAGTTAGTATGATTTATGTTATGAGAGGATTTTAATCAAATAAATGATGATTTATTGACTAAATACAAGAGAGAATGAATTAATTAATAATAATTAATTAATCTAGATAGAAAGGGGTATTAATTAATTAGAAATAATTAATTAATCTAGATAGAAAGGTGAGCTTAATTAATTAGAAATAATTAATTAATCTAGATAGAAAGGGGAGCTGATTAATGGAAGGTCACTAATTGGTTTTGTTGTGGCAAAAAAGAGTTAATTAACTAACGTAAAGTAATTAATTAATGATAATAATGAGAGAAAATGTGTGATATTGACTATATGTCATCAATTTGCAGGAAATGGTATAATTAGTGGAATTTAAGTATTTAAATTGCTCTAGCTAAATTATAGGCGTATACAACCATGGTGAAGTAGAGCTCATTTATACGACCTACAAAGTGGAGGTTTAAGGTAAAAACATTCGATATGAATTTCAAAAGATGACATATTTCTAGTTCTGGGAATCGTACTTCAAGATAAATATAGTTTTGAACCTAAAAAGCACAATATAGTTTTAACCTTTAAATTATACCACTACAAATTGGAAATTTATTTCCAATCATATACTATGAATTGAAAATAAAATTTATTCCACTTTAATTGAAATCTTGAAATTTTACATCCCATTTGTGACTTAGAGCACATTAAGTGGTCAAAATCCAGTTCTACAAGGTGGTATGTGGAGGAAGCGACCTTCTCTCTAGACACATCAACCCAAATTTGATGCCAACGTTAAAAAAAAAAATACTCATTCTGACACATATGTGAATTACCATGATGAATTTGAGGTCGTTGATATGACCTAGAAAGTGGAGGGATAAGATCAAAAAATTTAGTACAAATGTCAAAATTTGACCATGTTTCTAGTTGGAAAAGCAACTTTTTACATAAATATAATTTACACCAAAAAACACAAAAAATAGTTGAAACCATTAAATTATATAGCTATGAATTGTAAATATATTTTATATCAACTAAAAATTGAAAAGAAAACCTATACCATTGTAATTGAAAGATTGAAATATTACATCCCATATGTGACTTGAAGCACATTTAGTGGAAAAACATATATCACATCACATTACGTCGACAACATCCAATTTTGCAAGGTGTGCAATGGACGGCGACCTTCTCTTTGGACACCTAAACTCACATTCAAAACTAACACCCCATAACAAATTGCTCATCCCAACACACAAATGGATGACCACGATGAATTCAAGGACATCAATATCACTTGTGAATGGAGGGATAATATATGCACACATTGAAACATGTGTCGGAAGGGTGCCATGGTTTTAGAAGGGAAAAAAATTATTTTGCATAAATATAGTTTAGGCCCTAAAAACCAAAAAAATAGTTTTACCCATTAAATTAGACCGCTAGGAATCGCAAATCTATTGACAATCATTAACAATGAATTTAAAAGAAAACCTATACCAATTTAATTGAAATCTTTAAATTTTACAGAGAATTTGTGACTCGAGAGAACATTTATTGGAAAACATTCATCACTTCACATTGGTCACCTTAAGCTCATTACAATAAAAAAATTTAATTCGATATAAATATATATTAACTCTTTAAACATAAATAACAATGGATCGCTAATGAATGTTTCATGAAAAAGTAAGAGTTCATTATTATAACACCTTAAATAAATAGTTCAAGTATTAAAAAAATAATTCAAATTTAAGACAAAAATTAAGAACATAAGAAGCTAAAACAAATATAATAAAAATACAAGAAAATATAATAATTTTATTAAAAATCAATATATTGAAACCATCCCTTCATTTTGAAAGGCCTATAAAAAGTGATTCTAAAATTTAAGGGAATTCCAATATCTTGAAAGTATAACTTGAATAGAACATATGAAAAATTATTTTGATAAATTTAAAGATAAAATAAAAAACACCCTAAACGAAACATATCAAGACACGTTAAGTTTATTTTAAATATTTTCTTAATTAATTTTATAATTTTAAAATGTTTGGTTAACATGATAGCATAAAGAGTGAATTTAAACTACATACATTTACCCTAGTACTTCTCTATTAAAACTGAATGGTTTCATGATGTCTTGAAGGAAAGTAAAGGCTTATTCAGTTTCAACATATTGATTGAGATCAATAATTTTTTATTTTAGATAGAAAGATATGTATTTAGTTTGTCACTTTTCCTTGAAATTCCAATAGATCTTCCTCCATAGTTTTCTTATATTCATACAAGAAGAGTTTTTGAATGAAAGATGAAGAAATAATCCCAACTGATTAAATAACATGGTCATTATATGATATTTCATTTGATATTATTATTAAGAAAGTGAGTGAGATGTAAATATTATTTTAGAATTGATATGGAAGTAAGATGATTGATTTTGATTTTTAAAGTCAAATGTTTTGGACGTAAAAAAATAATTCCTTATATCTTACCATGTATGTCAATCTTAAGATATTTGTTACTTTATATTAGGAGCTCCCACAATCACATAGTAAAAAAATCCTTTATAAATTGATGCTATAAAATTTTCATTTCCACGGATGTTATCAAAACATCAACAAAATAAAAATAGTGGCTTGAATGCATAAACTCATTTGTATGTTAATTGTTAGTATTAGAGCACAAGGAAGAACTTGTCGGAATCCACAATAATCTCCTGAGTCCCGATAGGTTGGCTAGAGATTTAAAACTTTTATTTATTTACTTATTCAACCATAGAACTTTTAGTTATTTTTTGTTATAATTTTATATATGTCGATGCATTCCAATAGAAAAGTAAAATTGATTTTGAATTAGAAAGAGTATTTTATATAGGTAGAGTTGTGGAGGAAAGTGTACACCAAGAGAAGGCAGCCTATGAGGAGGGGCATTTGAGACATTCAACGACAAGGATAACACATCACCAAATTGATTCACACCTCTTTCTTCTATTACAAAAAATAATAAAAGGATACAATTTATTATTGTTTTATGTAGGAAGCATGCAAAACTCATTATTTTTAATTATTATTAGAAGAAGAAAAAAACATCTCCGAGTTATAAATTTTAGTGCGAAACCCAATAATTGATTCCTATGACATAATTTTGAACTTCTAACTTTATTGGGTGTCATGTCACTTTCTATTTTTAGAAACTTGTTAAATTTTTCATGTGAGGGAACTCTACAATCAACAAAGTAAAAATAGTTTGGTCAAGAAGAATCAATTATCAAACCTAAAAATAGGGTAAAATATTTCCCTTTATGTAGATTCTATGTTGTTTTTGTAGGAGTGAGCTATGTGTTCCATAATAATGTATCCTAAAAACAAAGATAAGAAGCATCCTATAAAAGTCCCCTGCAAAAAAAAAAAAAACAATATACTAAAAATACTTCAATAGTTTGAAAGCTCATGCAATGTACTATTATGATAATGATTCATTGGAATTATTTTCCTAGAAAATAGTATAGAATTCCTTATCCGAGAATCAGATTTCCTTGGAATTTATTATGAAAAAAAGCTTAGTTATCGGTAGATTCTAAGATTGATAAGAAATAATAAGTTACCTTTAAAAATGTGATTGTGTGATTCTCTTCGGATTGCTTTGGTTGGAGATATTTAATAGCATGTCTTTTATTGTCATATGAATTTTTTGACTAAATTGTTTTTCAATTTCATCTAAAATTTTAGTAGCTTTGTATATGATCATGATCACAACACATCTTATTAAATCTATCAAGAAATAGTTAGAGCATGTAAGAATAGATATCTCAACTCTAGTGTTGTAAAATAGGGAAATAATTAAATTGTTAGCCAATGACTTTCAATATTTTGAAAAAACAAATTTGTCACCTTGTCAGAGCTATTGAAGTATGACCTTTCAACCACATTCAAGTATATGGGAAAAACGTTTTTCTATGTCACCTACAAAATCATAAATCCACGAGCAACAAAAGTGGAGAAGAATTAAATATTTAGAAAATTTACATAATAAATGTTGGAGATATATTGTTAGAATTTTATATAGTTACAATTAATTTGTGGAGAGAGGAAAATATTGGACAAAAAGTGAATTTTCATTATAAATTTGCAAACATGCATCATATAAAAATCTTAAGTTTAATGCTAAAAAATCCCATAATCTGTATTAGATGGTTGTCTAAAATCAATGTTTATTTAACAAAATTCTTGTCTTAGTGAGATATAATCCTTTTACTATACTAAAATATAAACAATATATTAGGAATTAGAGTAGATACCATCTATTTATAGAGATCAAGTTTACTAAAGGGAAATTTTACCAAGGACAAAAACATTATGGGAATCATAGAAAATGCACATGACCAGGAACCCTTTATATAAATGTCTAGTACTAAAATTATATAAAAAAGAATGTAATGCCCCCTTTTTTTGTTGATTTTTGTACTTGCTTCTTTTACCATAGTTTTCAACCACAATCTATGAATCCAGGTAATATGAGGTAGATGCAATCTTATGGGGCTATATAGGTAAGTTATCTAAGTAACAATTTTAAACCCATTCCTTAGTCTATTGCAGTTTTATGTTACGAATGGTCATGCCTTGGATCAATTTTAGTGATCCAAGGCATACCTATGATCGTTAGGTAATTACGATCATTGTTGTAAAGTAAATTTGACTTCATTTCATTCTAACATACCATCTTTTTCTATGCTAAATTCTTGTAAGATTGTTGAGGGTGTTTTGCAAAATATTGTGAAAACATTCATATTAAAGATTAATCACATTTTTTATTAAAATCACTACATAATGACGCTCTTATTTAATAGCTCTAAAGGCTTATTGAAACCTTTTCAAAGATGATTAGGGCATAATTAAAAAGGGACCTAATATTATATAAGCTAAGTTTAATTATATTGATCATCCACCTAAGCTATGATGATGATGATTTATTAAAATGGTATTATCCCTAAACCTAATCTGTAGACACCTATAGTTTTATCAAAGAACTATTATCTCTAATATTGCACTAACTATTCTCTTCCTTGCAAATTGATGACACATCGTCAATTAGATCTATCTAACTCCCCTTTTATGACACTCTTCTGGTCTTATTCCTCTTATAAGTCAATTAAATAGGATATTATATCATCTTCTTGACTAAAACCCTTTTCCTTACAACATCTATTAGCTTCCTAGACTATCAATCCATTTCATTGGATTGATTAGGCCTTTCAGAACCCTCCCAAAACCCTAATTTCTCTCTAAACAAGATTAATTAGTCTAACCTAGGTTAATTACCCTAAATCATGATCAACCTCTTCTAAACCTAGTCAAATCTTACTTTGACTTTCTAATTAACTTGTTGACTCCTTTTAGTCCCACATGCACCAAAAATCCTCCCATTTCCCAAATGGAAAACTATTAATAGCCCACTACCCCCTCTCATTTTCAAGAACACTTCTTCCCTCTAACATAAACTATAGTATTATTGCTAGGATTAGGAGTTTTATTTCATCTTATTGAGCTATTTTCTTTATCTTTTGCATTTCACCACATAACATGGAGTAAATGGGAAGAACCATTGGCCTTGAAGCCATTAATGGTGAGATCCCATTCTCTTAAAGCATAAACTGATTGCTTAGATCCTTATTAGGCTCATTTGATTAAGCTTTCAAGAATAGAGGTTAATTATATTTGTTAAGTTTTCTTGTTTGCTTTAAACTAATGCATGTAAAGTAGGAATCCTTGTTTATTTCTTAACTGATGGTCCATTGATTGGTTTTTCACAAATATTTGGGGTTCTTGAGTGTTCTTACCCCATTCCATAGCTTTTGCAACCTTTCTTTGAACACATTTGGCATGCCCAGTGGGACACTTATGTCCATCCTCCATTAATGGAGGTATTTTAAGTTTTTCAAAGTTCACTTATAGGTTTTTAGAGGAAACAACTTGTTATTTTCTTATTTCCATTTCTAAAACTAGTTAAATCACCCTTGTTTGCATATATTTTGTGGGTTTGAACTAGAAATAGGATTCTTTGATTAAAAATAACCCATTTACTTTTAAAATTTTCAAAATCCATGATTTTTGTAGGTTTTTGAGGGGGTACACATAGGTTTCTTACAGGGTTACATCCCCATAGAACCCCTAGCATCTCCATCGAAATAGGAACACACCTGTTTGGTCATACCCTTCACTATCAGGTCCTTTTACAAAGAGGCACGTAGTTGTTGAACCATGCGCATCTATGTCGGTTGACATGCATCTCTATCTCTCTGGATGCATTTTTGTATATGAACTCAATGTGTAAATGTATAATTTTTTTCCCGCCACGATCTCGTGTCGCTTAAGGTGCGTATATATTGGTTAGGGTGCATTGGTGTCACATTGAGTGCACATGTGTCTGTGTTGAAATTTGAAAACTTTTCGCTAGACTGTAAAATCATTTTGATAAAATTTTCTGAGTTTTTTAAAACTAACAAGGTAGATGCAAGGTTTTTGTTTGTTATTTCAGCTTGCATAGCTTAAGTGTCTTCATTTCTTATCTTGAATAAGGATTATAAGGTGTGTATGCTCTCTCCTCGTGCCTTCTAGGTGATCTTGGAGATCAAAATCACTTGTACAACTTTATGTCACACTTTAAAAACACTTGTTCTATGATTCTAAAGGGTAAAATAATTTCCATATGATTTGTCTTAGTGGAATTTTCACATTGTGTATGCTCTTCCTTCGCACCCTTTGGTGATCTTAGGAATCAAAAGAAAAAGTGTAAATTCTCTTTATTGATGTCAATTTGTAAATGGAAAATTACTAAACTTGTTGTCTACAGGACCTAACGCTTGTTAAAGAAAGGCGTCAAAATGAAACAAAAAATTCTAATACATGTGTTTACATGTAGGTTACCAAATGGTGTGCTACTTAAAACCACATTTAAGTTAAAAAGATAAAAACACACCGTTCCCGTTCACATTGTATTACGAGGTTTTGAAAAAGGGTATGTTCCTATCCACTTAATTGGAACATAACCCCTTTTCCATAACACCTTAAGCTTCAAAATGGGGGTGATTCCAGAATCCTAAAGTAATCCACCGCTTTGTAACCTCATGGATGAAACAAGAAGTGCTTCGCTTACCACTTGGCTTGACCAAGTACACATTGTGAGTTAGAGTCAAAGACTTTCCGTATCGTGGTTCCAGTGATGGTTCAACTAAACACACTAGTTTCTCATTATATATGAAGGGGGTACAATAAAGTTGAGATACTCCCAAATCATTCATTACAACTCTTTGGGTAAATCACACTCACATCTATACAATCTTTTGACACCTAGTTGAGAGAACCTATTAAGGAGGTAATTTTGTCTTGGAGCCCATGTTACTAGTCCATTGTCGCGTCAGGCCATCACGAAGTGACAACTCACTTGGAGTCTGAACCTTGTTCCTCGAACAAGGAAAAGAGCCCACATAAGTTTGAGCTAAGTGTCTTTCATCATGAAAATTAGATGACGTCTCACTTAGATTAGCTTCTTTCTCTTCTTCGGATGAGGTAAAGCTATGCCCAAGTGACGCTTAGCTCATTTTTTATCTTTTCAATCTATACCCATGCATTTTCTCTTCCTACTTTTGGGGTGGGAAGGGATCATACCTCTCACCACTTTTTTATCTGTTTATGTCCATCCATGTTTACATCTAGGTTTTTAAATGTATAAAGTGCGTAGGTACATTTTCATATCTTTAATAGTCCTTAGATCTTTATTTCATGATTTTCTTCACTATTATGAGTTGGGTTCATCAATTTTCTCTTCTTGAGTTGATAGTTTTACTCGAATTCTAGTCACACAATCATAATACTTACAACATGTTTTCAATTTTTTTGAGAACATGATATAAGTCCCTTTATTGCGTGGTTACGCTGATTGCATAATTAAAAAATTATTTTCATACTCATTACTTAGTTTTGGTTTTGACGTCATCTAAGTCTTTTAAAAAGTGTCGATATCACCTTATATATATTGCAATAATGTTGCCTTGATACTAACACCTTTCTTTCTCGGTTAATGTATCAAGATAGCATTGTTACGCTATATCTAGTCATGACTTCCATTTTGTAGAAGAGTTAGCTTTCAATGACATTCAAACTAGTTTTAATATACCTCATCAAGAGACTGTGTGGAAAACGAATTAGATATTTAGGATTTTTATAATTCTAACTTGACATACACATTGATACAATATTGTCACTATTTGTTTTAGGGTATAGGCTTGGTAATGAAAAAATTGAGTGATCATTACATTTAAGTGTGCATATGAGTGTTCTTTGATAAAAACGACTGCACAACATTACATCTATGACACATTGTGGCATATTTCAAACATCACCTCAAACGAATTGCAAAATCATACATTCAGGATCCACATAATCTTCATACAAATGTCAGCTAATAATATCTAAAATCACAAAGATGACAACCAAATAAAGCGAACATGCCTTAGGGGAAAAACCTTTCAAAACCTTCCCATTTTGAGGGAACAACTTAGTGCCTCTCTTTTCTCAAGTCAAGGATGCAGAGCCATTAAATGACCATAGTGGAGAAGAGTTGGATTGTTCCAGAGATCAATAAAGATTAGACCTAGGAAGATTCAATGAACTCCTATATTATAATAGAAATCAATTACTCACAAGAGTCTTAGAATTAGGAGTTAGGATTCTGCACAAATGTGAAGTAGAAACCAAAGTCATTAATAAAAAAAGAGAAGAATGAGTATCTCTTTTAGACATAGATAATCCCTTTGAGATGGGGTATGCTTCTACTTCTAGGAAACATCATGCCACTGTTGAAGGAGACCCATCACGAAAAGTGAATATTGAACGTAAAGCCTCACCTCCTCCCAAATTCAATGAAGAAGAGGACCCTCTAGTTGAAGAGGAGGTCCTTCAAAAATAGATCTTGAAACTGAGCCAGAAATCAATAAATCTAGGATCTTCAAGAAGAAACATATATAAAGACAAAGACAAAACAAAATCTAGCGAGTTTCACTTTGATCCATACATTGACACTACCTTTAAGGTAGATAAGGCACAAAGACCAATGTCACCTACTAAAGAAAAAAATCATTCAGAAAGAGTTATAATCGATGAAAGACAATCTTACAACCCTATAAGAGGGAAATGAGGCCATAGAAGGAAATACTTATATAAGGAGTTGTGGCATTACCCATTTGAGAAAGACATGTTGTGGAAACTCTTTCTAAATAACTTCAGTGTTCCAAAGTTTGAAAAATATAAAGGTAAAGGTGATCCTTGAGATCACATCAAATAATTTTATATGGATTTCCAAGAGGTCACATATAGCGATAATTTCCTAATACGACTCTTCCCTCGCATTCTAGGGGCACTACCATTGGAATGGTTCTTCAGCATACCCAAGGGGTCTATTACAACATGGCTTGTGTTGGCAGAGAAATTTGTACGACATTATTCCTTCAACATGGAAAATGATATCGCAATGAATGACCTTTATAATGTAAAGAAAAAACCCAATGAGACCTTTGTAGGATTTTTAAAATAATGGTGAGGGTTGGCAAGTTGTTTCCCTTGTGTGTTACTAGAAAAAAAACTGGTGAGCATATGTGTTCCTAACTTAAACCTAGAAATAGCCTTCCATTTACAAATGCACCGTGGCTCAAACTTCAAAGAGGTAATAGAGAAAGGCAGTCAAATCAAGAAAGCCCTCATCGCAAAGGGAAATCTTAATTCCGTCGTTAAAGACAAACATGAGGTCAAATCTATAGACAAACCAAAGTTCTTCAATAAAAACAAACATGTTGTTGGTGATGGCATTAGAGACTCCAAGGAGCCCAGGCTATGGAGATGAGCCCACTTTTGAAGCTATCACAAGGACATCATCTCAATGCACCCACCGAACATTAGTTAAGGACATACTATATAAAACATTAGAGAAACCAATTACTAGGATATCAATACAATTTGATAGACCAGTTAGAGAAAACACCTGCTAGGATATCCATTCTCGATCTCCTCAAAATATCTACTGCCCATAAGAACATACTATATAAAACATTACAAAATTTAGGAGTCTCTACAGATGTAGATTCCATGTACCTCCAAGCTATGATTGCATGCCTCGACTCCAATGATCATATTACTTTTGATCACACCACAATCCCGTGTAACAACCCAAAACACAACTTACCCTTATACCTAGAAGTGGTGGTTACCCGTCACAAAATCAAGAGGGTACTTGTGGATGGCGGATCTGGTCTAAACATTTTTACTTTGAAGTTGTTTAGGAAGCTAGGCCATTTAGAAACGGATCTAGGAGCCAAGACTATTATGATCATAACCTACGAAAATGAAGAATAAGAATCGGCGTACTATAGTACTTCCCATGAAAGTAGGTCCAACTTGTTATGACACGACATTCCATGTCTTTTAATTGGACCTTCCGTAAAACATGCTCTTGGAGTGTTCATGTTTTTGGTGCTCAAATTAGTCTCACCCCATTTGTCATTGAAATCCCTTAGTTTGTGGCCTTTGTCACATTTTTTGTCTCCCCATCTTGGTGCTTGAAGGCTCTGTCCTCCATTCGGTTTCCATGGTCAGTTCCTTCCTTGGCCGAGGATCACTTAAATTCCAAAATTTATTTTTGTTCCTCTGACCATATGAAAGAGTCTGTTACTTGGTCGTAAAACTTGAGCTTTTCCTTTCCCTTCGTTCTCCATAGTATCATTTTGTAATTTTGAACCTTGTAACATTTCCAAATTCTCTTTCCTCGGAGAAAATTTCATCTCTAGGCTCAAACGGTGGTTTTCATGCATTTTTAAAGTTTCACAGGTGTGTTTTTCCCCATCAAATTTACATCTCTGCATCAGTGGAAACATGGATATTTTTGGTTGGATGTGGCTCGGTGGGGCACTCTAAAAACTTTATGGCTTGCTTCAACCCAAAACTTGTCCACGTGGAGGAATGAAACTCATTTGAAAATTCACATTTTGGTTTGGCCTTGGAGTTGCACTCGGAGGATGCATAGAGGATTCCGCTCCTTTTCCCAAACTTAGAAAAATTTGTATGCAGACCACTATAATTTTGTCGAGGCCATGGACATGTGGTGAGCCCGCACTCGTTCAGGGTCTCCAATCTTGGGGACTATCTTGAAGTTATGCCATGAGGACATGTGGAGATTTCTGTTGGGCCTTCCCTTAAAATTTTCAAGCAACTTTCTAAAGGGCCTGGGACACGTGGAGGGACTGCACATGTTTGGGGACTAGCCCCTGGAGTTTTATTTTGAAGAAGCACCAAGAGGACACTTGGAGGCTTCGCTCACTCTGCCCCTTTTCTCAGAATTTTCAACAACAAAAGGAGACGCCGGACCCTACACACGGGGCACCTTATGCTAAACCTTAAAATTTGTAAAGACTCTTCCAGACTAAGACATGTGTTGAGCCCACGGCTATTTGCAGTCTCTACTTTTGGGGACCATCTCAAGATGCACCATTTATACACATGGTATTTTGAGAAGTAAAATGGTAATGAGGTGGACTTTCGAGGAAATTTGGAAAATTTTCTTTTGTGAAAAAAGGGGTTAAAGTGTAAAAAGGAAGCGTGGTTCCACTGGGACCTACATTGGGACACGTGTCAATCCCATTTTTCAAGGCGGAGGGGTAGAGAAAAATGAGAAATTTTGTATTTTTACAAAATTTGTAAAAAGTAAAAAGGAACCCCAGGCCCATTTTAACTCAGATCTCCCATGTGGACGGTCCAAATTCAAAAGGGAAATCGACAGCAATCTGTGCATCTATATCTGATTTTTCTACCATTTTTCTCCAAAGCTCCTGGGGATGTAAATTTTTATGGTTTTTATCATTTCGACATCTGCTACACCCCAAATGAAGAGGAGAATTAATTTAGTATCTTGATTTAGAAGGGAAGATCTATAAACATCTTTTACCATTAAGATTTGATCTAACTATCGGGTTCGATCTGATTTTCCGATCTTTCCTTCCTTGGCACACAAGAAACTAGATTTGACAGATTAGAGGAGGAAGTAGTTGGTGTTTGAGATGAAGAGTGATTTACCAAATGAAAGAATTGAATGCTAGAAATATTTGAAGATATTTTCCCTCTGAGTGCCTAAATTTTTTTTTACAGATCTGATTTTGGGAGTCACGATCAAAATCACAACACGCAATGGTGCTTTGAATGTTTTTTTGGGGGAAAACTCTGTTGTAGAAAAAATGTTATAAATTACATGAATTTGTCATGCAAATGGTTCGAGTGTCAGAGGTCGGGAGTTAATTCTTAAGAGAAAAGTTTGACAGAGCTCATCTTTCTGAGAAACCTGTTTATTTCTTTTGTGTTAAATTTAATCATGTCAAGGTGGTTGCAAGTGTACAACCATTGAAAAGCTCTCAGATTGTTCTAGAAACTTTCCTCTACTGATGAATTTTATTAAATTTGAGTTAATTTGCGTTTATTTTTGGCAATATTGTGTCCTCTTCATTTCTAAATGTTTGCAAATAGTTTTTCCTATTCCCATTGTAATCTTACGGTGAAATCTTTTGAATCATACAATATCTTATCCTTGTGATAGTTTGGTGGCATTTGAAAATTCATTTATCGAAGAGCATTCATTTTATAATAAAATAAAAAAATTTAAAATCACTATACTCTTAACATGATGATAAGATTGTTTGTTATCCTTTGAGGGTGTATTAGGCGTGATAAAATCAAGGTTGATAATGTTTAATTAATTTTCTAAATTTGAGCCTTCATTTTGGATTCTTAAAGTTTATGTGAAAACGTCTTTGAATTGGGCCTCCATTGAAGCACACCTTCATGATAAAGGAACATTTTATTTGTTTTGAAGCATTTTGTTGATCAAGATTTCCATTTTTGTAAAATCTCTCAAAGATCTGGTGAATCAAGTTCATCCTTCCTCACCTCCCACCAAAAATTCATTTAAAAACAACTAATCTTACCCATACTACCCTGTTTGTCATGTGTGTGTACAGAGGCATAATTTCTATTACCAAAACATGTAGAAGCAATCAGGTTTTCATTGTATTTAGTAGCTTGAACCTTGCTTAGAAAATATCTCCACTATCTAGGGTGACAACTCGTGAGAGTAAGGTTTTGTTGTATTGATCATATTTTGTTCAAGGTCTTCTGAATAAATTTACAAGGAAGGACATCTCCATCTCCTCCACAAACAGTGGGCTACAAAATGGTCCTCTCACCTTGGTTGAATGCACAACCATAAAGTAGTGAGGATAGATAAAATCCTCTTGAGGGTGTTATCCATTTCTCCACATCTGAGTGACAAAGAGCAAGTTGCATTTCTTCCCCAGCTACAAAATGACACACAACATGATCTGCTTGTCTCTAAGCTTCCTGTCAAATCTGTGATGCTACTCATCTTCTGAGGGAGAATCAATTTGGGTACAAGACCGTTTTTGGCGCGCTAACGCATGGGGATATTGTGATTGTAGTTCATATTCAGACCCTGGTAAACATTTCTTACATGCTCTAAGTGCTAGTACATTGTTTCAACATCATCCTATGTTTAGGCCTGTAAGAAGTGTTCAAAGTTACAAGTGTTGTGTGTAATTTTTCTAGTTTCTACAGTTATTACACTAAGTTTCATTGATAAATCTGGGTAAAGGAAGGTCAGATCATTTCATTTTTAGTTTCAAGTGTTGGCAAACATTTGACAGATAATAGTTTTTAGTGCATTTACACAACTAAGGTGGAAATCCTTAGAGGTGACTCCATGTTGATATGATTTTTGATGAATACTAGTGTCTTAACCTCTATCAAGTGAGATTTGTCACTAATATTTGCAAAGTTTGAAGGAATAAGATCTTTGTTCGCTAAGTATTCTGTTAGGGCATTTATTCCAGAGCTAGGAAAACAAATTCGAAGGAAAAAAATCCGGAGAGTTGTTGGAGATCAGTGATCAGAAACACCGATCTAAGATCTTCTCAGAAATTGTTGCAGTCATTTTTAAAGCATGGGGAAAAATTATACGACTCCGACGACAGCTTGTTTGCAGGAAACGGAGCTCGTTTGCAAAAGTTATAGCCCGCTGAAATTTTTGGGCAATCAAGTAAATTTGGAGTTTTGTGCAGGTTGGACGTGTGCACGCTCGCCAAGTGTTGCGATCATATTGTGACACGTGGACGAATTGTGTGACGTATTAAAAAAATGGGTTTTGGAACGCTGGTCTTGGACACTCATTCTCGGACAAATGGACCCCGCTATTTACTGGTTGGGGGCCCTCAGCCAGGTTCGACACACTCGATTATGGAGGGGTGCCTTGGCCTCCTTCTCATTTAACCATTCAACCAACTTGTGTATATAAACCTCTATATTTCCTTTTGCGCCATGCATGTGGGACATTGGGCATGTATTATTTAAATTACCCACGCCTTATAACCTATTTGCACTTTCCACGCATATTTCTCAAACTATTCAACGCATTATCTATTATTCCACCATGTCTAAACTTTCCACGCATTATCTAAACTGTCCACTAACTATACATGCATATATTATGGGATTTGGTGCCTAAAATTAAACAATGCGCCATCCCCAATGTAATGCGCCCCAATGTAAAGCGCCCTCCACATAGGCTTAGGTGGCTATTAAGCCACTCAAAAACCGCGCCCACCTACCATATAAAGCCTTGACCAAGTTTTAATGCACCAAATGTGGGATTATAATCCCAAAAGGATAAGCCAAAAGCAAGGAGGAGAATGGAACTCGGGTGGGCCGAGTAAAATGATAAGCACCAGCCGGCATGCTAGGAGGTGCATAAACAATATAAAAGGGTGATATTCTATTTGTATATTCATTCGGGACTGTGTAGTATTATTGTATTGCTCATATCTTGAGCTAACAGTGGAATTTGGAGGAGATGTAAAAAGCAACCCCTGTTATTTTCGACAGAGGAAGACTGTGAGAAGGTCAGAATTTTGTAGAATTCTTTGTAAAGAATTATTTTCAAGATTTTAATAGATCGGTCCCATTCAACCGGACCTGAGACGTAGGCCTCAAGCGCCGAACTCCGTTATCAATTCTTGCGTCACGTTGCTGGTGAATCCTCTTCATTTCTTTCAATATTTGCACAGTACTTGCAGTTTTTATTCTTTTATTAAAAATACAAAAAGAAATAATGCACAATTTTTACATCGAAAATCAATACAAAGCAAGAAAATGTGTGTACACAATTGCTAGTTAAATTTGGTTTTCAGATCATTGGTATCAGAGCTGGTTTTGACTGATTTTTGGTTCAGTTTAACGTGTTTTGGAATGCAAGTTGTGTGTTGGATGTTAACAAGGTCTCGATCTAAGAAGGGTGAAGGAGAATTAGTTGAAGGAGATCCCAAAATTGGTACCAGACGATCTCGAAGTCCTACAATGGCGGATCGAGAGGAAGTGGAACAAAACTTTCGTCAATCCTTCCAACAGATGAAGGAAATGGTGGAAGAAATGTACCAAGAAAGGAAAAGGGAAAAGGGGACTAGAGAAGGTAAGAAAGAAGAAAGCTCTAGTTCTGACATTCCAAAAAGAGACTCTTTAAAATCTGATTTTCTTTCATTAAAGTTAGATATCAAGTTTGAATTGCCTATGTATACTGGAGAGCTAAATGCAGAGAAGTTGGATAACTGGGTCAAGCAAATAGAAGTATATCATGTGCAGGTTCGAGAATTGTTGATGATGAAGCAAAGATTCATCTAACAACTCTTTGGATGGGTGGAACAACACTCATTTGGTGGGAGAGTAAGCTTCAGGAAGTGGAAGAAAACAAAGGTATAGAAATCACACTGTCCGAATTTGTTTCAAATCTTAGGCAACAATTTTATCCTCTTGGTTATAAGCAACAAGCTATGATGGATTGGCAAACATTAAGACAAACTAAGGGACAAAGTGTTCAAGAATACACACAAGAATTTAGGAAAAGGGCTCTAATTCTGGGAATTTCCCTAAACACAGAAGAAACACTGCTCAAATATATTGGTGGATTGCATAGTTATCTAAGGCATATGATACTTGTTTTAGGTCCTACTAATCTTGATGCAGTATGTGTTCAAGCAACCCATCTGGAAGCACGAGGGAAAATGACAAAGGAGTCCTCTTTCTCTTCTTTTAATCAGAAGAACAAGCAATCTGAAGGAAAAGGTTCGAAAGAACAAGGAAAAGGAAAGGGTAAGCATAAAACAAACTCTACTGTTAAGAAGGAAGATGAAAAACCATTTTGTAATCATTGTAAAAAAAACCATGATGAGTCTAAATGTTGGAAATTACATCCTGAAAAGAAGCCTAAATGGATGGTTAAGAAAGGAAAAGAAAAGAAAACAAACACCGTAGTGCATGATCTTGGTTCTGATTCAGGTGATGAAACCAAAATCACAGCTATGGGTTTACAAGGTAAATCAACTCTTTCAATTTCCAACAATAGCACTACAGATGTTGCATCTTCTTCTAGTAAACAAACTACACCTGACGATAAGAAAAGAAATGAGCTTTTCCACATTAGAGTAATTTCAAAGCATACGAAAATTGATACTCTTTTTGATAGTGGATCTCAAGCTAATTTGATTTCAGAGGAGGTTGTTAAAAAACTAGGACTCAAAACTACACCACATCCTAAGCCTTATCCTTTGGGCTGGGTTTGTGATGATGCAAAACTGCAGGTAACTAAAACTTGTACTTTCAGATTTGCCATTACTAGCATAAGTTTATTGATGAGGTTGAATTGGATGTAGTTCCTTTGGATATTCAGGTGGTTTTTGGAAGTCCTTATTTATATGATCGTAAAGCAATTTTCTATAGGGAAGAAAATAAATATTTGCTTGTAAAGGATGGAATTGAGTTTATTATTCGAGCTCACCGTGAAAAGAATAATCTATCCTTGGTAACTGCAGGTCAAATGAAAAGGCTTGTAAACTCAAGCAAAAGTTTTGTGCTCATGGTGGTCAAAGCCAAGGAAAAAGAAAATGAGATGGCTTTTGAGACTTGCGATCTAAAACATAAGGATGAATTGGTAGAAATTGTTTCTCATTTTGATGATGTTTTTCAGGATCCACAAGGTCTACCTCCCAAAAGAGGGGTTCAACATGAGATACAGTTGCTTCAGGATGCACCTCTTCCCAATATCGGAATGTACAGGTTGTCAGTAGTAGAGAACGAGGAAATCAAGAGACAGGTAATGGAACTTTTGGCTCAAGGTATAATTCGTCCAAGTACATCCCCATGTGGTTCACCAATTATATTGGTTCCTAAGAAGGATGGCACTTGGCGAATGTGTGTTGATTTCCGTGCTTTAAACAAGATTACTATAAAGAATCGTTACCCTCTTCCTAGAATAGATGATTTACTGGATCAATTAAGGAATGCAATTTATTTCACTAAGTTAGACTTAAGAAGTGGTTATCACCAAGTAAGAATTGCAGAAGGTGATGTTTGGAAAACTACTTTTAAAATGAAACAGGGATTGTTTGAATGGTTAGTGATGCCTTTTGGTTTGTGCAATGCACCGGCAACATTCATGAGAGTTATGAATGAAATTTTTAGACCATTCATTGATAATTTCGTTATTGTCTACTTAGATGATATTCTTATTTTCAGTAAATCATGGGATGAACATATTAAACACATCCAGAAAGTCTTAGATGCACTAAGGAAAGAGAAATTGTATTTGAAGATGTCAAAATGTGAATTTGGAAAAACATCTTTAATTTACTTGGGGTATATTGTAGGAAATGGAGAATTGAAAATTGATCCTGCAAAAATAGAGGTTATTGTGAAATGGCCTAGACCCACAAATGTGACGGAAGTTAGAAGTTTTCTAGGTGCAGCTTCAAGATCGGAGGAAATTTATTGCTAACTTCTCATATATAGCATCTCCTTTGCATGCTTTGACAAGTATTAAACAGTCTTTCAAAGGTTGGGGAGGAAAACAACAAAAAGCATTTGATACATCGAAAGAGAAGATAAGTACCACCGCTCCGATCTTGGCACTTCCGGATTTACAACATTCATTTGAGATTGAGACGGATGCTAGTGATTATGCAATGGGGGCGCTTTTGATGCGTAACAAACGACCAAAGTGTGTTACCATTCGTAAACCTTTACAAGTGCGGTAAGAAACTATCCAACTTATGATAAAGAGTTGTATGCTTTGGTTCAAAGTGTTAAAAAATGGAAGCATTATTTAATGGGTAAAGAAACAATTATCCATACTGACCATCAACCGCTTCAATATTTACAAACACAAACCAAAATGCAGCAGCAGCCTCTAGACATTTCAGTGGATGGGATTTTTGCAACAATTTCATCTTGTAATCGTGTATAAAAAGGTATTCAAAACAAGGTTGCCGACATGTTATCAGACTCACCGCTGGTAAGAAAGATCTATCCTTTTACAGCATAGTTCTTTGGCTCATGTTAGTTACAAGGAACAATATGCAAATGATGTTGATTTTAGAGAAGTGTATGAGGATTTAGTAAGTGGGAAACAAGTAGGAGAAAAAGATTATCATTTGCATGAAGGATTGTTATATCATTCTGGAAAACTTTGTATTCCAGAAAATGAGTGTGTGCATATGATTAGGGAAGCACATACTTCTCTTATTTCAGGGCATTTTGGTGTTAGTAAGACAGTTGCACATTTACAAAAATATTGCTATTGGCCTAGAATGCATGAACATGTAAACCGATATATTAAGGGATGTGTTCTTTGTGCCACAAGCAAGCCAAGTAACAGGAAATTAGGACTTTACACTCCTCTTCCTATTCCAACACGGCCTTGGGAAAGTGTTTCCATGGACTTTGTAGGAGGCTTGCCCATGACATGGAGAAAACATGATTACTTATATGTGGTAGTGGACAGATTTAGCAAAATGTGTGTGTTGGTTCCATGTACTAAACAAATAACTGGTGAGGGAACTGCACATTTATTCTTTCAGTTTGTTTGGGTTCATTTTGGTTTACCTACTTCAATCATATCTGATCGGGATTCTAGATTTCTTGGGGAATTTTGGTCAACATTGTGGGGGTTAATGGACACAAAACTGAAAAAGAGCACTGCTTTTCATCCATGTGATCGATGGTCAAACAGAGGTCAGTAAACCGCACAAAGTGCTGGTACAATTACTTAGGGGCTATAGTAACAAACATCCTAAATTGTGGGATGAACATCTTTATTATGTGCAACATGCTTATAATCGTGCCTTACATTCTTCTACTTTAAAGTCTCCATTTGAGACTTGTTATGGATATCTGCCTAATTCTCCATTAGATATATATTATGGACATGAAACTGTTGTTAATGGTGCAAGTGATTCTGACAAGGCTAAAAGATTTGTGCAGAGAATACAACAGGTTCATCAGTATGTCCATGAACAATTGGAGAAAAGCCAAGCTAAGTACAAAGCTAGGCATGATAAACATAGAACCGATCACAAGTTCAAAGTTGGTGATTCGGGCTTTGGCTTCACATCAGCAAGGAAAGACTGATGTGAAGGTAAAAATTGAAACCTATACGGTATGGTCCATTCCAAATATTGGAAAAAATTGGTAATAATGCTTTCCGGTTAGATTTACCTCCATATATGCAAATCTACTCAGTTGTAAATGTTGAGAATTTAAGATTGTATGAACCACCTATGATTGTTGATCATGATGATTCTAACATTATGCCTTCCATTGATGATTTTGCTCCTGAGTATCTTGATGAGTTGCAGGAAGACATCATTTTGGACAGGAAAGTAAGAACTTCGTGAAGGGGTGATATTGAGTATCTTCGTGTTGGGTTCAAAGGCATGCATCCGAACAAGGCAAAATGGATGGAAACCGGAAAGGTGAGGGAGAAATACCCTCACCTATTCACCAATTAGGTTGACTTTTGGGGTCCAAAAGTTTCTCAGTGGGGAGGAATGATCCAGAGGATCCTCACAGAGAAACACCGATCTAAGATCTTCTCAGAAATTGTTGCAGTCATTTTTAAAGCGTGGGGAAAAATTATACGACTCCGACGACATCTTGTTTGCAGGAAACGGAGCTCGTTTGCAAAAGTTATAGCCCGCTGAAATTTTTGGGCAACTGGCAAAATTTGGAGTTTTGTGCAGGTTGGACGTGTGCACGCTCGCCAAGTGTTTTGATCATATTGCGACACGTGGACGAATTGTGTGACGTACTAAAAAAATGGGTTTTGGAACGCCGGTCTTGGACACTCATTCTCGGACAAATGGACCCCGCTATTTACTGGCTGGGGGCCCTCAGCCAGGTTCGACACACTCGATTATGGAGGGGTGCCTTGGCCTCCTTCTCATTTAATCATTAAACCAACTTGTGTATATAAACCTCTATATTTCCTTTTGCGCCATGCATGTGGGACATTGGGCATGTATTATTTAAATTACCCACGCCTTATAACCTATTTGCAATTTTCCACGCCATATTTCTCAAACTATTCAACGCATTATCTATTCCACTTTCCACGCATTAGTCTAAACTTTCCACACATTAGTCTAAATGTCCAAACTGTACATGCATATATTATGGGATTTGGCGCCTAAAATTAAACAATGCGCCATCCCCAATGTAATGCGCCCAATGTAAAGCGCCCTCCACATAGGCTTAGGCGGCTATTAAGCCACTCAAAACCCGCGCCCACCTACCATATAAAGCCTTGACCAAGTTTTACATGCGCCAAATGTGGGATTATAATCCCAAAAGGATAAGCCAAAAGCAAGGGAGGAGAATGGAACTCGGGTGGGCCGAGTAAAATGATAAGCACCCAGCCGGCATGCTAGGAGGCGCATAAACAATATAAAAAGGGTGATATTCTATTTGTATATTCATTCGGGACTGTGTAGTATTATTGTATTGCTCATATCTTGAGCTATCGGTGGAATTTGGAGGAGATGTAAAAAGCAACCCCTGTTATTTTCGATAGAGGAAGACTGTGAGAAGGTAGAATTTTGTAGAATTCTTTGTAAAGAATTATTTTCAAGATTTTAATAGATCGGTCCCATTCAACCAGACCCGGAGACGTAGGCCTCAAGCGCCGAACTCCGTTATCAATTCTTGCGTCACATCATTGGTGAATCCTCTTCATTTCTTTCAATATTTGCACAGTACTTGTAGTTTTTATTCTTTTATTAAAAATACAAAAAGAAATAATGCACAATTTTTACATCGAAAATCAATACAAAGCAAGAAAATGTGTGTACAACCTGTGTTTCAAAGACCCCTTGTCCGTATCGAGTTTGATTCTCCTCCAAGGTCACCTCCTAAAAATAACATGGCCCATCCCCGGCCCTGGATCTTCATTCGTTTTAAATACCTTTGGTCTTAAAAAGTTTAGAGGGATGGTTGGTTATCCAAATGCGGTTCCCAAGATGTAAGAAATAGACTACCAAAATTCCAAGGAATTAATGTTACAACCTGGTGATCAACACTTAAATAGTTTTATCAACATGATGGAAGACTTTGAGATTGAATTTGGAGATGTATATATCAAATTGTTTATCCATACTTTGGAAGAGGGTGCGAGGACTAGTATAAATATTTTCCAAATAATTCCATTGATTCTTGGACAGAAATGAATAATGCATTTATATTATAGTATGATGATAAAATAGACCATAGGTTTCTTTTATCAGAGTTTGAAAATATAAAGAAAAATCCTATTGAGTTAGTGCATGATTTCAACACAAGATTTAACAATACCTTGAGGAGATTTACTATCAATTTGAGGCCATGTGATGAATCATGTCTGATAAAGTATTTAGATGCATTGGATAAGAAAGTTGTTTACTATTTAAGGGACAAAAATCCTACCAATTTGAGGTAGCCCTTCACGATGGCTCTACAAATTTAGAACAACATTAAAGCAATTGGAAAACCTCCCAAGAGGGAGGGTGTGAAATTGGTTAACCCGGAGAAACCTCAAGAAAGTAATGATGCTGATTTTAAGGAAGGTGTGAAAAATTTTACTGTTTGTCAAAGAAATATCATACAAATTAGCCCAGTAGAGAAAGGAATTGGGTAGGTTCACAAGGTCAGCCACAAGTAACAAGGGCAAGAAATATTTGCCAATCATCCTGGAAATGAATAGAGATCGATGATAGAGATAAGGGAACCATTAGATTTGGAAATAAATAGCCCAGCTATGGAAAATAGAATGGTGTCTCGATCCTTTAGCTTCGAGTTTTGTTGTTGAAGAAACATATGTAATTGATTAGTGTGACAGATGTTTCATGCCCCATGCTCCATGTGAAGTAGATCAGAAAGTAGAAGAAGAAGTTGATAATGATACTGATGATGATGTTTGCATGATGGGTTGCTCCACGAGCTCATGACAAGGAGCAACTTCAACTAAAGTGATAAGTGCTCGAACTGCTGCTAGTTTTTGGGATTGCATCCACCGGGTACCTCTTCTTCCTTCCTCTCATACTTTAGAAATAGATACTATACAAGATTTTGAAATACCTAATAATGAATTTGAATACTTAAGAGCTTTAATGATAAATAAGTATGATGGAGGAATCCCATCTAAGGAGGATAGGCAGTTGTTGATGAACATTGTTGTTGCCCAAGAAAAGGAGTATAACACAAGAAGTAAAGTTGTCAAAGGGGCAGGACCTCAAGCCAAACCTAAAACTCCATTTCTTACTAGTATTCCTAAAGAGGTTCCCAAGAAAGATACACCTTCCAAGGGCCTTGCTGTCCCAGACAAGATTCATAATTCTCCTCATGCCCAAATTTTCAAAAATCCCATGCCATCTGATAAGTTTGTCAATCTCCCTTCCAATGTTGCCTTGCCAAAATATGTTCCTTATGATATTGCCCAAGTCTTGAGTCAGATCAATATTTTTTTTCCAATTGTTGAGTTGCTTAGGATTCCTAAGCACAAGGACGTAGACTTTGAGTATTTGGGGATAAAAGAAGAGAAGAGAACCCCAGGAAGAAATGTAAACATCGTGGAGACTCATCCAATCATTAAAGAGCAAGAAACACCACCAGAATTGGAAGAACTAGGTGAACCAGATGATTTTTATTTGAGAACATCCTTGGTAGAGTCTCAGAGAAATTTAGATCCATTCTACACTACTCTGATCATTAACGACATGATTACTACACAAGCTGTATGTTTGATTCAGGAGCATCATGCAATGTCATACCTCTTGAGGTCATGAATGAACTAGATATCGAAGTAATAACACCATGTGGGAAGTGCACTGCCATGGATTCTAGAGAGGTGCCAGTGGTGGGATGTGTGAAAGGTTTGGTGGTAGAACTTGCAGTTTATCTGGATAGGAACTTGAAACATGATGTTGTTATTGTTGACTGTCCAGAGAAGTGGGGTGTTGTTGTCTAGAAAATGGGCTGGAAGTGTTGGTGGGAGTGTTCAAATGGATATTTCCTATGCCACCATCCCAATTGAGGGCATCCTTGTCAAGTTTTATGGAGAAAAGAAAATGTTGCACCTCATTGAAGATCCCAACAATGCATCTTATGAAGTGTTCTACAAAGTGTTGATGCTGATAACTTTGTTGGATTTATGATGGGAAAGAGAACAAAATGGATCAATGTAAGAGTCTTGAAAAGGTAGGCTCTCCATGGACTTTTTGTTTTATGGAGCTTGCTCAAAATTTTGAAATGGTGCTGGTGTAGTTCTGATTTCTCCAAGCTTGGAAGAGTTTGTTTTTTCTTTCAAACTTAACTTTGAGTGCACTAACAACTTTGCTGAGTATGAAGAATTTTTGGTAGGTTTGATAACTTCCTGGAAGTACTATGTTAAAGACATCATTGTTAAGGGAGATTTAGAACTAATTTTCAAAAAAATCATAAAATTGTATGCCACTAAAAATTAGATAATGAGATAGTACTAGCATGTTGTCGGGGACTTGATTGAGATGTTTGATTCATTTAATATTGTGCATCATGATAGGAAGTTCAATGTTATGGCAGAAAAGCTTGAAGTATTGGGATCTTGGTTTGATAATTTTGTAATGTCCCAACATTCGAATATGATGTTGAAGTGTTAACAAGGCCATATATCCCTGACAACATTAAACATTGGAATTTTTTTGATGATGATGCTCAGGTCAAAATATTTCTGTAGAATAAAGGGGATTTTTCTGATCAATGTATTGATTGGGAGCCAATGGTGTGTGCAGCAGAGGGTGGGAAAACTTTGTTTGGCAAAGATATCATCCAACTAAAAACTAATACCATTCCTAGAGGACTGGTTGCTCTTGAATCAAAATTTGATATTGTTGATTGCATTATTAAAAGGCATATAGTAGCGTTAAGGGGTGTTGAGGAGAATGAACTTGGTACAAAGGAGAAACCAAGGAAGATCTGGTTGGGAAGCAATCTAAACAAAGAGGAGAAGCAGTCCTATGTTTAATTGTTTAAAAAATATCAATATTTCCTAGCTTGGTCTTATTCTGAACTAAAGGCATATAGAGACGATTTGTTTCAACACGAAATTCCTTTACAATCCAATAGAAAGTAATTAAGGAGGAAATAAAGGTTGATCAATCCACTCCTATCTCTTAAAATGCAAGAAGAATTGAAGAAACTGAGGGATGGAGGGATTATTCAGCCCACAAGGTATTCTTCTTGGGTTACAAACTTAGTGCCAGTTAGAAAAAAGAATGGTGATATCAAGTTTGGGTGGATTTTAGAAATATGAATAGAGCATCAATGAAGGATAATTATCCTTTACCAAACATGGAAAACATGCTAAAATTAGTGATTGGAGTCGAGCTATTTTCTACCTTGGATGATTTCTCTGGCTATAATCAAGTTGTTGTAAAGGAATAAAAAAGAATCAAGAAAGTCTTTACCACTCCTTGGGGAACTTATGTCTATGTTAGAATTCCCTTTGGTTTGATGAATGTTGGAGCAACTTTTCAAAGAGAAATGGATGTTGGTTTTTTTGGTTACATTAATGATTTTATTGTTGTTTACCAAGATTATGTGACTGTGTTTTCCAGAAAGATAAGTGATCACTTGTAGCACTTGGAAAAAATGTTGATAAGATGCAGAGAGTATGGAATTTCAATCAATCTAAAGAAGTTCCATTTTGGAGTGCAAAAGGCCAAGTTTCTTGGTCACACTGTATCAAAACATGGTGTCATGATTGATCCCGAGAGGGTAGAGGCCATCAAGAAGGTCCTAATTCCAAGAACCAAGAAGGGAATTCGGTCCTCTTTGGGAAAATACACTTTATCAGAAGATTCATATCAAACTTTGCTGACTTGACCATTCCAATTACTTACATACTAAATAAGGAAAAAGTTATCAAATGGGAAGAGGATGTCATTCAAGATTTCAATGGGATCAAAGAAGCATTAAAGCATGCCCTTGTTTTAGCAACTCCATATTATAGGAAGCCTTTCCAAATGTTTTCTTTTGCTTAAGAGAACACTAGTGTGTCTATCTTGTTGCATAAGGATGATGAAGGGGCTAAGAGGCCAATTTCCTTTTCGAGTAAGGCATTACAGGGGCCGAGTTTAAATACATCATTATGGAGAAACAAGAATTTGACTTGGTAAAAGTATCAAATGTTTCAGACATTACATTTTGAGCTCTAAATTTGTTGCTTATGTTCCCCAAACGATGGTGAAATATTTCTTATCAGAGATGGAGGTCTCAAGAAAAAGATGCAGATGGGTGAAAAATTTGTAGGAATATGACATAGATATCCAAACCATGAATTTGGTAGGGGATTGGGCTTAGCTAAGCTTATGGCTAAGAGAAACATGGAAACTATTGAGGTGAATGAATTAGAAGAAGGAAGGGTGGATGTCCTTGAAAAGTTGATGAGTTCGAATGGTACAAAGATTTAATTTTTATCTCGAGACATCTATACTTCCCCCGAGTATTTAAGTAAAAATAAGAAAATAGCTCTTAAGTTGGCTTCCTAGGATGAATTACTAAAGATGAAGCCCCAAGATAATTTCTGATCTCCATGGAGGAGTTTATGGGGGAATTTTCTTTGGAAGAGTCACAATACAAAAGATATTAAGGGCTGGTTATTAGTGGCTAACTCTTTTTAAAGATAAAAATTTGTTGGTTAGAAGATGTGAGAGTTGCCAAAATTTTCCTCGAAGATTGAAAGCTTCACGATCCCTTCCTTTGCAAAATGTATCAATTGAATCCCGTTCAAGTAATGGGGAATGTATTTCATTGGTGAGATTTAAAATCCTTCAAGTGCTGGCCATAAGTGGATTCTTGTAGCCATTGATTACTTCACTAAGTGGGTAGAGGCAATCCCCACCAAGAGATAAACAAACAAAAATTTCATGGAATTCATGCTTAACCATATCATCTATAGGTTTGGAGTGCCAATTAAAATTTTTGCTGACAATGCCATGAGCTTCTGAGCTAAACCTTTGATGGCAATGTCTAAAGAATATGGGATCAATCAAACATATGCCTCCAACTATAACCCCCAAGGCAATGGACAAGCAAACTGCAATAATAAAAATATATTAAAGATGATTAGGAGAACCTTAGAACTGAACAAAAGGAAATGGGGTGAGTAGTTGAAGTTTGTAGTCTACGCTGATAGAATTACTGTTAAAAGAGCTCTTTGGAAAAAGTCCATTTGAATTAGTGTATGGAACTTAGGCTCTGCTTCCCTATATATGCAATTATCCTCATATAGGTTCATTCAACATCTGGAAGATCAAGAACTTAGTCCATATGATGCTCGCATTAACCAGATTGTTGAATTGATGAAGAAAGGAGGGCATCCCACCAAAGGCATGTAAAGTTTAGAGAAAAATTGAAAAGGTTATTTGACAAGAAGGTCACTCCAAGAGATTTCAGCATTGGAGATCTTGTGTTGTTATGGGATAGCAGGCATGAAGATAAGGGAAAACATGGTAAATTTGATGCATTATGGATGGGCCCTTACTCCATTGACATTCAAATTGGTGAACATACATTCTTCTTGAAAGAATTGGATGGGGAATTGCTCGAATTATCTATTAATGGTAGGCATTTGTAACATTTCCTTGATTCATCCCCAGAATCACGGTGAACATCATTTATATAGTGTATAGGTCATTGTTTGCTTTCTATCTTTTGTGTTTTTTTTCATTCTAGTCCTTGGTGACTAGGTTTTGCTGATTTCTCGGTTCATTTTTAGGGGATGGTTTTGGTTTTCTACTCTGTGGTGACTCCTTTGTCAATGGATAGTTTTGCCACTTGGTCTCATTATTTGGTTCTTGTGGTACTCACAGGGAATGCCTATCCCCAAGTCGAAGATGATGTTGGTGCTCAAATTATTCTCGCCTGTTTTTCGTTGAAATCCCTCAGTTTGTGGCCTTTGTCACATTTTTTGTCTCCCCGTCTTGGTGCTTGAAGGCTCTGTCCTCCATTTCATTGCCATGGTCAGTTCCTTCCTTAGTCGAGGATCACTTAAAAGGCCAAAATTTGTTTTCCCTCCTCTGATCATATGAAAGATTCTATTACTTGGTCATAAAACTAGGGTTTTTCCTTTCCCTCCATTCTCCATAGTCACATTTTGTTGTCCCTGTCTTTTGTGTCCAAAATACCTAAGGAAATGTGAGTGGATGTAGCTCGTGTTATGTTTGAGGAGCCTGTTTTCATGTTAGAGTGTGGTACACCTTCTATGTGTTACACTCGGGTATTTTTATGGTGGTCCCGCTCGTTGGTGAGCAGGTCAAGGGTGTTCGGGGGCAAAGCCCCGAGCCAATTTTCATGGGTGGTTTATTAACCCATGGGTAATGGGTAACCGTTATGGGTTGTTTTTGGGCCCATGGTTTTTCGGTACCCATTTTTTTGATACCCATGGTTTTTTGTCCATTGTTTTAATACCCACGGTTTTTTGCCCATGGTCTTGATACCCATGGTTTTGTATCAAACTGCTTAAGCAATTGTCTATTTATATGGTCTTATGCATATGATATATAGACAAGCAAATATATTGTAGATGTGCTTTGAATTCGGTGTGAATTCTATAGATTTTGTTAAGCATAGCTCTAAATGGATCTGGGTATTGTATTGAGAGAGTGGAGGCTTGTAATAAAATTTGGGCAAGTGATTCTTGGTGGACGTAGCCCAAATTGGGTGAACCACATTAAATCTTGTCTCTCATGATGTGTTGTTTATTCTGCACTTTTATTTGAGATCTATTATATTTTCTACATATTAGTTTCTACTATTACGATTCTATAAGGGATTATTCCACATATTTTATCTCTAATTTCCTAACGAGATCGAGGATTATGTTTGAACCTTGTAGAAAATTTCATCTCTAGGCTCAAATGCTGGTTTCCTTGCATTTTTATGGTTTGACAGTGTGTTTTTCCCCATCAAATTTACAACTCTTCATTAGTGGAAACAAGGATCTTTTCTATTGGATACGGCTTGGCGGGGCATTCTAAAAACTCTATGTCTTTCTTCGACCAAAAACTTGTCCACATGGAGGAACGACGCTCGTTTGAAAATTCACCTTTTGGTATGGCCTTGGAGTTACACCAGGAGGACACATGGAGGATTCCTCTACATTTCCCAGAATTAGAAATTTTTTTATGCAACCGATAAAGTTTTCATGGGCAATGGACATGTGGTGAACCGCGCTCATTCGGGGTCTCCACTCTAGAGACTATCTTCAAGTTGCACCATGAGGACACATGGAGATTTCTGCCGGGCCTTCCCTTACTTAGACTTTTCAAGCAACTTTCTAAAGGGCCTAGGACATGTGGAGGGACCACACATGTTTGGGGACCATCCCCTAGGTTTTATTTTGAAGAAGCGCCAGGAGGACACTTGGAGGCTTCTGCTCACTCTACCCTTTTCTTGGAATTTTCAATAGCCAAAGGAAACTGCCTTGGACCCTAGACACATGGCACCTTCCGCTAAACCTTCAAATTTTTAAAGACTCTTCCAAACTAAGACACGTGTTGAGCCCATGCTTGTTTGGGGTCTCTACTTTTGGGGACCATCTCAAGATGCACCATTGAGACACATGGTAGTTTGAAAATTCAAAAGGTGGGGAGGTGGGCTTCAGGGAAATTTGGAAAATTTTATTTTTGTGAAAAAGGGGTTAAAGTGTAAAAAGTAAGCATGGTTCCGTTGGGACCCACATTGGGACACGTGTCAATCCCATTTTTAAGGCAGAGGAGAAGAGCAAAATGAGAAATTTTGAATTTTTCTAAAAGTTGTAAAAAGTAAAAAGGAACTCCTAGGCTTGTTTTAACTTGGATCTCCCACGTGGATGGTCTAAATTCAAAAGGGAAATCGATAGAAATTGTGCATTTGTATCTAATTTTTCTACCATTTTTCTCCAAAGCTCCTAGGGATGTGAATTTTTATGGTTTTTTTAATCATTTCTTGATGTCTCCTACACGCCAAATGAAGAGGAGAATTAATTTGATATCTTGATTTGGTAGGGAAGATCTGAAAACATATTTTACCATTAAGATTTGATCTGATTTTCCGATCTTTCCTTCCTTGGCACGCAAGAAACCAGATTTGATAGATTAGAGGAGGAAGTAGTTGGTGCATGAGATGAAGAGTGATTTACTAGATGTATGAATTAAATGTTGGAAATATTTGAAGATGTTTTACCTCTGAGCACCTAACAACTTTTTTGTAGATTTGATTCTGGGAGTCGCAATCAAAATCGCAACACATAATGGTTCTTTGAATGTTTTTTGTTTCGGGGAGAAAAATCGATTGTAGAAAAAATGTTTTAAATTGCATGAATTGGTCATGAAAATGGTTGGAGTGTGAAAGGCTGGGAGTTAATTCCTAAGAGAAAATTTTGTGAGCTCGTCTTTTGGGAAACCATATGAGAAACCTATTTATTTCTTTTGTGTTAAATTTGATCATGTCAAGGTGGTTGCAAGTGTACAACCATTGACAAGCTCTGAGATTGTTCTAGAAACTTTCCCCTACTGATGAATTTAATCAAATTTGAGTTAATCTATGTTGATTTTGGGAAAAATTGTGTCTTCTTCATTTCTAAATGTCTGCAAATAGTTTTTCTTGTTCCCATTGCAATCTTACATTGAAATATTTATGAATCACACAAGATCTTATCCTTGTGATAGTTTGGTGGCATTTACAATTTCATTTATCATAAGAGCTTTCATTTGATAGTGAAATAAACAAATTTAAAATCACTTTACTCCTAGCATGATGATAAGATTGTTTATTATCCTTTGAGGGTATCTTAGGCATGATAAAATAGAGGTTGATAATGTTCAATTAAGTTTTTCAATTTGAGCCTTCATTTTGGATTCTTAAAGTTTGTATGAAAACATGTTGATCATGGCCTCCATTGAAGTGAACCTTTTGGTTAAAGGATTATTTTAGCTATTCTAAAGCATTCTATTGATAAAACCTTCTATTTTTGTAAAATCTCTCAAATATCTGGTGAATCAAGTTCATCCCTCCTCACCTCCCACCAAAAGTTCATTTAAAAACAACCAATATTACCCATACTACCCCCATTTGTCCTGTTTGTGTATAGAGGCATAATTTCTATTACCAAAACATGTAGAGAAATCAGGTTTTCATTGTCTTAAGTAGGTTGAACCATGCTTAGAAAATATCTCCACTATCTAGGGTGACAGCTCGTGAGAGTTAGGTTTTGTTGTATTGATCATATTTTCTTCAAGGTCTTCTTAATAACTTTACAAAGAAGGAAATCTCCATCTCCTCCATAAACAATAGGCTATAAAAGGGTCCTCTCACCCTGGTTGAAAGGAACAACCATAAATTAGTGAGGATAGATCAAATCCTCTTGAGGGTGCTATCCATTTCCCACAAAGTGAGTGACAAAGAGCAAGCTGCATATCTTCCCAGCTACAAAACAACACACAACATGATCTACTTGTCTCTAAGCTTCTGTAAAATTTTTGATGTTGTTAAATTTCTAAGGGAGAATAAATTTGGGTGCCAACACATGGAACCATGTCATGTAGGCCATTCCATCAACTTTATATCAGTGTATCAAGCTATGTCATGAAGGACAATGGTTACCATTTAGGGTGATCTAGAGCTATTCACACATTGTAGGGAATTACACAATTTTTCTCATGCGGATTATGAATGTCCTTCGGTGGATGTTGTTATCCTTGTGCAGAAGCTATTAAGAAATGGGTAGATTCATATTCACTCACACCTTATAATCAATATTTTCCTTTGTTGGTCAAACCTTTCTCTTCATGGGAGGCAACGTCAGAAAAATATGGCCCAGGTGAGCCATTCACTCTTGAACAAGATTTTTTAATATTAGGTTTATCATTATCTCCTAGAACATGGGTTAAACCTTCTTTTAAATTGAAGAGTACTCAAGAGCAATGTCCTAACCCATTGGAAAATTTTCTGTAGTGGTCTCCTATCCGAGTAGAAGATGTTAGAAGATCCCTCTAGCAGATTTATGGAAGGAAGCATGGCTTCATGCCATCAAGAACCCCAGTATATGAAAGGTCACCACATGATGATTATCATGGGTTACAGTGCATTTGGATGTGGAATTAACGCATAAGGCGGCTAGATCCTATTCACATCCCTTGTTTCAATTCGATTAGCATTAGCTAGGGATAATGCTTCATGGCACTCCACCCTTTGAGATGGACGCTACCTCTTATAAACATGAGGATGTTTCATCTCATTCGATTGTGACACGGACTCCCAATGTAGCCTCTATGAGGATCTTTATTCAACTAACCTATTCCAAGATTCAAGTGTCCTTACCTTATCTAGATCCAGTCCACCGAACCAATTACCAAATAGCCCTTGTGTATTCAAAACTTATAAGTTAGGATAAATAAAACTTCACATTCCACTAGATGTCTTTGAAAATGATGAGGAATTTGTAGATTTCATTGTACTAAGGGATTCTATTCCAATTGGAGATCACAAGAAAGGAATTTCCATTCAACTAGAAACTTGTGCACACTTTGGGGAAGAGGCGAGAGATTTGTGTACATTTGAATAAGAAGGTGGTAAACAAGAGTACAAACACTTTAGAGAAACCTTGCGAAAAGATAAACAAAATTATCACGGTGAGAAACTCTTTGAAGCACTCATAGTTAAATAGAACAAATATTACGTGGACGAAGTTGTTTATCCATTTAATGATGATGATGAGATACCGTAGGAGGTTGATCTTACTCTTCCCCTTGATCCTACATAGATGGAAGATTCTTCTAGGATGCTTCTTGAGGAAATAATTAGTGTCAACATTGTATCAGAATAACAACCTAGAATGATAAAGTTGGGAGCTTCACTCTTAAATCAGGAATCGAAGGTCTTTGTAGAACTCGTAAGGGAATACAAAGATATATTTCCATGGACATATGTAGATATAGCTAGTTTGGAAACAAAGTTATTTGTGTACCCAAATGCCAAACCCATGAAGAAAAAGTTGAGAAATATGTACCCTAAGGTGGCACTCCTTGTCAAAGAAGAATTGGAAAAACTACTAGTTGCTGATTTCATTAAACCCGATTGACTATTCAAAGTGGATCTCTAATATAGTCCCTATACGAGAAGAAGATTGACGGCATACAAATTTTCACTAATTTCTACAACATTAATAAAGCATACCCTAAGGATGACTTCCCTTGCCTAACATTGACATGATCGTTTATTCCACATCTAGTTATGAAATGTTGTCTTTAATGGATGGGTTTTTCTAGGTTATAACAAGATACGGATTGCGAGAAGAAGATCAACATAAAACACCCTTAATCAGCCCTTGGGGGACATTTTTCTACAAGGTCATGTCTTTCAAACTCAAGAATGCTACGGCCACTTACCAACGAGCCATGAATGTCTTCTTCCATAATACGATGAATGAAATCATGGAATATTATGTTGATGATATCCTAGCTAAATCCAAGAACAAGTAAGATAACTTGAAGTGTTAAAATGTATATTTCAACATCACGGGGATTATAAGGTGTGCTTAAACCCCAAGAAATGTGTCTTTGGTGTTTTATTAGGGAAGCTCCTAGATTTCATAGTTTCACAGAGAAGGATAGAAGTGGACCTTATGAAGGTTACAACTATCAAAGAAATGCCTCCACCTACAACTATCAAGCAACTAAGAAGTTTACAAGGAAATATTCAGGAAATCCTTCATTTCATTTCATAGCTTGTGGATAAGTGCCACCCATTTAGACATATGCTGAAAATAGAAGTTACATTCTACCTGGGGACCATATTGTTAAAAGCCTTTGCCCTACTAAAATAGTACTTGGTCAACCCACCTGTACTCATGCCGCCTATCCCAAGAGAACCTCTCATCTTGTACATTTCTACTACCAATTTTTATATTGGTGCACTACTTTCACAATATGATATAGACCATAAAGAAAGGGCGTTTGTTATCTCAATCACACCTTGATAACTTACGAGTTGAATTACCTAGATATTGAAAATGCCTGTTTGGGAGTTGTCTTTAGCTTAAAAAATCTTCACCATTATCTCCTAAACAATAAAACCAAAATCATTTCCAAAGTTGATGCTCTCAAATACCTTTTATCTAAACCCTCCATCACAAGCCAAATGGATAATTGGATCATTCTCTAAGTGAATTTGATATTTAGTTTTGAATCGAAGTCCTTAAAAGGGCATGTCTTGGCTTATCATTTGAGAAGATCCTCTACAAAGCATGGAATCTTTCGCTTGGATCTCCCAGATGCATCTATGATGTACATTAAAGAGTCTATAGAATGGCAGATCCATTTTGATGGATCATTCACCTTCCATGGATCCAGAGTAGGAGTGGTGCTCATCACTCCCACATGGGAGGTCATACCAAGAGCATTCCGGTTGGGATTTCCGTGCACTAATAACATTACAGAGTATGAAGCACTCATTGTTGGCCTCAAGCTAGCTATTACTTGGAATATTAGATAACTAAGAGTCATTGGAGACTCCCAAATTATCATTAAACAATTTAATGATGCATATAAAATTAAAGATGAGAAGCTCATTCCATATAAGAAAATGATCAAAACCATGAAGGAGTACTTTACAAAAATCATATTTGAGCAAAATCCAAGATCACACAATAGATCTGTAGATAGTATGTCTACAATTGGGTCTCTCTTACACATTCCACAATAGGAAATTAAAATTCCTTTCTTTTTAGAGCATTTACAAGTGCCCACATATGATATGCTAGAGTCATGTTTGGCATGTGAAGTTGTTATCTGTTATCCCCGTGGTATGACCCTATCTTTCGATACCTACAATATGGCACTTTTCCACTAGACATTACCCATTCTGAAAATAAATCCCTTATCCACTATATAGCCCATTATACCCTCCTAGGAGGCACTCTTTATCATCATGGCTATGATGGGAATATGCTTCACTGTTTGGATGTTAGTAACTCAATCCCCACTATTAAGGAAGTACACGGTGGTATTAGCAAAAAAACTATTAAGAGTAGGCTATTATTGGCCTATCATGGAATCAAATTATTGTAATTTCATAAGGAAATGTGAGCTATTCAAGAAGTATGGAAACTCAATACATGCACCCGCATAGGCTTTATAACCTATCGCAATGCCTTGGCTGTTTTCAAAGTGGGGTCTAGATTTCATTGGGAGGCTCCATCCTTCTTCTTCAGATGGCCACACCCACATTATCACTGCAATTGAGTATTTTACAAAATGGGAAGAGATTGTGCCTCCCACTTATGTCGTGGGTACATAAATTTAAAAATTCATAATGAACCATCTCATTTTATGATACAAGTATCCCTTCATCCATTTTCAAATTGATAATGGTAATTCCTTCAAAAATAAAAAGGTTAAGACATCATGTCAACGTTTCCATATTAAACTCAAGTGGTCTACCCCCTATTACCTTGAAGTTAATGGACAAGCCAAAGCTACCAATAAACCCTTATACTAATCATGGAGAAAATGGTCAGTAAGATTGGCCGTGATTACCACTTATAGATACATCCCGCCCTATGGGCCTATCAAATCTCCATCCACACTCCTACTAGTGTGACCCCATACTCACTAGTCTATGGCACTGAAGCCATCATACCCATGGAAGTGGAGCTTCCTCCCTAATAATATCTCTCAAGGACTATCTTGAGAAGGATGAGGACTACGAGTTGATCCTTTGGTAGAGTTGGAACTATTAGATGAAAAGTGTACTAGAGTGGTCAATCACCGAAATTCTATCGAATAGAGTATCCAGGGATACAACGAACACATCATTCATCCGGAATTTGATGTAGGTGATATAGTTCTAAAGCAAAATTAGAAGAATACCATAAAGGATAGAGAAAAGAAAGGTAAGTTTGAAGCTAACATACTAGGCCCTTATGTAGTGGGCTGCTAAATATGGATAAAGAGCATATAAAATTGCATAATTAGATGTGAAGAGCTTTCAAAGCCTATGATTGCTATACACCTCAAATTTTCTACCCTTAAGCATGGAAAGAATATTAGATAAGAAATAAAAAATAAAAAAATAGAAATAAAAAACAAGAAAACATGAAAAAGCGAGAAAACAATAAAGAAAAAGTAGATCATCCACATGTGAAAACCACACAATTGTGGCGCAGTGGGTAAGTCTTTGAGTGAAAACCGGTCTCCTGTGCTCAAAGAGGATTTGCCAATCATAAGTCATTCTTGCAGTAAAATGGGTAACCCTTACTACTTTCTAGATGTAACTTCCTTTTCTAGGTCTAGGAACCCTACCGAATTCATCTTCGTCGATCCATGATCTGGCTTATTTTCTCTTATATCTGTGCTAGGGATGTTTCCTTTTTATATTCCCATCTAACACTGGGGGCACCTTTACATTCCACTTTCTCGTACATACACACATTTTGTTCTACCTTTTGTATATTCCCACATCATGTTGGGGGCATACATGCTTCTTGGTCCTTGTACATTACTTTTAGAACATGACCTTAAAAATACAAAATAAATAAAAAGAGGGATACATGAAAAACCTAAACATTCAAAAATATCCCTTCTAGGGATGAAGCTACACCAACTATAGAACGTTGTAAGATTTTCTTAGGGATATTAAAAAACAATGTGAATAGTATCCTTGAAAACTTATCTTTTTAGATAAACCCAAAAACATTAGGAAAACATTTATCAATTTTGTCTTTTAATAACAAAGTAGTATTCAAAAATTTCTTTTGGTTGTTGGTTTGTATAAGTGTTGGTATGTTGAACTTCTCATGTTGTGTATTTTTGCTTACTTTAGATTAAATCTTGTTTATTTTAAATTGTGTATTGCATTGAGTTCATTTTATTGTACAAACATTGGTATGACCAAATCATCTGTTATATGCATCTATTAGGATTCATCTTACTTACTTAGATTTAATATAAATTTGAGCTCATTGGTTTGTTTAATAAATTCATGTGTTTTACATCATAAGTTGTGTTGTGTTGTATAGGTACAGTTATTTAGCTTTTTTAACTTTTGCTCGTGTTTTTGTCTCTTGCATAGTTGTTTGTTATCACATCTATCATCTACCACTCGTCACATATAAACATCATATACTAGATCATATATACAAAAATACTAAGTATTACATCATGCATGTATGCTAAGATAATCATCACATATCATATCATGAATGGTGGAAAGAGGGGTTGTGCATAATCACAACTCTATCCCCCACACCAATATCATCTAGTATCATCCCAAGTGCTAGAATATAAATCAGAAGCATTCCATAAATCTAAAACATGTGATACTATCTACAGATATATCATCAATATACAAAACATGGAACATAAACATATCTAAATCTAAAGTATGTCACATACATAGAGGAAAGGGAAATCATACATCATGATACAATAGTTGCAGAGAAATAACCACAAAATCATAAAAGGCATAATCACAACATGACATAAAAAATCATCATCAAATGTCCATATAATACATGTATAAATGTATGTCTCAAAACTCAAGTATAGATCATCGATACAATATAACATCTAAAAAGGGCATGCATAAAAAAACTGATCCTTCACTAAGAGATATCATCAAAATAATGGTATATGAATCTATACATCGATAAAAATCATCCTTCATAAGAGGAATGTATACAATAAATCTAGACAAAAGGTAAAGTGAAGAAATCAACCACAAATCGCGCCCTCTCGGGGCTCCCCCAGTCCATGACATGGGGATGGAAAGAGTGGTGGTTGTAATGGACTCGGCACTTGAGGTACCACCATGTTGTATAGTTTGATGTTATTCAACCTGGAGGCTCTACAAATTGTTATCGGACTGATATAATCGAGCAGCCTTTGATCATTTTGATCGGTAATATGTCGTACTCACACCTAAGTGCTCAAAAGGTGCTACCTGCTGCTCTATTGGGACTTCTCTGAAATAGGCAGTCCTATAATATAAGGCCACACCCTCATAACATCCTGAATCAAATCAGCATCTCCAAAAGTAGTGGCTACCTTAACGATGACATCTTGCTCACCTGTCAATCTACACTGTCGGTATGGGCCTATCTAGTAGTAGTGGGCTCTCGGTCTCTATTTGCAGTAATGGTCTACACCTAGGTTCATGCCTGATCCCTCTGAATAATATAACCATGTGCATGTGCTGGGCATGGTCCCTCTATGAGAAAACCATCTGCACCTAATTATGTGACTACTAAAAGACTCGAGTATCTCGAGCCCCCTGTGCATCCATTTGAATAATTTGGTCTGTCATGCAACACTATCCCAACTCGAGTGGGGTATGCCCCGGCCTGAACTATGTCAATGTATAAACCTATAACCGAGCATTGACATGATCCCACTCTACTGTAAGGGCCTATAATTGTACATTGACATCATCTCTCTCTCTCCAACCACATATAAGCGTATGGCTATTCACGCTATAACTACGTAGAAGAGCAACAAAGCTGCTATCATTGCCACCACCCTCACGGGGCATGAGGTGGCGAGCCTGCTATAGAAGTTCATGCGAAGAGAAACATATATCATTCTTGGGATGCCCTGGAGGGAAATATTTTCTGGTGACATGGGTCCCTATCTCTCCTTGAGCACGGGTCCCTATCTCTATGGTTACTATAATAGAGGACCCTGTCTCCTACCCCTAACATAGCGTTGTGTGTCAAGACCGCCATAATCATCATCGTCATCATCATCATCATCATCCCCGCCATATCCACCCTCATCACTACTTGGAGGCCCAACTAGAGGAATTATCACACTAACATCATAAGATACCCTGTAAATGGTCAAATGGCATGGGAGCACACCATGGTACCATGGCGCATACTTGAGTGTGCAACCAGGATCTCTAACCTGTCTCAACAGAACCCACATAACGAGGTAACACTGTAGGAAATTTTACGTGCTCTATCACGAGATATCTATGGACCCATGTCAACGTACTCTTGGGCCCTACAAGCATACCACATATCTAGCCCAAGAACATCCTGGGTAATGCCAAACTATCTCTGGCATCAATCTACTTTATAAATCTCCTACATATAGTTGCGGCTGCCCAACATGAAGTGTTCAACTGTAGCAGTGTTGAGCTCTAAGCCATCCTCAGGCCACTAGAAATGTTTGTAAGGCCTCCATACTATGGCAACTTGATGTAACTCATCAAGCTCATGGCGTAAGGGGCGTAAGCTGATGTAACTCATTAAGTCGATCGGGACCCATCCCATAGAAGAAGGCTCCTTGGGAGCTCAAATCAAAACACCTAACAGGTGACCAATACAAAAGTGGTCCCATACCCAAATCTAAAATAGTCTTGTTGGTCGTACCATCTTCGATGGTATAAGGTAATCAAATGTAGGTCCCAGTATAAGTGTGTTAGAATGCACTGACCCCAGGAGTAAGTCTCTCTATCTATCAACCTACGTATCACTCCGAGGAGGCCAAGTGGAAATGAAGCACCAATATTGTCAAGTATTAGAACTACATTAATAAATTCCATCATATAAACCACAACGTGATCTAGCTTTGGTTCCTCAATACACTACGACAATAAGAAGGTCATCCCATGATGTGGTATTATCAGGACACCAAATAAATCTAAGATACATCACTGAATATCAGACCATTTACTTGTATAATAGATAAGTTGACCCTGAATCGGGGACCGCATAATGTGCCACACATCCTCTAGTGTAATTAGACACATTTCTATCTACTTCTATGTAATTTGTAAGGTAAAATCCTTCATTACTCCATCTTATTTCCTAAATTTTAACTTTGTTCTAGTCTATTTTATTTTCTCCTTAGCTATTTGGCCAAAAGATTTCTCTTCTACCCTTTTCCCCAGAACATACATGTCTTTCTGAATCATACATGCCTTCCCCAATTCATACTGAGACCCATCCAAGCGCGTACGTGCCCCATCTATTTTCTAAATATTTCCCCTAGTCTACACAGGATGCATACGCACCCAATGTGACACCTATACGTCAGCTTTGATGCATCCACGTACATGCCCCTATTCCACTTACCCGGGATGAATACGTTCCTTCTTGAAACCCACACACCTTCTTCGATGTGCACACATGAGCTTCTAGTTTTTCTCCCTCCAAGTATATATGCATGCATGCGCACCCATAAAAATTGACACATGCATGTACATGTATACGTAAAACCGACACATGCACATATGCACATATGTCAAAAATATCCTAATCTATTCTAAAATGACCTAAAAACAACATTAAATGCATATTTCACTAGGAAGGGTAGAACACTCATGTAGGGTCCATCCGCTGGTTCCCACATGAACTCTCAGATGCGAGCTTCTCGTCTCCTCCTACTCGATAGCCTTGTAATCTCACTCCATGGCTATTGCTCTCACTCATGGTAAAAATTTGCAAGATTTCTAGTACAAATGAACTTGTCGTGATTGACTTACCCCCCCGGGTGGGTATATTAGGCCGTCGTGATGCCCTTGGGACATGTTTTCTCCACCATGATCATTCTAACCCTTCTACCCATCGAGGTGATTAAATTTCTATTAAAATAATTATTTTTACTCCTTTTTCATGTTGGCAAACTTATCGCCACCCCATGGTCACTTCTTCATTACATTGGATTAATTCGAATATCCCGGACACCTTTTGCATTTCTCTTCTATTTTTCTACTATTTTTACCCGTTGTAATGATTATTTTTTTATTTAAGTTAACAATTATTTCATTCATGTAATTCTTCTCGTCAGGACAATTGTGACTCTCTGATGACCTTGCCTTCACCTTCACGTCTTCACACATACTTTTAGGAATTTTTTTATCTCTTAAATTATTTTGGCAGATCAAAAATTTAAACAGTATAAAATCATCCAAAATAAATAAATAAATAAATAAATAAATAAAAAAATTGGTAAATAACTCGTTTATAACTAAAATATTTGTCTCTTACATGAAATTCATCTCATATACTAATGAAGTTTTCAAATATTTTAACACAACGGTTCGTGGATCATCTGAATATTCAATCATCTTCAAAATCTATGTTGCTTACTTCATCTGTACTTTGGGGCACTATAAGTTGCCTAGTATTGTTTTCATCATGCACATTGATTTTTTATCGGACCCAAGTGTCCTCCATCATTTCCCTTGCATATACACATTGCTTGGGGCATCATCCTTTACCCTTGTCGTTTATCAAAACATTTGGGATTATAACTTGATAACAAAATATTTGTGTAACTATCTTGAACATTATTGGTTTGAGTGTGTGTGATTATACTCATTTCCTGTTAAGAGTTTTTTTACTTCTCATATTGCATTGCATGTTTGTATGTTGCATGAGGTTATTATTTTAGCAATGGACATTTGTTTGTATCATGGATTTTTCATGTCATTTTATGCTTTCATCATATTCTTACATCTTAATAAGGGCCGATGATGAGGATTCTAAGAAAAATGATGATTTAAAAGTTGTTGGCACTGGTTTACAGATAGCTCAATATCCCCTTTTCTTGTTGTTTTTCTCATCTCCTCTTTACACTTTTTCTTCCTTTTATTCTCTTTTCAATTATTGATCGAGTTCTTCTATCACCCCATCGACACTCGAGGGGGCATCCTTCATCCTACCTTCATCCTATTAATTTTTCTTCTACCCCTTCAAAAAATTTCTACTCGTTTATACTTGTCTACTTTCTTCGAAGTGACGTAGCTTACGTCACCCCAAAGAGGGGAAAATGTAGACACATGTAGTTTGATCAAAGCACTATTATCTCTAATATTGCACTAACTATTCTCTTCCTTGCAAATTGATGACACATCATCAGTTAGATCTATCTAACTCCCCTTTTATGACACTCTTCTGGTCTTATTCCTCTTATAAGTCAATTAAATAGGCTATTATAGCCTCTTCTTGGCTAAAATCCTCTTCTTTATTGCTTCTATTAGCTTCCTGGACTATCAATCCATTTCATTAGATTCATTAGGCCTTTGAGAACTGTCTCAAAACCCTAATTTCTCTATAAATAAGATTAATTAGTATAACCTAGGTTAATTACCCTAAATCATGATCAACCTCTTCTAAACCTAGTCAAATCTTACTTTGACTTGCTAGTTAACTTGTTGAATCCCTTTTAGTCCCACATGCACCAAAAGCCTCCCATTTCCCAAATATAAAACTATAAATAGCCAACTACCCCCTCTCATTTACAAGAACACTTTTTCCCTCTAACATGAACTATAGTATTATTGTTAGGATTAGGAATTTTATTTCATTTTATTCAGCTATTTGTTTTATCTTTTGCATTTAACCACATAGCGTAGAGTAAATGGGAGGGACCATTGGCCTGAAGCCATTAATGGTGAGCTCCCATTCTCTTGAAGCATAAACTAATTTATTGGATTCTTATTAGGCTCATTTAACTAAGATTTCAAGAATAGAGGTTAATTACATTTGTTAAGTTTTCTTGTTTGCTTCAAAATAATGCATGAAAAGTAGGAATCCTTGTTTACTTCTTAACTAATGGTCCATTGACCAATTTTGCACAAATATTTGGGGTTCTTGAGTGTTATTACCCCATTTCATAGCTTTTGCAACCTTTATTTGAACACACTAACTATGAACGTAACCAAGGATACTTTTACCAAACCTAAGACTTAACACTTGAGAAAACATGGTTATACTTGGCTTGTTTGGGAAAGTGTAGATAAGACTTCTATGGTTCTCAAAATCCTTAAGAGTACTACTAATGTTAATGTGGAATTTAATAAATCCAACCACTAGCTTAGCCATATTTATAAGTGACCTTGTCCACATTGGCAAGAACTTTAGCCAATAAAATTAAATGCTTAACACTTATTGGTTTAAAGCGCAGATGTTCACATTCTAAAATTTAGTTTGTTACTTGGTGAGTGGGTGGGTTTTTCGCCACCGCTTATTAGATTAACTATCTTAAAGGAAGAATGCACTTGGCATGTGATCTATTTGACAGAGTATGTAAAATAAATATGGCCATGTGAAACCACAATGACCGTAGGATTTACATAAACCTGGGTTTCCTTGAAAAGTATTTGGAACTTTAAACCAGATGCTATTGGCAGGTGTTGATCCATCCTCCACATATTTTTCCACGTACACCCATCTTGTGTCAAATCAAGGGGAGCCTGGAACAGATCGTGGAATTCCAAAAATCATAACAAGAAAGGAATTTACCTAAATGTTGTTGTAGAAAGGGCCCTAGTAGACATGTAGGAAAAGTATGAAAGCTTAGATAGGCATGATAAGCGCTAACTATTATGATATTTTGCTATTTTATTCAATCTTATGAAAATAATCCTTCACATTTTATGAAATCACTTTTTGAGTTGATTTTTTTATCGTAATATAGTCACTTTTATATTATTGGTTATTCTTCTATTATTCTCTCGATCATCTAGTTTTGGGTTGATTAAAAAAACTCTACTTCTTAATTAAAACTGTTATATACTCAAGATATGGGTTAAGTCGGTCAAAAATGACCTTGATTGCAAAATATGGATTGTGAATGGTTTTGCATACGATGTTGCATTTATTCTTGTTGTTGTCTCGCATACCAATGGTTACATGTGACTCTTTTTGTGTCAAGTTGGAAGATACAAAATATAAGGTTAGTACCCATATGAAATAAATGATCTCTCGTGATTTTTGTTTGATAAGTTTAAACATTACGTAAAAGGGTGTCATGGTTGTTTGAGAGGACTAGTTTTTGGTTTCTATTTCAGTCCTTCAGACCATCTTATCTATGAATCTTGGTTCAGAGATTTAGGAAAAACTTAAACGATTTGAAACCCATTTTGTATGAAAATTCTTTGGGTTTTCTTCAAATCCTTACTTATGGAAGCAAAACCATTATTTTTATGGAACGTAAAAACCAATATTTTTTTAAGATGTGGGTTAATTGTTGACTCATTAACAATTAGATTTTTGGGTTATCATTTTATCGAGTTCATTTGTTTGAAATTTGGTAAATTTTCAAAGAAATAGGTCATTATAATGACCTTTGCAAACTATAATCCTTGTTATAGTTAATTTTAATTTTGATATTTATCTTCTATATTTTATAAACTTGCGTTAGCATCACAAGTTGCTAACTATTTATTGTTCTTGTCGAGTTGATCAAAATACATCGAACAAGGTAGTGGGATTCCCTTGCGGAAATGGTTTTGAGCTCACAAATACCATGAGTTGAACCCTTGATTTTTTAGTGAAGAAGTTGTGTTTAAATTTGATCAAATGACAAATATTTGTTTTTATTTTGTAATAGTTGATGGTTTTAGATTGGATGCCACTTCCTTTATTGTATTACTTTCTTCGTGCCCTTCCTAGATAGGATATGATGGTCGACTTCGTATTATTTTAATAAATAATAGTTTAGGTGAAGAACATTGTTAATATATTGGGTTTGAGCTTTTCTGTTTTGCCTTGAGTAATTTCATTTAGTTGTCATTTAGTTTGTAGAATCCCGATCCCTTTCAATTTTTTTCCTACTCTTGCGTACAGTATTAAGATAATATTGACCCTGTCTTGGTTTGATAAAGGATTATTAAACAACCTACAAAATGATAACTTAGCTATTAGATAAGAAATGGAAAGTACTTTGACTATTGTGAAAAGATACGTTGTATGCGTTGACTTGATACATGGGTCATTTTGAGACTTGTTGTTTTTGTATCGCTTAGAAAAGCTTCTCTGGGTATATGAAATAATTTGGCTACTAACAAATGACTTATTTTGACACATTCTTATCATCCATTATTATTATTATTATTATTATTATGTGTGAAGTAATAAATCCCAATACACTCGATACTCTTTTTTGACTTCTAAGGCCAATGGCCTTGACTTGAATGATTGTTACATTTTTTGTTATTGTAGAAACAAGGTTCATAAATGGTACATATGAATTCTTTCTTATTTTGACATTGTGGAATCTTTAGCATGCTTAAAGAAGTTTTTAGTGTTTTGGAACTTAGAGAAATTTCATTAAATAGAAAGGTTCCTTCCATGAAATAGGTAGATACGAACATATTGTTCTAATGTGTAGTTATCATCATGCTCGAGTTCTCGTGAACTAACTTGTGCTAGCAAATGTGCGAGATGGGTTTTGTGAGTGGTAAAAAGGGGAAAGACTTATAGAAAGTTTCATTTACTTCATCAATAAAGTTCATTTTAGTCATATGCTTACATATATTGTAAGGCTATTGAATGGAATTTGTGGAAAATTTAGGAGGACGTAGTGCCTTAGTATTTTGTAATTGTTCATTAATGTTGTCATTTTTGACTAAAAATGTATGAAATATTTTTCTGGATGGAATTAAGTGAATATTATTTTTGTTATAATAATATATTGTATGATTGGAAATATATAAGCAGTTTATCTATACATTGTGACTATTATAGATTTGATTGTTTTTCTTAGGTCATAAACATCCTTGACATATTAGTTATCTAAGGGATTGAACATTGCTTTGATAAAGAACTATATGTATAACTCAATCAATCTATGAGATAATGGTAAATTGTTATACAATATAATAATAAATTGACAAACCTTATTTTGAAGTTGAAATATTTTAATAATAGGTTGTAAAGATTGATGTTGCAATCTTATCAAACTTATACCCATATGTTAGTATGAACTTATGACTAGGATATCATTCTTTAATGAGGAACATGGGAAACTATTTTTTCATAATTAATAACAACATAGTTTATGATCCCTAACTTTTATTGATAAATTATATCTATAATGTTCAATGGGGAAGTGTTCTATTTAAATAGGAACAAATACATGGTAATTTAAAAAATAATAAGATCATTCTATGATGGGGTTGAATGATAAATAAATCATTAAATCTAACTTATAGTTATAAAACCTAATTTGTACACATTTGACAAACTTAATCAAAAAGAGACTAGATGATGTACTTACTTAATTTAGATTGAATTATAAGTCTCAATGAACTAATGGTTAATGAATAATGAGTTCATAAGGATGAATGCAAAATTGACCTACATACCTTCAACTTATGTGAAGGTGCATTATGATCCTTTTTAAAAAAACTAATATATATATGTATGCATTTATGCGGCTATTGACTATGTTAAATTTAATATAAATTAAACCATGAAAATTATCCACTTTGTGGGAAAAATTTAAGCCTAATAGTTAAACATAATGCAGTCTACAACCTACAATCCATTCTTAATTAAATCAATCGTTACTATCCTTGCATGAAGGTATATTAGTTTTGAACCTAAAATTAATTTAACCTCAATTTGAACTTATGCTCTTCCCCTTGTGAAACAGAGATACAAAACAAGATAAAGTAGCTTGAGTGTAGGTAAATAACCTTGTGAGTAATTAAATTTCCTTTTGCAATGAACGAGTTAAGTGATAAATTGAAGAAATGTCGATGCATCTATTAAGTGAGATACGCCATAAGTTAAAGGTTAATTGTCTAGAAGACGTCTAGTAAGAAGAGAAAAGGGAACGATTGATTCATATATTATGAGTTTTCTAGAACTTTAGTTAAAGATAATAACATAATTGTAATAAATTTGTAACTAAAAAGGTTGTACTATAGGAAGACCCTATCTCGTAAGTGTGTATTATAGTTGAACCATTATGTTGTGCCTTGTCATACAAAAGATGTCTTGGATATGCATCACATGTTTTTCGTTATCAATGTGGGTTAAAGTGGTGATCACCTATAGTGTCGTGTATATTTCAAGAAATTCAAAAAAAGTTATCTTATATTATAAACGTTTTCCTTGTGTGTGTAAATATTTTTTTCGAATTATTGGTAAATATTTTTGAATGGAACTATACCCTTGTAAATCAGTGTTCAAAAGTCATATTTTAGACCTATCATCACTAAAATAGATCAAAATCAAGATAAAAAATATATACCTAACGAAAAAATATAATCCTCCAAGATTAAAACCAGCAATAGAATTCAAACTGCTAAAAACTAGCTAATAAACAACCACTTAACAACAACAGAGTTCCCAACTGCCACACAACAGACCAATAGTCAAGATGTAGAAATGATAGGAAACAAAAGGACAAGAGTCATACCTTGTCTGAGATGTTGGGGATTTAGATTTGGTGTTTCCTTATTTTCCTTTCCACAACTATCCATTGGTCATTTCCTACATCAACTAAAAATGGAAGAACAACTTCAATGGATTTGATAGGGATGTGACCAACAGGAAGGGGGGTTAAAGTATCCTTGATCACTCAATCAAAACCCCTGTAGATAAGAATATGCAGCTAGCTTCTTTGTATTGTCGGTGATGCGTTATGTGTGATGTTATGAACCTTATAAAACAACCCAAAGATAAGGGAAATCAGTAAAGGTTATTGTTTGGAGTGAATAAATGTGTACCATTGACCATTCACTTGATCCAACCTTAGTCTCGAGTAGATGGTGACGTATACTCCTTTCTATCTCCATATATAGTTATCATATGAATTCAACCTACGTGTAGTTACTGACTATGTCAAGCCTTTTCAAAGTGGTGGAGGGATGATTATGATGGAGATGATGACAATTTAATTATTTGATATGTTATTTTAGGAGATAAGGCTCGATGTACGAGTTCTAGGAACTAGTTGAGTACCCCTTTGGTGGTCCTAAAAGGCCACATAGTTATTGTAATGTGTTATTCCCTGTATACACATTTTATTCATAAATTAAACATTATTTTTCTTGTCTTGCAAGAACCAAAAAAATTCTTGATTGATATGGTTTTATATTTTGGGAATTTTATTTGTTTGTTGCACTAAAATGTGGATTTTCACACTAACTATTGCTATTTGGCCATTTGTTTTTCTTAGATTTAAATTTATTTTAAGTTTAATTTTTTTATAGCCTAGCCCAAGGCTTGGGATTGTTTCCACTTGGCATTTGAAATGAATTGTTATAATGATTTTAATGTTGTAATGTTTGGAATAGATTCTTTGGATTCACCATGGAGTGGTTGAAATTATGGGCCCACTTCATTCTATGGGGGTATCCCCGAATGAGTTACAAACAACTAGAAAGTCATTGTCGAACCAAAATTTATTATGTAACTTGGGTAAGGGGTGTTTGGACTCTATGTTCCCAGAGCCATATAGTGACCCACCTCTTTTGGGGAGTGAAAAGTAAAATACATATTTATAGCATTTCTTGAGGGAGGAAAAAGAGACTTGAGGGAGGCATAAAATACTTGAGGGAGGCATAAAATACTTGAGGGAGACATACGAGAATTAAGGGAAGCATAAGATACTTCAGGGAGACATAAGAGATATTTGTGTGTGTGTGTGATTGATTCTTTGGGAGGTATATGGAGTTGTTTTTGTGATTTTTTTAGAGGTGTATGTGAGTTTGTCTATGCTTTATGATGTTGAGGATTGATGCTCCTCATTGAAGATACAATTTTGATTCCCTTTTTACATTGCGCATCTAGAGTTATTGTTTCAAGTTGTGTGAAGCCTTTATATGTGTACGTGTTGGGAATATCATGTTATTATAACCGATATATGTTTGAGTATTAATGTCTCAATCATATATATGTGATAAGTACTAGGTTATATGGATCATGTATGTTCCTTCCATTATCGGTTGAGTTCTTTGGCTATGATACACTCGTGGATGTATGTAGAAATATGTTTGTGAACCATTAGTGTTGTGTATGGCCCTGGTATGGTATTGTGATGTTAGTTCCTATTGGGCACCCACAAGAATAAATAAACTAAAATATTACAACAATGAAATATTAAGGGCTTGAGTTTTAGGAATAATGTAAAGGAAAAATATTAATTAAATAATAAAATAAAAGAGAACTGCCAATCTTCACAGAACATTAAAAGTTTAATAAATTTATAAAATTTCTAGAATTCCCTATGGTCGTGCTCTAATGACATAAATTTTAGCCCTAGATAGAAATTTTCGTCATTATCTTTCCTTTATTTACTATCCCTATTTCTAACATCAGCGTTATGTTACATCAAGGATGATGCTTTTATAAGGGGAGGAGAATGTAATGCGCCCCTTTCTCGTATTGATTTATGTACTTACTTCTTTGACCATGGTTTATTATCATTAAATGATTGGAACGTACCCCTATGATGGGTTTTGAAGCACAATATGTGAATAAAGGTAATATGAGGTAGATGCGATCTTATGGGGCTATACAGATAAGTTACCTAAGTAATAATTTTAAACCCGTTGCTTAGTATATTGAAGTTTTATGTTATGAATGTTCATGCCCTAGATAAATTTAAGTTATCCAGGCATATCTATGATCATTATATAGTTACAATCATTTTTACAAATAAAATTTGACTTCATTTCATTACGACGATGACCATCTTTTTTTATCGTAAATTCTTATAATATCGTAGAGGGTGTTTTGTAACATCTTGTGAAAACATTCATATTGAAGAATAATCATATTTTTGATTAAATGGGTTGCATAATGACGCTCTTATTTAATAGCTATAGAAGAATATTGAAACCTTTTCAAAAGTTATCGGGGCATAATGAAAAAGAGACCTAATATTAAATAAGCTAAGTTTACTTATATTGATCATCCACTTAAGCTATTATGATGATGATTTATTAAAAATCTATTATCCCTAAACCTAACTATGAACCTTGTTGGTGCCATTTTTGACCTTGCACCATGTTGCCCTAAATTTTCAAATTTGTATCTGCTCAAGAAATGTTTTACCCTTTGATTTGATGGTCTGTAATTCTTCCCCTCCAGTTGAAATTATTTAAAAATGCTCACAAACTTGTTGTTTTTCCCTAATTTGAAAGAATAATCCAAGTTTTCCCTTTTCTATGCCCTAGTTTTTCCAATTTTATGGCCTATGTCATTTTTTCCTTTGCCAGATCATGGAAAAATTGAAATTGATTAAGTAAAACTTGTGTGCAATTGAAAATCCAATCCCAAGGTCAAAAATGTTCAAAAATCATGCTTGATTGATTTAAAATCAAAAATATGCCATCCTTAGTGAAAAAAATTGAATTCTATGGCATCCTGGAATTTTTATGTTTTGACGGTCGAGACAGAAAAAATTTCCTATCAAATTCATCCTCAAAAGGTATTGGAAATTTTGTGGGTTTTCATTGGGTGAGGAAGACTAGGGAAATGTTGTAACTTTTCATTTTTCACCTTTTTGGCAATGTGGAATTTTCGGGCCCAGGACCCATTTTTACAAATTTACCTACATGGCATGTTCTAATTGGCTGGGGATGGCAGGTGGTTGGATTCCCTTAATGTTTTTAGACCTTATTTTACAAAAATATTAAAGTCACAAAATGGTCCAAAGCCCCGCAACTAATCGGGAGTGGACACGTGTCCTAAAAGACCAAAAAGGGAGGAGTGAGCTAATGGGGGACTTAGAGTTTTTAGCTCTATTTTTCTAAAGTTTCAAAATCAGTTTTTCCCCTACTCCAATCAGAGGAAGACACGTGGCATCAATTTTGAGCGGGTCGGCGGGCTAGTGGAGGCAAAAGGGAATTTTTCCCTTTGCGAAAAGAAAGCTTAAAATTAAAAGTTTGGAGCGTGGCCTCATGGCCAATCACAGGTGGACATGTGTCCAACATGGTCAGAGGGAAGTGTGAAAACTTGAGAATTTTCCCTTGGCTTAAAGGGAGTAAAAATGAAGATTAAGCCCGTGGGTCCTCAACAAATGAGAGATGAACACGTGGCAGAGGATAGAGGAGGTTGGCAGGCCGGCGGAGGAAGAAGAGAATTTTTTCCCTTTTGAAAAAAGAGTTTAAAATCAAAGTTTGGAATGTTGGCCCACGACGAATCACAAAGAGACACATGGAGAGGGAGAAATCGCAGTGCAGCTGCGGGGTGAAAAGTGAAAATTTTCCAATTCTCCAAAAAAAGGTAAAAATGCACAGAATTGAAGCATGATCCTAATGGGACCAACCATGTGCCATGTGTTAGCTCCAAAATTCAAAGGTGGAGGGGCAGGGAAAAAATGAATTTTTTTCCAAATTTTCAAAAGGTCATATGTAAATATTTTAAAACTGGGCCAGATCCAATCATTTTTTACCACGTGTTTGGGCTTATCCAAAAAATTAAAAAGGTAACTCACAGTTATTTCTAAGTCCACATCTTCCACATGGAGGGCCAAGATTAAAAGATGGATAAAATCAATGGTTGCTATGTATCCATTTGTTTTGACCACCATGGGAGCTCCAGGAAGCTTGGAATCACGATTTTTACATTGAAATTCATCAAATTTATAGTGATTTTGTTCCGTCTTGGCCTTCCAGGATCATTGGCATCACTTTCATGGCTTTATTATTTGATCTGAGGTGATTTTGAAATAAATGTTGCCCCAATCCATCAAAAATGTGAAATCACAAAACTAAAAGTTGCAGAGGTAGTTTTAAAAGGTGAGAAGGTGAAATGATGAGAGGAAAGGAATTTGCATGCCTTGATGATGAAAAACATGCCTTTAGGATGGATAATGATCTAGATATTTGTAATGATTTAATCTTTTTGGCCACACCTAGCATCCTACAAATGTTTTCTGTTTGATGTCATTTTCATTGAATCATGAGGATTGTTTTGTAACAGACTTGATCCCATGGCATATTCTTTTCTTGGGAAAGAAGGCTCCAATGTGGCATGAGATATATAATGCATGTTTTGAGACATGCAAAGGGTCGGGGGGAGTTTAAAATCATGAGAAAATTCTTAGAGAAATGTCATTTTCTGAGAAACCCACCAAAGAACTAGAATAATTTCTTTTGTGTTGGATCTTCATGTATGTGAGTTGGTTACAAGTCTATAGCCATCACACAACTCTGAGATTGTTCATGAAACTCTCCCCTGCTGATGTATCTAACAAGCTTTTGAGTTAATTTGTCATTTATTGGGCAATATCATGTCTCGTTGTCAATTTTAAATGCCTACAAATAGTTTTCATTGTTCTTATTGCAATCTTGCATTGAAAATATTTAGAAATCACAAAGAATCTCCATTTCTTATTAATAGTTTAGTGGCATTTGAAATCTCATGTTTAAAAGAGCTTTCATCGATAAAGAGATAAACAAATTCAAAATCACTTTACCTTCCTTGACTACAAATATTTCTTTTAAGCCTTTGGGGTACCTTAGGCGTTGTTTGATCAAGGATTTTTGTGTTTAATTGAGTTCTTTACTTCAATGTTTTGTGGTGAATTCTTAAAAGCGTGTGAAGAGTACAACTTGGGCTTCCATTTATGCCTCCTCTGGTTGAAGGTATATCCTAATTATTTGAATCATTTTATCGATAGTTGTTCAAGTATTGTAAAGGTTGTCAAAGATCGATATATCCCGGTTTGTCTTGTCAACAACCCACCAACAAAATTCATTCAAATAAACTAATCCTACCCATACTAACCCTGCATTACATTGTGTGTCAACAAAAGAATACAATCCATTTACAAAAATGCACAAAGCAAATTAGGTTCACACCATGTCTCTAGCAGCCTCAACCTTGTCTTGATAGCATTTCCATCATTTAGTAGTGACAGATCTATTGAGTTTGAATAATGGAAGATTGATAATGATTTCACAAGGCCATCTCCATATAATATGCACAGTATAAGGATATCTCCACCTCCTACATAAAACAGAGGTTGCAATATAGGTTCTCTTACCTTGGTTGAAAGGCACAACCTAAAATAGTGAGGGTTAGATCAAAATCCTTTCAAGGTGCTATCCATCTCTCCACAAATATGATTTCTAGTTAGATCACCTCTCCGGCTACAAAATTACACACATCATGATCTATTTGACTTCAAGCTTCATGCCATATCTCTGATGCTCCTCATACTGAAAAGGAGAACAAATTTGGGTACCAAAACATTCTAGCGCCATTGCCAGGGACTTATTTGAATTTCTTGGTGTTTTTGAAGTGTTTAAAGAGTTTGAGAAATTTTTATTCAAGTATTTGAGCTGCCACATTGTTAAAATATCATTCTATGCTTCAGATCTGCAAGTTTTAAACAAGGGTTTCAAGTTTTTTCTACCCTTTTATCCATTTCCTAGTAGTTCATATACTTTGGGTGCATTTGATTGATTGATTTAAGAAGAAGAAGGTCTTATTTATAAAGCCTTCCAAAGGTTTCAAGATTTATCAAACATTTGACATATTATTTTAGTGCATTTGCACTAGGGTGAAAATTCTTAGTGGCGACTCCATGTTTTTCTAATATTGTTAAATACTAGTGTCTTACTTTTATGTCTTTTACTTTTGTGTTGCTAATCTCTTAAAAAATAGAAGGAAGAATATCTCTCTTCCTTAGAGACTCTACTAAGAAGTTGTTTACGAGATTCAAGAAACTCGAGCTAGAGGGGAGAAAGGTGTGGAAGGTTGGTGGAGACTTGACTTGTAAGAAAGGAGATCCCTATTGTTGAGTTTGAAAGTGAGCAACCTGTTATTGAGGACCATAATTCTTCTTCAAGTGGATCGATGCAGACAATCCTATTGCTGATTTGAATTCCCCATCACATGAGGGACCTTCTTCTGCATTTGAAAGGATTGCTTCAAAATCTGATCCTATATTTTCTAAATTTGCTAGGGATCATCAAGAAGGAGAGCCCTTAAGAGAGATATATCTTGAATTTTTCATTTCCATTCCCCAAAGATCTTGCACTCCTCATCGAGATAGTTCCACCTCCAATATCACCTCCACCAAACAATATGGTTATGCCTAGACCTCCATTTGTTGTTAAAACCTTTGGTCCCATAGATTTTAGAGAAATGCATGATTACCCAAATGTTGTTCCACAAGATGTTAGAAATAGATTGTAAAAATTTCAAGGCAACAATGCAATAACTGGTGATCAAAGCATCTCAAACTCTTTGTTAATATGATGGAATATTTTGAGATAGAGTTTGAAGATGTGTATATTAAGTTGTTCATTCATACACTAGAAGAAGATGCTAGGGATTGGTACAAGGCTCTACCTAATAATTCTATTGATTCATGGACTGAAATGAAAAATGCATTTAGGTTATAATATGGTGACAAGATTGATCCTATATTTCTTTTGTCTAAGTTTGATAATATCAAGAAAAACCCTAATGAATCAGTCCATGATTTCAACACAAGGTTTAACAAAACTCTGAGAATGCTGCCTATTGGTTTGAGGCCTTGTGATGAATCTTGTCTAATCAAATATGTAGATGCATTTGATAAGAAGGAAGCCTATTACCTAAGAGACAAGAACCTAACCAATCTAAGACAAGCTTTCACCATGGCACTTCAAATTGAAAACAATATTAAGGCTATTGGGAAACCTCTCAAGAGAGATGGTGTAAAATTGATAAACCCTGAAAAACCTCAAGCTAGCAAAGGTGTTGATTTAGAAGAGGTTGTGAAAAATTTGGTAGGGGCTGTCAAAGAAATCTCATACAAGTTGGAAAGAGCTGAGAAGGGAATTGGGCAAACTTCACAAGGTCAGCCTAAGCAACAAGCATAAGATAGATTTGGAAATCACCATAGGAATGAGAAGAGGTTTGATGACAAAGGTAAAGGGCCTGTTGGATCTGCAAATAGACATCCTCAAGCACATGAAGGAAGAGTGTTGCCTGATCCCTTAACTGCTAGGGTTGTTGTTGTTGAAGAGGTTGCTGATATTGATTGGTGTGATAGGTGTCTTCTACCCCATCCTCCATGTGAAGTGGACCAGCAAGAAGGTGAAGCTAATAATGATGATGGTACTGATGATGATATTTGCATGATGAGTTGTTCTTCAAGCTCACAAGGAGGAGCAACATCTACTGAAGTAATAAGTGCTAGGACAGCTACAACTTTTGGGATTGCATCAAACGGGTACAAATATTTCTTCCCCCTCATGCTCTTGAAGTTGATGTAGTGCAAGCTTTTGAAATTCCTAACAATGACTTTGAATACTTAAGAGCTTTGATGATTAAGAAGTATGATGGTGGTATCCTTCGGAGGAAGGTAGAAAATTGTTGATGAATGTTGTTGTCACTCAATAGAAAGAATATAACACTAGAAGAAAAGTTGATAAGGGAGTTGGGCCTCAATCTAAACCTAAAACACCCTTGCTCACAAGAATTCCAAAAGAAGCTCCTAGGAGAGAGGCACCTATCAAAAGTTATTCTGTCCCAACAAATTACAATCCTCATGCCCAAGCTGCCAAGATTCCACTGCCATCTAATGAATCTTCTTCTCTCCCTTCCATTTTTGTTTTGTGAAAGAGTTTCCCCTATGATATAGGCCAAGTATTAAGCCAAATTAAAGTGAGTGTTCTAATCATTGATTTGCTTATAATTCCTGAGAATAAGAAGAGAGCATTTTAGTACTTGGGATTGAAAGAAGAGAAGGTTACTCTAGGTAGAAATGTAAATGTTGTTGAAATTCCACCTTAAATCATTGCTAACCTTAAAACACCATCAGCAGTATAAGATCTTGGAGAGACACATGAGGTATATTTAGGAACATCTTTGGTTGATTCCCAATTGAATGTTGATCCACTCTTTACAACTTTTCTCATAAAAGATAGGATACTTCATAATTTTATGTTTGATTCCGGTGCATCATGTAATGTCATGCCTATAGAAGTCATTAATGAGTTGGATATCAAAGTGACAACTACCTATGGGAATTTTACTACCATGGACTTCAGGGAAGTCTTGGTGGTTGGTTGTGTGAAAGATTTGGTTGTGCAGCTTGCATCTTATCCAAGGAGGAATTTGAAATTGGATGTTGTGATTTTTGATTTCCTACCAAATGGGGTATGATTTTGTCAAGAATGTGGGCTACAAGTGTTGGAGGGAGTGTCTAAATGGGTACTTCTTTTCCACCATTCCCATTATGGGAATCCTAGTCAACCTCTATGGATAAAAGAAAATGTTACAGCTAATTGAGGACCCAATCAATGCTTCCTATGAAGTGTTGTTTGTTGATGTTGATGCTGATAATTTTATTGGTTTTGCTGATGGAAAAAAACACAAAATGGATCAGTCAAAGGGCCTTGAACAGGTATGTTCTCCTTGGACCTTACTATTTGATGGAGCTTGCTCCAAATTTGGAAATGGTGCTAGAGTAATTCATATTTTTCCTAGATTGGAAGAATTTGTTTTTTCTTTCAAGCTTAATTTTGAATGTACTAACAACATTGCTGAGTATGAAGCCTTTTTGTTGGGTCTGAGAATTACATGGAAGTATGGTGTCAAGGACATCATTGCAAAAGGAGACTCAGAGTGGTTGTCAAACAAATAAGAAAACTATATGCTACAAAAAATCAACGGATGAAGCAGTATAAACATACAGTTTGGGATCTAATTGAAATGTTTGATTATTTCAATATTGTGGATCATGAAAGAAGTATGAATGCTGCTGCTGAAAAATTGGTATTGTTGGGTTCTAGATTTGGAAATTGCACCATTTTACCTTATTTTGAATACAACATTGAAGTGCTAACTAGGCCAGTTGTCCCCGATAATGTGAAACATTGGTAAGTGTTTGATGATCATACTCAAGTGCTAAGGTTCTTAAAAACCAAGGTGAGTTTAAAAATTAGAATATTGATTGGGAGAAAATGGTATGTGTGACTGAAGGAAGAGAGACTTTGTTTGGAGAAGATATTATCTAATTGAAAACAAACACCATTCCTAGAGGTATTATTGCACTTGAGTCAAAATTTAACAATGTTGATTACATCATAAATAGAAACATGTCTACCTTAAGGGATGTGGAAGAGCATGACTTGGGAAAAAGGAAAAACTAAGGAAGATTTGGTTACGCAGAAATTTGAGTAAAGAGGAAAAGCAGTCCTATGCCTAACTCTTGAAAAAATATCAAGACTACCTTGCTTGGTCCTATTCCGAGCTAAAAGCATATAGAGAAGACTTGTTTCAACATGAGATCCCTCTTGAGGCAAATAATAAGCCATTCTAGATAGAGGAAAAGTCAAATTAATCCACTTCTCTCCATGAAAATGCAAGAGGAGTTATAGAAGTTGAGAGATGGAGGTATTATTAGCCCACTAGATATTCATCTTGGGTTGCAAACCTTGTGCCAGTCAGAAAGAAGAATGGATACATCAGAATTTGTGTGGATTTTAGAAATATAAACAAAGAATCCATGAAGGACAACTATCCCTTGCCAAATATGAAAAATGTTTTGCAGCTTGTGATTGTGTCTGAGTTGCTTTCTACATTGGATGGTTTCTCCGGATACAATCAAGTGGTTGTCAAAGAATCAGAAAGACTTAAGACAACATTCACTACTCCTTGGGGAACATATGTTATTGTTAGGATGCCCTTTGGTTTGATGAATGTTGGTGCCATTTTCAAAGAGCAATAGATTTTTCTTTTTCTGGTTACATCAATGAGTTCATTGCAGTTTACCAAGATGATGTGACTGTGTTTTCAAGGCAGAGAGGTGATCATTTGCAGCACTTTGAGAAGATGTTGATCAGATGTAGGGAGTATGGAATTTATCTTAATCCAAAGAAGTGTCATTTGGAATGCAAAAGGCCAAGATGCTTGGTCACATTGTGTCAAAAGATGGTGTTATGATAGACCTTGAGAGAGTGGAAGCAATCAGTAAAGTACCTATCCCAAGAACTAAGAAAGGCATCCAATCTTTCTTTAGTCAAATTAATTCTATTAGAAGGTTTGTTTCCAACTTTGCTGAGTTGAATCTTCCAATTACATACATGCTAAAGAAGGACCAAGCTATAAAATGGGAGGAGGCTGCCATTCAAGCTTTTGAAGGAATTGAGGATGCGATTAAACATGCACCTATTTTAGCAGCCCAAAACTATAAGAGGCCTTTCCAAATATTTTCCTTTGCCTCTGAGTATACCATTGCTTCTATTTTTCTGGAAAAGGATGAGAATGGGGCTGAGAGGCCTATTTCCTTATTTAGTAAGGATTTACAAGAAGATGAGCTGAAGTATACAATCATGGAGAAACAATCATTTTCCTTGGTGAAAGCAACAAAAGTTTTCAGATCTTATATATTGAGTTCGAAAGTTGTTGCTTATGTTCCCCAAACCATGGTAAAAGACATCTTATCAGAGATGGATATCTCAAGTAAAATATGTAGATGGGTGAAAAAACTGTTGGAGTATGATATGGACATCCAAACCACAAAGTTGGTAAGAGGTTTGGGTCTTGCTAAGCTCATGGTTGAGAGCAACTCTGTAAACTGTAGAAGTGAATGAAGTAGAAGAAGAAAGGGCAGATGTTCTTGGTAAATTGGTAAGTTCTGAGTGGTACAAGGATATAATCTTTTACCTCAGACACCTTTACTATCCTAATCATTTAAATAAAAATAAGAAAAGAGCCGTCAAGCTGACTTCTCAAAAATATATCATCACGGACCTTGGGTGGCTTGGAAGAACCCTGAAGGTGTCCTCTTGAAATGCATAACTCGAAGATGAAGCTCCCAAGATATTCCCTGATTTCCATGGGGGAATTTTTTGAGGACACTTTGCTGGAAGAGTAACAACACATAAGATTTTGAGAGCTAGTTATTGGTGGCCTACTCTCTTCAAAGATGCAACCCAACTAGTTAGAAAATGTGATAGTTTCCAACATTTCAGTAGAAGACCTGGAAGCTTCATGCTCCCTTCCTTTCTAGCTTTGTATCAATTGAAGCTCCTTTCAAGCAATATGAGATGGACTTCATTGGTGAGATTTTAGATCCTTCTAGTGCTGGCCATAAGTGGATCCTTGTAGCTACCGATTATTTTACAAAGTGGGTAGAGGCAATCCCCACCAAGAAAGCAACACACCAAATAGTTATGGACTTCTTGTTGGATCGAATCATATGCAGATTTAGATTCCTACTCATGATTATAGCTAATAATGCCATGTCCTTTAGAGCCAAAAATTTAATGGCAATGTGCAATGAATATGGAATCAATCGACTTATTCTTCAAACTATAACCCCTAAGGGAATGGACAAGATGAGTCCAACAATAAGAGTTTGTTGAAAATAATTAGAAGAACCATGGAGATAAACAAGAAGAAATGGGGTGAAAAATTGAAATTTGCAATTTGGGATGATAGGATAACTCCTAAAAGAGCTACTGGTAAAAGCCCATTTGAATTGGTGTACGGAACTCGGGATTTGATGCCCTTTCACCTGCAATTGTCTTCATTTTATTTATTCAAACAGTTGGAAGATCAAGATCTTGGCCCATATGAATCAAGGGTCAATCACATTATTAAGATTGATGAGGAGAGAAGAGCGTCCCATCAAAGGCATGTCGATTTAGGGAAAAATTGAAGAGATTGTTTGACAAGAACGTCACTCTTAGAGCCTTCAATGTGGGAGATATAGTTTTGTTGTGGGATAGTAGGCATGAATATAAGGAAATCATGGAAAATTTGATGCATTATGAATGGGCCCTTATGCCATTGATAGCGGGGTGGTGAACATACCTTCTTTCTCAAGGACTTAGATGGGGAATTGTTGGAGCTTCCTATTAATGGTAGACATTTGAAGCATTTCTTGGATTAATCCCCAAATCTGAGGTATGCACCAATTGTACAGTTGTATAGTCTTTGTTTTCTTCTTTGTTTTTGTTGTTTTGTTGGTGTGTGGTTTGCCCTTGTTCTTGGCAGCCATTCTAGTCAGTTTCTCAGCTCATTTTTGAAGGATGGTTCTAGTTTTTTGACTACCTTGTGTATTGACTCCTCTACCCAATGGATATTTTGGCACTTTTTCTACGTTTTTGCTTTTGGCACTCACTTTGTGAGTGCCCATCCCCAAGTAGGAGTTGATGTTGGTGCCATTTTTGACCTTGCACCGTGTTGCCCTAAATTTTCAAAACTATATCTTCTCAAGAAACATTTTACCGTTTGATTTGATTGTCTATAATTCTTCTCCTCCGGTTGAAATGCTTTAAAAATGCTCACAAACTTGTAGTTTTTCCCTTATTTGAAGGAATAATCCAAGTTTGCCCTTTATTGTGCCCTAGTTTTTCCAATTTTGCGGGCTATGTCATTTTTCCGTTTGCCAGATCATGGAAAAATTGAAATTGATTTAGTCACACTTGTGTGCAATTGAAAATCCAATCCCAAGGTTGAAAATGTTCAGAAATCATGCTTCAGTTGATTCAGAATTGAAAAATCTACCATCCTTGGTGAAAAAATTGAATTCTAGGGCATCCCTGGAATTTTTACATTTTGATTAGATGGGCATCATTTTCCCATCAAATTCATCCTCAGAAGGTATTGGAAATGTGGTAGGTTTTCATTGGCTGAGGAAAAGTGGGGAAGTGTTGTAACTTTTCATTTTTTTTTTTTTGGCAATGGGGCATTTTCAGGCCCAAGGACCCATTTTTCCAAATTTATCTACGTGGCATGTTTTGATTGGCAGGGGATGATGGGTGGTCAGATTCCCTTAAGGTTTTTAGACCTTATTTTGTAAAAATTTTAAAGTCACAAAATGGTCCGAAGCCCCATGCAACCAATCGGGAGTGGACACGTGTCCTAAAAGACCAAAAAGGGAGGAGTGGACCATGGGGGACTTAGAGTTTTTTAGCTCTATTTTTCTAAAGTTTCAAAATCAATTTTTCCCCACTCCAATCAAAGGAGGACACGTGGCATCAATTTTGAGCATGTCGGCTAGCCGGCGGAGGCAAAAGGAAATTTTTTTCCCTTTTGCGAAAAGAAGGTTTAAAATTAAAAGTTTGGAGCGCGCCCGTGGCCAATCACAGTGCAAACGTGTCAACAAGGTCGGAGGAAGCACGAGCTGCGCAGAAAAAAATTGAGAATTTTCCTTGGCTTAAAGGGAGTAAAAATGAATATTAAGCCCGCAGGTCCTCGGCAAAAGAGAGATGGACATGTGGCAGAGGACAGAGTGGGTCGGTGGGTCGGTGGAGGCAGAAGATAATTTTTTCCATTTTGTAAAAAGGGATTAAAATCAAAGTTACGAGTGTTGGCCTGTGACAAATCACAAGGAGACACATGGCGAGGGAGAAATCGGAGGTGCAGGCCCATGGGGCAAAAAGTGAAAATTTTCCAATTTTCCAAAAAGGTCAAAATGCATAGAATTGAAGCACGATCCCAATGGGACCCACCATGTGCCACGTGTCAGCTCCAAAATTCAAAGGTAGAGGGGCGGGGAAAAAATGAAATTTTTTCTAAATTTTCAAAAGGTTATAAAGTAAATATTTTAAAAATGGGCCCGATCCCATAATTTTTGCCACATGTCCAGCCTTATCAAAAAATTAAAAAGGTAACTCAAGCTTATTTCTAAGTCCGCATCTTCCACGTTGAGGGCTAGGATTAAAAGATGGATAAAATAAACTGATTCTTATGCATCCATTTGTTTTGATCGCTATGAGAGCTACAAGAAGCTTGGAATCATGATTTTTGCATCAAAATCCATCAAATTTATAGTGATTTTGTGTCGTCTTGTCCTTCCAAGATCATTAACATCACTTTCATGGCTTAATTGTTTGATCTGAGGTGATTTTGAAATAACATTTTCCCTAATCTGTCCAAAAACATGAAATGACAAAACTGAAAGTTGCAGATGTAGTTTTAAAAGGTGAGAAGGTGAAATGATGAGAGGAAAGTCATTTTCATGCCTCAATGATGAAAAACATGCCTCTAGGATGGATAATGAGCCAAATATTTGTAATGATTTAATCTTTTTGGGCACACCTGGGAACCTGTGAATGTTTTTCTGTTTGATGTCATTTTCATTGAATCATGAGGATTGTTTTGTAACAAACTTGATCCCATGGCATATTCTTTGCTTGGGAAAGAAGGCTCTAATGTGGTATGAGATATATAATGCATGTTTTGAGACATGCAAAATGTCGAGGGGCAAAAAATTTTAAAATCACGAGAAAATTCTTAGAGAGGTCATTTTCTGCGAAACCCACCAAAGAACTAGAATAATTTCTTTTGTGTTGGATCTTCATGCATGTGAGTTGGTTACAAGTCTATAGCCATCAAATAGCTCTGAGATTGTTCATGAAACTCTCCCTTGCTGATGTATCTAACAAGCTTTTGAGTTAATTTGTCATTTTTGGGCAATATCATGTCTATTGTCAATTTTAAATGCCTGCAAATAGTTTTCATTGTTCTTGTTACAATCTTGCATTGAAAGTATTTAGAAATCACAAAGAATCTCCATTTCTTGTTGATAGTTTAGTGGCATTTGCAATCTCATGTTCAGAAGAGCTTTCATCGAGATAAAGAGATAAACAAATTTAAAATCGATTTACCTTCCTTGACTACGATATTTATTTTAAGCCTTGGGGGTACCTTAGGTGTGGTTTGATCAAGGATTTTTGTGTTTAATTGAGTTCTTTACTTCAAGCTTTTGTGGTGAATTATCAAATATTGTGTGAAGAGTGCAACTTGGGCTTCCATTTATGCCTCTTTCGGTTGAAGGAATACCCGATTATTTGAAGCATTTTATTTGATAATTGTTCAAGTATTATAAATGTTGTCATAGATCTCGATACATCCCGGTTTGTCTTGTCAACACCCCATCAACAAAATTCATTCAAATAAACTAATCCTACCCATACCTACCCCTGCGTTGCATTGTGTGTCAACAAAAGACTACAATCCATTTACAAAAGTACACAAAGCAAATCGGGATCACACCATGTTTGTAATAGCCTCAACCTTTTCTTGAGAGCATTTCCATCATTTAGTAGTGAAAACTCTGTTGAGTTTTAATAATGGAAGATTGATCATGTTTTCCCAAGGCCATCTCCATACAATATGCACAAAGTATAAGGATATCTCCACCTTCTACATAAAACAGAGGTTGCAATATAGGTTCTCTTACCTTGGTTGAAAGGAACAACCTAAGATAGTGAGGGTTGGATCAAAATCCTTTCAAGATGCTATCCATCTCTCCACAAATTTGAGTCCCGGTTAGATCACCTCCCCCGGCTACAAAAGCGAAACACATCACGATCTATCTAACTTCAAGCTTCATGCCATATCTCCGATGCTTCTCGGATGAAAAGGAGAACAAATTTGGGTACCAACAAACCTAACCAAGGATACATTGACCTAATGTAAGACTTAACCCTTCGAATACCGTTGTTAGAAATGGATTTCATGGGAAGGTGGAGATAAGAATTTTATGGTGGTATAAATCTTGAGGAGAACTGATAATGTTAATGTGTAATTTAATAAATCCAACCACCACTCAACCATCATTGGAAGTGACCTAGTCCACATTAGCATGCACTTTACCCAATATAAGTAAATGTTTGGTAATTATTGGTTTAAAACATATGGTCACATGTTAAAATTTATTTTTATAGTTGGTGAGTGGGTGGGGTTGATGACCTCGACCATTGCATTGATGGTATTAAAGGAAGTACACACTTGGAATGTGATCTATTTAATCGAGTGCATAAAATAAATATGGTCGCATGAAACTAAAATGGCTATAAGATTTGCACAAATTAGGTTTTGTTGAAAAGGTGGGAACCACTCAAAAAAATGATATTGTTAGGTGTAGCTCCATCCTCAATGGATTATCTTGAGTACACCTTTGCCTGTGTCAAATTGGGTGGACCATAGAATAGATTGTGGATGTCAAACAAAGCATGATGACATAGGAATTTTCCGGATGTTGTTGTACCAAGGGCCCTGGTAGACATGTAGGAAAAGTTTAGAATCTTCGACATGCATGATAATCCCTAACCATAATGATATTTTTCTATTTTATTCAATCTCATGAAAAGAATCCTTCTCTTTTTTGAAATCACATTTTGATTTGAGTTTTGTGGTCATAATATAGTAACTTTTATTGTCTTGGTTATTCTTCTATTAGTCTCCTATTATCTAGTTAACGGGTTGATTAAAAACACTTTTTTCGTAATTAAAATTGTTATATTTTTAATACATGGGTTAAGTTGGTTTAAAATGACCTTTCTCCAAATATATGGATATGTGAATGGTTTTTCATAAGATATTGTGTTTATTATTGTTTTTGGTTGCATACCAATGGTTGAATGTGAATTTTTCGTGTTAATTTGGAAGATACGAGAATATTATGCTAGTACCCATACAAAATAATGATCTTGGTGCTTTGTTGTTTGATAAGTTTAAACATTACGAAAAAGGTTTTCATGGTTGCTTGAGAGGACTAGTTGTTGGTACCTATTTCTATCCTTTAGACCATCTTATCTATCAATCTTGGTTAAGAGATTTAGGGAAAACTTACATTCAATTTGAAACCCATTCTAGGTAAGCATTATTTGGGTTTTCTTCGAATACTTCCTTATGGAAGGGAAATCATTTTTAGTGAACGTGAAAGCTGGGTATTCTTTTACGATGTGGATTAATTGTTGACTTGTTTTCGATTACCTTTTTGCATTTCCATTTTTTTGAGTACATTCATTTCATCATTTGGTAAATTTTCCTAGAAAAAATTCATAATAATGACCTCTGTAGACTGTAATCCTTGTTATAATTAAGTTTATTTTTAATATTTATCGTGAATCTTTTATATACTTGTGTTAGCATCGCAAGTTGATAAATATCAAAATACATCGAATCGGCAAAGTGGGATTCTTTACGTGGACATGTTTTTTAACTCACAAATACCATGAGTCGAACCCTTGATTTCGGAGTGTTTAAATCTGATGGAATGATGGATATTTGTTCTTATTTTCAAATAGTTCACTATTTTAGACCGTATGCCACTTCCTTTGTCATATTAATTTCTTAGTGCCCGACCTAGATGGGATATGATGGTTGACTTGATCATTATTTTAATAAAGAATAGTTTAGGTGAAGACCTCTGTTATGATATTGGGTTTTAATTTTCCTTTTGGCCTTGGATAATTTCATTTAGTTGGTAGACTCTTAATCCCTTTCACTTGTTTACTACTGCATGGTATTCAAATCATATTTACCCCCCCCTTTTTTCACAAAGCGTTATTAAACAACCTAATAGATGATAACTTAGCTATTTGATAAGAAATGGAAAATACTTTGAATTTTGCGTCAAGATACATTAGACTTTTTATTTGATACATGGGTGGTTTTGAGACTTGTTGTTTTTTCCATATCAAATAGAAAACCTTCTTTGGGTATATCAAATAACTCGGGTGCTAGGCAATGACTTATTTTGACATTTTGTTATCCTCCATTATTATTATTATAATGTGTGAAGTAATTTTTAGATAAGGAAATATTGATTGATGGTTTGAGTATTAGATTTCAATCATATAATCTATATGATTACATGATTGAAATCCTAATACACTCGATACTCCTTATTTGACTTCTAAGGCCAATGGCCTCAACTTGAATGATTGTTATAACTTTTTTCATTTTAGAAACAAGGTTCATAAATGGTACATATGACTTCTTTCTTAATTTGACATTGTGAAATTTTTAGAATGCTTAAATAAATTGTTAATGTTTTGGAACTTATAGCGATTTCATTAAATAGAAAGGTTCCTTCCATGAAATTGATAGATAACAACATATTGATCTAATGTGTTGGTTCTTATCATGTTCAGTTCTCATGAACTCACTCATGCTAACAAATGTGCAGATGTGTTTTGTGAGTAGTAAAACATGATAAATACTTATAGAAAGTTACATCTATTTCATCAATGAAGTTAATTTTACTCAAATGTTTAAATATATTGAAAGGCTTCCAAATGGAATTTGGGGAAAAGGTTGGACTTAGTGCCTTATTATTTTGTATTTATTGAGTAATGTTGTCATTTTTATTTAATAACTTATGAAATATTATTTTGGATGGGATAAAGATAATTTTATTTATTTATAATAACATATTATATGATTGGAAATAGATAATTAGTTTATATATTAGTGTGAATATTACTGATTCGATTATTATTCTTAATTGATAAGCATCCTTGACCTATTAGTTATCTAAGGATTGAGTGTTTCTTGGATAGGGAACTATATTTATAATTCAATCAATCTATGACACAACAATAAACTATTATAAGTTATAATTATTAATTTTAAAACCTTATTCAGAAATAGAAAAAGTGTAATAATAGGTTGTAAAGAATCATGTTTCACTTTTATAAGAGTTATACCCTTATGTTATTATGACCTTATGATTAATATATCAATCTGTGATAAGGTACATGGGAAAAAATATCGTAATTAATAAGGACATAGTTTATGATCCTTAACTTTTATTGATAAATTATATCTATAATATTGAATCGGAAAGTGCTCTATTTAAATAAATACATGTTATTTAAAGAATAATAAGATCATCCTATGATGGGGTTGAATAATAAAGAAATCATTAAATATAACTTATCGAGTTATAAAACATGATTTTTATATATTTACGAACTTAATAAAAAAGCAGAGACTAGATGATGTACTTATTTACTTAATTCAAATTGAATTATAACTCTCAATGAATTAATGGCTAATGAATAATTAGTTAATAAAGATGAATGTATAATTGACCTACATTTCTTTAGCTTATGTCAAGGTGCATTAAGATCTTTTCTTAAGGGACTAATATACATATGTATGTATTTATGTGGCTGCAATTACCCTATCTCAAATGCAATCTAAATGCAACCATGACAATTATCTAACTTTATGGGGAAAATGTAAGCATAATATAGTTTGCAACCTACAATCCTTTCTTAATTAAATCAATCATGACAATCCTTGCATGAAGGAATATTAGTTCCAGATCTAAATAGTATTTCACTGAATTTGAACTTATGCTCTTCCCTGTGCGATGGATGTATGAAATAAGATCAAGTAACTTATCTATAGGTAAATAACCTTGTGAGTAATTACATATCATTTTTTCAATGAATGAATTGAAAGAAATTGAAGTAATGTTGATGAATCCATTAATTAAGATACACCATAAGTTAAAGCCTAATAGTATAGAGGAAGTCTAATAAGGGAAAAAGCAATGACATATTGATATATTATGAGTTTTCCGAACTTAAGTTAAATATCGTAACATAATTGTAATAAATTTGTAATCCATAAATTTCATATTGTGGGAAGACCCTATCTTCAAGTGTTTATCTGTAGTTGAATTATTATTTTGTGCATTATCCTAAAAAGATGTCCTAGATATGCATCACATATTTTTTGTTATCGTGTGGGTTAATGTTGTGTAAAAAATATTGTGAGTTATGTGTAATCCTTGAGAGTAGATGTAGTGTCGTGTATACTCAAGAAATTCATACAAAATGTTATCCTATATTTTTAGTGTTGTGCTTGTGTGTGTAAAATTATTGGTGTTACAAAGAAAACACTTTATCCTTTGGAGAACATACAAAAGAGGTGTAGTGCCCACTCCTCTTACGACATTGATATTACTATTATTTTTCTTACAATGGATTGGATTTATAGACATTATCATCATATTTTAGACATTGATAGATGGACATTTTTACATTTTATAATCTTATTTGATAGACAATATGGATTTTTTAGATTTATGACATGACGTGATTGTTAGAGTAGGTATTTACCTTAGCTCATGTTCACCTAGGCACTTTATTTACCTTTATTGTATTTATCCTCACCCACTTATCTATTTGGATATTTCTTTTATATTATTTAGATATTAAGAGATATTATCTAGTTGTTAGGTATAGTTCTTTCCTTGATGTCTAGTTCTCTCCTAAATCTATGGTCTTGACTAGTTATTTGATGACTAGTTATTTCCTTTATTTATGGCTTGATCTACAACCTCGATTTGGTTCTTAGATTGTTATTCCTCGCATATTTAAGTAATGCCCATTCTCAGTGTATTGCATTGAGTTCCATAATAATATATGAGATTGTTGTTCATTTGTTTGCAAAAGGTTTATATAAAGTTATTCGGCTAATTGCTTTCATTTTATTGTTTGTGATGTTTGATTAGCATCTGTGTTCTTGGCTTGGCATGATTTTTTTATCGTTCCTTTCATGGTATTAGACCTGGAGATTGTTGTTAGCATCCGTTTGTAATTTTTATTTTGCAAATAAATTATTTGTGTATTCATATATTTGGGATTTGGTCATATTTTGTTGTTGCATGCATTTTTATGGAAAACAGAGGCTTCCATTGGATCCGGAAGGTGTGAAAACCCTAAGATCAACTGTAAACTCAGCCATTTCTATAGATAGTCATTTTTTGTTTTTTTGTTGTTACAGAGAAGCACATTGGTTTGCCTCGGGATTTGTGCCCACCAGAAAATAAATCATGGGATTTTGTTGGGTCTGTTGAATTTTTTGAGATCTAAGTAGTGTAATTTTATTGTTGTGGCGTAGCTGTCTCGGTTTACACGTAGGAAGGTTTTTAGATCTTTCCTTTTTAGGAAAGGGTCCATGGACGCTATGCATGTATTTTCTACTTTGGGCAAATCCGCAGGTTGCTATTTTTGGCAAATAAAGGTCACGTTTGTCCACAACTTGGTCATATGAGAGCTTAAAAATTATGATTCCTACTAGTAGGTGCTTAACTTCAGCCCCCTTTAATTTTATTTGTGTGGTTAAGGCAACAACATTTTACTTTGTTTTAGTGGCACCTAAAATAAATAACAGAGAAAAATATTAAAAAGCTTGTAAATTTTGATTGATAACTCGGTTTTGAGTGCCGTTTTTTGCAAAAGTTTTTTTTTTTCATGATCTTTCCATTGGAGTTATTTATTTTGATACTTGCACTATAATTATAAAGTGCCAAATATGGAGGAGTGTTGTAATCAATTGTGGATGCAATTTCGGCTGAGCCCGATGTCCTAAATTTTTGGGAGTTACAGTTTGTACCTATCATGGATTCTGAGAATGATATGCTTTTCTTTGAAGTATGTGGACTTCAAGAGGATATTGTAAAATTTTTGGAAGAAAATAGATCGCTCAAGAAGTGAAATTCTCTTCTACAATCACTCATTCATGATAAGGATACAATAATACACTCCCTGCAGAACAAACTTGCTAGCCTACAACATCACCATCATATTGTGGACAACCATATCCATGCTCCTAATCCACTTGTAGTTGTTTCTCTTGTACCCACTGACATTGATCCACCATTCTTTGAGTCTGAACCTACTTTTGATGCTTCTAAACCTATGAGGCTTGTTATTGCATACTCTTCCACATCTGTGCCTATTACAGTACCACATGTTGTGTATCCTACTTCTACTCAGCTACATGGCTTTTTTAAGAAGCATACCACTGCATTCAGTTCTCGCATGCTCCATTCTATGGGTCTCACTAGCGGAGTCATTGGTAGACATTCACAGGGTATTGTTTCCTCTATTCCACATGTTAATTGGAATTCTCATCATGACATTGGTTTTGAGTAGATACTTCATTGGGATCACACATTGACAAAGCTCCTTTTTTTGTTCACTCGACTCTTTCTGAGGATCATGAGCAACACATGAGTTCTGCACCTTCACTCAGGATTGAGAAACCTAAGATTTCAGTTGTCAGACATGATCAACCTGACACACATTATGATGTTCTTTTGCATGCACAAATTGGGCATTTTACACCAAGTCATATGCAGACATCTTCTTCATCCATCCATGTTGATTTGGGGTGGATATCTAATCACTTGTGGAGGTGACATCGGCATTTGTTGAGAGGACTCTATAGGCATGGCTCCTCCACCATTCGACCTCTTGCTCCAATTTCTATACCCTATGCATTGTGATGCTTCTTGTTTTGAGCATTTTTCTTTAGCAGTTGTAGTGTATCTGTCTTGTTTGTTGAGAGATTTTGTATCTGTATTTTTGACACTTTTGGCATGTTGATAGTATCTCTTATGGGGGAGCTATTCTAGTAGAGCCCAGTGTTAGTTTGTTAGTGTTTGAGTAGTTGTTTTGACAACTCATACATATTTGTAGCATCACTCCACCCATTCAACAGTATGGGAGGGTGTGGTGTTGATCTTGATTCTTCGGGTTTCATGTTCTTGCCTTGTTACCTTTACTTTTCTTGGATTGTGACACTCTAGAGTTTGTGTCCTTACCTTGTTGCTTTGGTTATTGTTCTTGGATTGTGGCACACCTATTTACAGCAGTTGATTGAATTATGTTTGGTGTTTTTGTACTTTCGACATCACTCCGTTGATCTCCTTGTATGGAGCTATTTTGGTGAAACCCAGTGTCAGTTGTTTTTGAGTTTTGTGATCGAGTAGTGGATTTAGACCACAGTGCACACAAAACTTCTTCAACATTGTACGATTTTTTTGAGCCAAGCTTCTTGGGATGCCTTGGAGTGGGTTTTTACTCTCTTTACTTTGTTGTTTCTTGGTTTTGGGTACCTTGCGGTGTCCCTTTTTTCCCATTATTGTACATGAGTACCTCATCAGGCCTAGTTGTTGGGACTCATACTGTGGACATGCCACTTCTATTTTGGCCCCTAGCTTCACTTGAGGGGGGGTGTTAGAGTAGGTATTTACCTTAGCTCATGTTCACCTAGGTACTTTATTTACCTTTATTGTATTTATCCTCACCCACTTATGTGTGTGGATATTTCTTTTATCTTATTTAGATATTAGGAGATATTATCTAGTTGTTAGGTATAGTTCTTTCCTTGATCTATGGTATTGAATAGTTCTTTCCTTCATCTATGGTATTTACTAGATCCTTGATGTCTAGTTCTCTCCTAAATCTATGGTCTTGACTAGTTCTTTGATGACTAGTTATTTCCTTTATTTATGGCTTGATCTATGACCTTGACTGGTTCTTAGATTGTTATTCCTTTCCTATTTAAGCAATGCCCATTCTCAGTGTATTGCATTGAGTTCCATAATAATATATGAGATTGATGTTCATTTGTTTGCAAAGGTTTATGTAAAGTTATTCGGTGAATTTCTTTCATCTTATTGATCATGATGTTTGATTAGCATCTGTGTTCTTGGCTTGACACGATCCGGTTATCGTTCCTTTAGTGATTTATATGATGGATTATATGCATGGATTAACATATTAGTATTTGAAAATCTTGAGCTACTACAAAGATCGACACATTAGATTTTATATATAGATGTTCTAGATGATTTAGTTGGTTTTGTGATCTTATTGCTAATTGATAAATTGATAAAATCGAAATATTTAGAATTGTGAACAATTGGTGAATTACTTAATTTTAGTGATGGTTTAGTTATGATATTTGATGATGTGAATTGATAAATATGTATGTGCGTGTGTGTGGGAATTTTATTATCTTGATTCCCTTAATATGGCCACGAGGCTAGAAAGGTATTGTTTTGATTTTTTGCAAGTATTTACAAAACAACAAACGAAAAAGGGGATAGGAGACAAAAATGAAGGAATCTTTGGTATTGGCAATTGGTCACATTGGTAACTTGTGTAAATGTATGATGTTATTTTTTGATTGGTAGGAGGTCCCCATTTGGGGATGGCCTCAAACGTGATATTGGGTAAATTGTGGTTTTCCCTTTTTGGTTTTATTTATTTGTGAGTAATTGTATTATTTTAGTATTTTGAGTCACCTTTATTATGATTTGTTAAGTACTCCATTTAAGTTAATTAAACTTGATTAGTTAGTGTAAATTAGGATGTGACAAAAAGGGGTGATTAATGTGAGTAGGTATTCTTGGTTTGTGTTGGATTTGAAAGAATTTAATTAGTTTTGAGTGTCGTGGACTCAACCTTGAATGTAGTTTCGGATTTTGAATTTCAAGCCCATTTTAGAGGCTTCTCGGTACAATTTAAGCTTGTCTAACACCTCTTAAATTCACCCACCCACTATTCCAATGATGTGAGGGTCTTCTTTTATGGATTTTTGTGTGTTTTAATTGAGAAAAAGAGTAATAAATTGCACTTTTCTTACATGGGTCTTTAACTATGTTCTTTAGGGGTGTGAGTTTGGGCTTGAGTGTGTCATTCCCTCAAAAATGAATTTATTATGCTTTGGGTATTGGGATTTACCTTGTGATGTGGAACAAAGGAGAAATGACGTGGCCTGATTTTGAGAGTATTGGTTGGAGATTGGAGTTATATTTTGCTTTCTTCAACTTGGAAAGACTTGGATCTTGCTTGTGGATTGGATACCATTGTAATGGAAAGGTAGGGTCTTCACCCATGTTTTTCTATTTCTATTTTGTTGAGTATATGTTTATGAATGGATGCTTGTTTCAAGTTGTGATTTTGGGAAGTAGAATGGCATTTAGGTTTTGTAAGAGAAAATGGAAATGGGGATATTTTTAGGGAGGTTTAAGAGTTTTTATTGGATATTTTAGAATGGAGTTAGGCTAGTGTGCCCCACCTTTTGATAAGTAATTTTTTTCTTATCTTGTTATCTTATTGAAGGAGGCATAAGAGTTGTTTTCTTGGAGGGAGGCATAAGAGTTTTGGGGTTGTGATTGAGTTATTGGAGGTTTTAAGGTGGGAACCCAAACCCTTGGGAGACATAAGTAGATTCCCCATTAATTTCTCTTTATTAGATTTAGCATGGAGCCTTTATTGTTCAATTTTCTTATTTTGTTGTTATCTTGGTTTTGTGTTTATTGTGTGAATGTCTTGATTGAGTGTAATTGTGGAAGCCTTGTTAAGTTGCCAATGGTTGTCTTATACCCCTCATTGCTTCATTTTTGGGGCTCGGGGCCAATGAGGAAGAAGGATTATCTTCCTCATTGGATTATTAGTTGGGTGGAGAGTGTTGCCTACTCCCCTATTTTGGTTGTTGTGTTTGGAATTTGGGAAGAAGGTGGAGCTCAAGTGAAGAATGATCTTAGTAGCATTTGGAGAAAAGAAGAAAGATCCTCTTTGTAAAATTTCTTACCATGTTGTCTCCATTTGAATGGAGGGCTTGTAACTTTCATTTTTAAGAATTTCAATCTCTTTGAAATGCATTGTAAATTTTTTTATTTGTATCAAGTTTTCAAATGTATGTATATGGAAAATGGGAAAAGGAAAATTGCATTGTTACTTTTAAAATCCCTCCAACTTGTAAACTCTACTAAGAGTGTTTGAATGATAAATTTGCATTTTAAATGTGTTAGTTCTTATGAAGGAAACTACCAAATTTTGCATTAGTTAGATGAAGTAGAAAACTTGAAATGGGTTTGAAATGGAAATCAATTTTTATCAAACTAAGTTTGTTTTATTGCCTCCGAAGTGTGATATGTTTCATTTTAGAAATATTGAAAATATTTTTAAATTGCACTTGTTATTTGAAATGGTTGTCAATTATTTATTGTGAGAAGAAGGGTAAATAGTTCATGTTCTATTGAAAGGACAGAATTTTGAAACTACTAAAATTTATAGTTACATTCTTTGTTATGTTGAAGGAAAGAAAGTAGTTTATTAAAACCTTATAATGAAGGAAAATCTTCACTTTGCAAACTATAGTAGGTTTAATGATTTTTTGTTAGTTTTATCAACTTCTCTTTTATATGAATAGGTAGAAAGTTTTAAAATTACTTTCCTTGTGTTTCACTTTATCTTATAAATCGATTGATCTCTTAAAATAAGTAAAACAAAAAAATATGGGTATACAAAGTTGTATTTATATTTAATTATATAAATATAGTTTAATTTTTATATATATTAAGTATCATATAATCTTGTAGTAATTGATATTAGATTAAAAAAATAACATTATGTTGTTATTAATACTAATATATACAAGATTTATATTAAATATATTTAAATTTGCATATAATATGGATTGATAAGCTATAAGAATGGAATATCAAATTCCTTGATGGCTTCCCCTAGAAACCATGAGGATACAAAAAGATCTCTTTCCTTTATGTTAATCCTTAAAAAATCCACTCTTCATTAGGGTTAGATGGATAAAAGAAAATCAAATCCAATAATGAGGAAAATCAATAAATTTCACTCCGATTCCCAACACAAAATATCTTCATATCAATAAAAGTTTACATGTAATGCAATACAATCATAGATAAATAATTGGTGATGCATACATCACAATCAAGTTATAATTCTTAAGATCTTGAATAGTCATATTGTCTCCACACAGGGCTCCTTCTAAGCAAGCCAAAGTTCCTCATTTCAAAAGCTGTCCAAAACCCCTCCCCAAAAGCCACTCCAAAATCCAAAGTGGGGATAAAATTAGAGAAAGTACTACACGTCCCCAAACCCATGGGAGGGTGACATGTGTAACCCTTCAAACTAGGCATGTCCTAACCCAAGTCTCCATCCAAGATCCACTAACTCAATAAAAAAAAAAAGACAAAAATTTAAAAACCAACCCAAAAATGTATTCCACACCCATCAGAAGAACACTCACATGAGACAAGACAAAAGAAAGAAGTTAATTTGAGAAGTAATTTTTTAGAGAATTTTTTTTTAATGCATAAAAAGCCCCCCCATCCATAGGGTATTCCTATTTTTCATGCCTTTGGACCTGGTGGAAATTCCCAAGATCATTTACAGAAATGTTAAGGCACTCAAGAAGTGTGTGGAATATAAATTCAATCCTATGAGGTAGTTTTGGAAATTCGTAAAACAAAAATCATGTTTAGGAACAAGTTATGTAACATCGGGCTAGTTGTAGCATGGTATAAGGAAATGAAAGCATCGAAAAAGATAGTTGGCTTATTTTAGATATATCGGGTGCCTGGCTATGATTTGGGAAAAAATGGATACTTTTAAGAATTATAAGAATTGCTACTTCATATTGGAAAAGGTTTAAGAGCTCTAAGTATCAAATTTTAAGATGTTAGCACAACATCGCAGATTAAGATCTTTGGTCTTGGGAAAGAATCAAATAGAGATTATGGGATTTACAAGGTTATTTGGGAGATGATAAAAATACCAAATTGAATAAAAAGGAAACATTTACATATTCCATGGTTTTATTTATACCAATATTGTATATTGATCTTTGGGACATTAGTTTGACCTATGGGAACTACTCATGACCAGATTTTAAAGGGGGAATGAATTATAAAATTTAAAGAGAACAAGGTCATGAAAGTGGTAGAAATGGAATCCTTAATTATTTTCCACTAAAAACATGTAGGTTTTTCCTATGGAACACCTATGGAATCTCTTGGGAAAAACAAGACACTCAATGGGGTTTTTTTAAATGTGTAATGGTGAACAAAAGATTTTAAAAGTGGTAATTTTTTACTTGGATACCCCCAATTTTTTTTTCCCATTTGACATAAGTCAAACGGGACATGAGGGACTCAATAATTTTCCACCATGGTGATAGATTAATATTGTGAAGTTGTGTCACTTAAGTTGAGCCTTAAAGGGTTATAAATGTGTCTTCCATTCACAACATGACTTGACCCCTTAGTCATGACAATTATAACTTATGCAAAATTATGACAAAGATGATGTCCCTTTATTCCCTTTCAAAATGGACATGAGGGACACAAATTTGAGACACCGTGTAGGAGGGAGAGTTTTATTCACTTAAATCACAAACGTGTGTAACACCCACAATTTACACACAATTACAACACTAAAAATACTAGAATAATTATTTATTTTGACTTACATTGTAGTACACATGAAACTAAAAGAGATCACTTAGGACTACAGACACCACATGATATGTTTACACAAACATTAACCCACATAGTTGATAGGAAAACATGTGATGCACATATATACCACCTATTTCTTCCGAATGATAAGGCCCAACATAATGCTTCAAGTACATAATAAAATTATAGACAAGGTCCTTTCCACGACAATATATATATTGTTTTTTAGATTACAAATTTATTACAAACATGTTTGAATACTTAACGTAAGTTCTAGAAAGGCTCATAATATGAGTATCATATATTTCTTTTCCTTTTACCATGTTTCCTTTATATTCGTTAACATTTAACTTAGGGTGTATCTTGTTGAATAAGGATCATCTACATTATTTTAATTACTAGTTTAATTCACTCGTTCGATAATAGGGCATTAATTTACACACAAGACTACTTACCTACACACAAGGCTACTAGGTTTTATCCCTAGGATTCACTCCTAAGGCATGCATCTTGATCTTATATCCTACCTCCATTAAACAACGGGACAAGTGTAAGTCGAAAGGATGTGAAGTTCATAATTTTTGTTTAAGGATTTAGGACCGTGTTTCTTCACCCATTTATAAATTGATAGTTGATTTAGTACCCACTAAGGATTATACATGAAATAGGTTCTTTATATACAACAAGAGGGTTTACCACCATTACAAGGAAAGGTGTGTTTCAATTTACCCATGGAATAACATATCACAATTACACTTCTTGAGGAAAAGCGTCAATTATAGTTTTATTATATTTATGCTCCAAAAATTAGTTAGGGATTCGGAGGTACTTAACATGACAACATACTTACTTATTTTTTATTCTAGATTATGTTTCGAGTATTGTTTTATGTCTGACTTAAGAGGGTTTTTCCTAATTAGGTCGATATGCCTTTTATAATGAATTGCATAACCTATTTTTTATTGGGGACATTTGAATCATCATGAGACCACTACTCCTTTTCTAAGGGGATTTATCTCTAAGAACATGATCACAGTTTCACATCATACATCCACTACATACTAGGAAAAGTGGGAGAGAAAGATGGAGTAGTCCATTGTTTAAAAATGTTAAGTTTCGCATTAAATTTTACACAACATGGGTTTTATTTCGCACAACAAGATGGTTTAAACATGATATGAGAATGACCTAAATTCCACCTTTCTCCAAGCACATCCTCTTATGGTTATATTTTCACAAACTAGTCATACACTAAAATATTGTTAAGTTTCGTAATTAAATCTTAGTATTGCACCATAAAACCCAAATGATAATTGAGATTGGGTATCGATTTCATTTATGATACCAGCTATTAAAGTTGACTTTCAATTTTAGTTGGAAATCATCACCACTCAACATGTATGTTGGTCCAGGAGGATTGTACACTATGTTTAATGTTGATTCCCAAGAGTACTACCTTAAGAGAACACATTCTACTTACTACATACATGATTATAAATCCTATAGGAAACCACATACCCTAGACAATGTTGGACAATGTCGTTCCTAACCATCGGGTTCATGAAGATGTCGATAAGTATAGAAGCTATCACAAAAACTAAAGCTTGGGATCTTATTTTCTTAAGCTAGAAGGTTCCATAGTGTGAAAATAATTTAAGTTCAACCTAAGGTTTTAGTTTTCTATGCTATAAAGAATCACACAGGAAGGGTATTTATACATGAAGTTTATACTAGGGTGGAATGTTTCATTTAGATCTCTTTATTGAAATTTTTAGGTAAGAAACACAACACACTAACTATTTAATCATCAATCGCACCTTGTAATTGCACTATAAGATATTACATTCAATTTTATTTAACACATATCTAGCTTTTACAATACAAAACTTGGGATCAAAATAACATCGATGTTTAGATGAACATTTCCCTTAAACACTAACATCTTAAAAATGTTACAAAAATTCACTAATAAAGCTTTAAATCCTTTGAAAATATTGAATTATCCTCTAAAATTTCACTTAACATATATAACTAACCCCATTTTAACCATATGTAAATCTAAATCAAAAGAACACCTATAGTTAAATGCAAATTTTCCAAAGCCACCCTAAACACTTAAAAATCATACACATTACAAAATTTTAATAATAAAATTTAGCATAGCATAGCAATACATATATGTGTATGTGTGTGTGTGTGTGTGTATACATACATATATATACACACATACATATATAGATATATATATATATATATATTTATACATATATATATATATATATATATATAATTAACAAACATAATTCTCAATAATACATAATGGATTACAACCAATCCATTTTGCTATCTCACTTGCATCCTGTAGAAACCATGTGAGAATGAAATCAATGATAAATCGCTAGCATGGCATCCACCAAAATCTAGCATAATTAGCATTTTTTTCATTTACGTAATAATAATAATTTTCACTTAAAACGAGAGGGTTAAAGACACATATTCATTTCATTTCATTTTGCTTCATTTCGTAACTAAGGGTAGAGAAAGAGAGGGAAGAGAGAGAAATGCTAATTTCCTAAAATTCCAATTTCACACAAGTAACAAGATAGAGTTCCAAATATTTATTTAAAAGTGTTAAAAAGTTTCCATGATTGTTTTATAACTTGACTAGGATTCTGCAACTTTCTTTTTCATTTCCTTAATAGTTGTAAAAATGCCCAATTTTGGCTTGGAGGATAAGAAAGTGCATTTAAAAACTACCTTCTGATAAGTAAATTCGTGATGGGATAAATCCTGTGTCCAACTATATAACAAGAAACCACAGGGACTAACTAAATTCAAAACTGGAGAATGGTGTAAAATTGGTGATTGGTTTTTTGAAGCCACCAATCTTAATCGATCAAGTTTGACCTCGTCAAACAACGGCCAGAGGCCTAAGAAATTCCCATTCCAAATTATCTAGAAGAATTTTTTCCCCCAAACTGATGTTTCTAGGAATTTTCGAGTAAAAATAGTAAAGGTTTGCAAAGGTGGTCAAGCATTTCATGTCTCATCTTCCAAATGACGAGCTAATAAAAACCCAATTTTTCAGTCTTAACTTCCTAAAGGTGAAAAATAAGGTAACCGGGCTCCTAGAAAGGTGGCGAAGAGAGTACCAATAGTTGATCGGGGTTGATATAAGGTATAATACGACTCCCCACATAACAAGGAGAATAGACATAAGTTAACATCTATTTTTAGAGGTTCAAGAGGTTATATTCGAGTCTCCGAAAATCACATTTTTTTTTCTAACTATGAAAGGTCGACATAAATGGTTGTTTTAGTTCACTCATCTAGCTTTCTCCAAGTACAATGGACATGAGCACCAAGTTTTGACACCCTAGGTTTAGAAATGCATAAGGTTGAGGTAGCAAGCACAATTGATGGTCAAGCGTAAATCAATTACGTAGATCATGAGGTGGGGGTTTTATTGTTTTACACTAAATTTTGGCTAAAATATCCTGTAGTTTAAGCATTTGATGGTTTAATATTTCTATAATAATGCAAATGAAGAACCAAATTATATGAAAATTATACGAGATGAAGGTAAGGAGACCATGCTTGGGGAACATGAGCATCTGCTTTGTGTATGAGGTGCTCTAGGAGGGTTCACCTCTATTCCATAAGGCTGCAACTCTCTTTTAACATTTTATCAAACATCTCGCGTGCATTTGGAAACTCTACTATTTGCATTTTAAAATTTAATTTTGTGCATATCAAGAAAAAATTACAGCCCATTGGCCCCATTTCTTAAGGAATTATTGTCAAACCACATGACTGTCTTGACTAAAATCTAATTTGATGCACTAATAGGGAGAATTCTTGCCTAAGGTTGATGGTTTTGTATTAAACCTATCATAAGTAGGCATTTTGAAGACTCCAAACCCGTTTCAACAACCCATTTTGTGCTTCAACAACAATCAATGCATTCCATGAGCCCCATCTCTATAACGCCTAGTTCCAAAGCTCTTATTTTTTCCCAAGCAGGGAATATGTTGGTAAAAGTGAACCGATTGGGTCTGATCCTTGCACCCAAACATTCCAAGAGATGACACTTGGTTGTTGAGAGTTTTTTGAGTTTCTCTCATAGATCCCGAAAGGATTATAAGCAAACATCCCAGATATAACAACCATACTCATTATTTCTAACATTCCCATAACAACCCTACCATTATTCTCGAAGTACAACCTCATGAAATACGCAAATACTTGTATCCATTGAAGCTAGATTATTCCCTTATCTCGCAATCTCTACTAATTTTGTAGCCAATGTAATTGCAGCCAAGATTACATAGGTCATCGCTGATCGCAAGAAAATATCACCCATGTCAATGGTTTTCTCAACAAAATACTTCCGTTGCACATGCCTAAAACATACCGAAAGCCTTGGAGTAGATAGTAACCTACCAAAATCCATTTGTTTTCAAGTTTCTAAATCGTTTTCAACAAACCCATTTTGTGCATATCTTGAAGTCAATATTTTCCACCAAAACCACATTTTCCTTAAGACATTTTATGATTTAATGGATATTCATACCATGTTCCAAAGACCTCATTTTGACACAGTCTCGAGAAATAGGGTTATCTAAAGTGTCTATCTTTTCCTCAACCTCTTTCTTCCTCTTCTCGTATACAACAAACAATACAAAGGAAGGCCGTAATATCCTTTTCAATATCATTGAAACCAGATCAATCATTTTGAATATAATCGGGTGAAAATATATTAAATATGGAAATGTATCTCCCTCCAATTGATGTATTTACCCTAATGTAATGCCCCTCCTCGATACATAGAAAACCACACCAACTGGTAGTTAAAATTTTTTGTAATTTTTTTATTTTTTCTAAGTAAATACTAATACTATACTTAACTAATTCCCGTTATTAATTTTTGTTTACCCATTTGATTTACCCAATTAATTAACTACTTGTCTAATTCTAACTTAATTATTTATGTCTTATCGTGGTTACCCTACTAAACATTTACTAGGGTCACATTATAAAGTATACACCCCCTTTTAATTTAATTAAGCCCCACGCACCCTTCTTTTATTTTATTTCCAAATCCCAAAAATCCCATTAGTTAAAAGTAGTTTATGATTGAATGTGAACCCTAGGATAAGACTAATCTTGGACCTTGATTGTATGTTCCCCTAAAATTCCCTAATCCATCTTTATGTTTTCTTTCTCTTCTCATTTTTTTAATTTGTAGGTTTTGAAGAGGCCATGGATGGCCATGAAGAAATTTAGTTGTAGGGTGTTTATCAAGGAATTTTTCTTTGGTTGGGTATATTTTATACCCATTTTCTTTTTTTTTTGGTCATGAAGAAAAATCTTCCTATATATATATATATAGTATGAAATATGAATTAGAAGATCTCAGGATAAGAAATATGGATAGATTTTAAGTTGGAATGGGCGGCGGACTATGAAAAAACCACATGGTTTTGGGGTGGGATTAAATTTAAAAGGATGACGGTGGGTTTGCATGGAGGTGTGGGGTATTGGGAGTTTTCGGGGCCATAGAGATGGTTAAGGGGTCTACATGCGGGGGTTCGAGATAGGGGTTTGGGGGAAGGTGTGGTCGTTTAGTTTGTATCCCACAACACAAGTTCTTGTGGTGTGGCCTACGGCCACACCACAAACATCACAATGGAAAAGGGTTTTGGGAGAGTCTTGGCCCCTCCCAAACTTTTATTTTATTTTTTTTTTAATTAAAAACTCCAACTCTTATGCGGGCCGCATATACTTCATTAAAGTAGTTGTTTAATTTTTTATATATATATATATATATATATATATATATATATATATATATATTAGTATAAATTATATTAAATATATTTTAATATATTTATACTATACAATATATTGAAATAATTACAAGTTGTAACATGGTAAGTTATGTTTTGTTATTTTTGTGAAGTATGCAGCTTCATAAATTTCAATATATCTATATTAAAATGATTTACTCATTTGTATAATAAAAGGGAATGTAACAATGTATTTCAATTAAAAAGAGAGGGCTTGGAACATATTTAAAATTTAGTAAGGAAGGAGGTATATTCACATTTGATTCCCTAATATAATCATTTTGTTAAGTTTCACATGGAAAGGAAAGTAAAAATGATTTCATTCCATTCTATAATGTTACAAGAATTTGTAAGAAAGAGATATATTACAAGAATTATAATACTTCTATTAAAATGCAATAGCCAAATAAATACTACATATTTATACCAAGACGAAGGTCTAAGAAAGAAATATCACATCTTCTTTTAGTGCTCTTAACATCAAATTTTACATATTTAATGGGAAAGTATATTTCCAAATAACAAACTTTCTTTTAGAAAATTAATTTCCAATAATCCATATTAATTGATGGACTATTCTACAAGATTTCATTTCCAAGAAGCTTAATCTCAAAATTACAACATATTTCCAAAGTACTTAACATAATATTAAGAACTCCATTACAAGACCTCTTTCCAAGATTGAAGGAAGATTACACATACTAATGTAAGACTAGTTGAAAAAGCAATCCCAATAAAAAAATGGGAACTTTACAAGAACATATAACATCCAAAAGCCATATTCATATTATTAAAATAAGTATAACTTTCTCAAAAATTTGGGAACAACATGATGCGAAGATACCAAGGAAAAAAAAGTTCCCGCCATCTTCCAAACTTAAGCTCCAACCTTTGTGATTTTTAAAGAATTCAACACATAGAGAAAGGATTATTTTACCACCCAACCTATAGGCATCATTACATGCCTTTCCAAAGGTTGGAAGACATGCTATCCTCCCCAAAGCCCATGGGAGAGATATCTAGCTTCCACAAATGTCCACAAGATTAAGGGAGACATAAGCACAAACATATCAGATACAATACTAATCCATACACTAAAGAAAACACAAAATTTACGAACCAAATAAAAAGAGTATAAAACCATATTCATCCTCAACAATGGGGAAGTGTAGATGAAACATCCAAAATTGCAAAATAGTGTGGTCCAACCATGGGATGCAGACTAAAAATTCTTCAAAAAACTCCTATCGCTACAAAACAAACATCCCTCCTTATTTATCCTCACATTTGCCAAAAATCCTCCCTGGGATGATTTTTAAACCCATTGGGTTTCCTATCCATGGATGGGGAAGGGAGTTCAAACTATATGAACCACCTTCCAAACCTCAAACCATATGAGGGGATGAATGAGAACCAACATGGCTTACCCATCAACCCATGAGGTTTAAGAGACAAAATCGCTCCCTCTTCCACAATAAAACTACCAAATCAATCAAGCCATATGATAGATGGATAAAATAATAAATAACACAAATAAGTAACCATACTGATAGATGTAGCAAGACACAAATTTCATCCATAAGAAAATCTAAATCTAACATGCCAAATAACATAACATAAGATCAAAGAGCCTACCATCAAAAGCTCTCCAAATCTCTAAGCTTTTCCCAATTCCTTGTCAAAGAAAACTCCAACTCCAAAAGCCTCCAAGCATAAGGAAAAATCCAAAAACAAGTTCTTTTTCTCCCAAATGAGGGAGTATTTGAAGAAAAATAATTAAATTTCCTCACAAATGAGGGGGTGACATGTGTCACACCTGCTCTTCCCTCCAAGTAAATATTCCCAAAACAAAATAGAGAAAAAATAAATTCACATTTAAACACCCTTCTCCCAAATTACCCAAAAAGAAAATGAGACAAGCTTATGTAACTTTTCACACACACACACACACACACACACACACAAACAAACTCCAACCCATCATACATGGATGGTGACAAAATAGAGACTAAATGGGAGGGAAACTCCCTCCATGACTTGGACATAAGCCCCCTACCTAATAGGTAGGGTCCAAGGGCTTATTTTCATCTAAGTGAACTCCCAAAACTAAAAGGGGTCACTTTAAATGCCAAAAGTAGCCTAATTTCGGGGTTGGAGCATTTTGGCACTTATGTAGAGGATGTGGGGCCCATTCAAGGGTTTTCATGTGACCCCAATCCTCCCTAATTAACACAAACTTAAAAAATACATACTTAATGCAAGTGAGTACCATTAATTTACCCAACCTAGTTTACTAACAATATTAAACAACCAAAACACAATTAATTTTTTTACATGAATACAACATTATAAATAAGGTTCACTCATGGTGCCCAATAATACAAGAAAATAATAAGGCCTCATACAACTAACATGGTTAGGAATTAGCCCCGTGGGACGCTTTTTACACAATTTTTGTAGCCACCTAGAAACCCACGTTATCCTATGCCTGTAATGCTACACACTCAATGCACACATTAAACGCATCTACCCAATACAAATGTAAATCAACTACTCAGTAAATGATCAAGTCTAAACATGCAATCTATGATATCACAACATCAACATGGAATCATAAATAAGAAACATGCACAATTTCACATAATTCACCATGTGTTAGCCATTACAATACATATAAATGACATATATCCATGCTATCATGTGTTCTAATCAATAATCAAAAGATCTATATCATCAAGGTGTTCAACTAAACAAAGTATCCATCATATATCAATTTGGCCCAAATAACTATTAGTGCGAAATCACATCACCCCTGAATGTCTAAAACTCAATGGTTTGAGACTCTCAGTGTGATTGCATAACATGGAGCATCTCTCAAAGTGTTGGAATTTGAAATTGAGAGAGATATCTAGATGAAGGCCGATTCCTATTCCTCTACTCGGTGCACACATAAAATTTACGCAGAGGATCTATTCTAAATTTCCAAGGAGATAGGGTTAAGAAGATGCAAGAAATTAAACCTAAACTAATAAAGGTGATGCACCAAAGGAATGCTAAACACTGACTTTACTATCAAAAACATATAATTAAAATGTAATACAAACACCATGCATAGATAACCAATATTGTAATGAAAGATCAAATAAAGGAAACGAACACAAGAGAGGGTTGAAATCATCCAAATACATGTATTATTGCCTCACAAATTGATAGAACATTACAATGGCCAAGACGTAAAAAAGCGCATTACAATCTTAATAGAATGTTCAAACTCAAAAATTCGATGCAGAGACTAGAGAAGAAGGGAGGGTGCAAAACCAAAATGTCCAACCCTTTACAATGAGCCAAACTCTTACCTTTATAGATGAAGTGAAGAGAGGAGAAGAAAAGATGTGGGAAATCTGATTTCAAAGCTCATCTACCAAGTAATCAATGCCCCTATAAATCCACCTAAAATCTATCAAGTCTACCTCTCCATGTCTTTTTGGCATGTTGAAGAAGTAAGAATGATAGATAGAATCAAATCTGATCTGGTTGTTAAAGCAATTAGATCGTAAATTAATGGAATGAAAGAGATTTTCCTATTTTTCACCCACCTACCCTTTTCAAAATTAAATTTTTAGGCTTCCATGGTGTGAGCGAGGTCGATACCTTTCTAATGGTACCAAATTTTTTGAATTTTGAGCACTAGATTGAAAGATATGCCCATTTGAGTATTTGAATTGAATCCCTAAAAAAATGGTGAAAAAATAGTTTCGTAAAATGGGTCGTTGGTACCAAAACTCACTTTACACTTTTGCACAAAAATTCTAAAAGTACAAAACATGCCCCGCATCCCCATGCAAGCCCGAAATTCACTTTTTCCCAAAATCCCTTGCAATCCCGCAACCTTCTCATTTTCCATTTGGCGAAAAAACCTCCTTGGGCTCGTGGGTCCGCACTTGCAAACTACGCTTTTATGAAAGTTTCAAAAAATTAAAAAAAACTCCCACAGCCCTGCAACTTCACATTTCCAAAAAGTCATCTCTGAGCCCGCCAGCTCGTAATTTTCACTTTGGCGAAAAGTCTTCCCCAGGCCCGCTGGCCCACTTTTGGAAAAAATTACCTCAAAGGCCCACCTTCCCACTTTGACCTGAAACGTGGCCACATGTCCCTTTTGTTTGGTAGGGTCATATTTCTAATCCTAGACATGTGGAGGCTCAAAGCACACATTTGGACCTGCCCCCAAATTTTACCTTTGAAGTTGTGCGAGATGAGACACATGGAAGCTTCCGCTGACTCTTCTATACTTAGTCGATTTAAACGGATGACTATGTCCCCTTTTTGACTTTTGGACATGTGGAGGGCCTGTGATAGTTTGGGGGACCACCTTCAGAGTGTATCTTTGAAGTTTCACTAAGTTGACAAGTGGCACCTTCCATGAGCTTTGCCCTATTTCTTTGTGTTTTGGCTAAGTCCATTTTGTTTAGCAGGGCCATATGTCTTAGGGGCATGTGGAGGCTTAACTCACATTTGGGACCTACCTCTAAATTTTACTTTCAAAGTTGCGTCGGGTTGACATGCGGCATCTTCTCGTTGGCTCGCCTCATGTAGAATTTTTAACGGCCAATTCTAGCTTTTTCGTGCTCTGCAAATGTAGAGGCTTGGTGCTTATTTGATTCTCGCTTTGGGTCGTACCTTTGAATTTGCTTCGATGAGGCACGTGGAAGCTTCCACTCTCTCTTCCATACTTAGATGATTTAGGGCCTTGAAAGAACACTACCTCGTTGGGTTTTGCAACATGTGGAAGCTTTGCACTCGTTTAGTGACCCACTTTTGGATTTACCTTTGAAGGTGCGTCATTGAGACACGTGGAGGATTCGGTGACCCTTCTATACTTAAGCTCGATTTGGGCACACTCTAAATTGGATGCAAAGTCCAAAAAATTTGAGCCTTTCCCATGTTCCTCCTCAGATCCTCTAGCCTCCTTTGATGTTGTTTGATCCTTCGCTAACCTTGCTCCTCCGTTGTAGCACCTACTTTCACATGATTGTTGGATTTTAAATGCAGCTCACAATATTGAGTGACCCTTTGATTATCTCTTGTGCAACGTCATGTTTGATCAATTTTTCCAGCGGAAAAATTAGGATATGATTTGGCGACTCATGGGGACATCTTCTTGCTTGATGAAGAGAACACTATCCTGGGAAGTATCCATTGCACATGAAGTCTATCGGTAATTTCAAAACTAGTCCTGGAAGCGCCATCCACTGCATGCACTCTTATCTTTGCAAGAAATTCTTGGATTCAAGATTTGTGAGAGTAGAGAGTTGTCGAAAACAGGAAACTTATCCCTCATTTTAATTTCCGCAAACCTCATATGTTCAAGTGCTACAAAAACATCCAAGCCTACTCTAATAGGGATACTTTGCATATTTAATTATTTCGGCCACAATTCTTTTCCATGAGTGAGATAAACTATATATAAGCATACATAAGAAGCATTAGAGCATGTGCACCAACACTTAGGGAAATGAAACTGAATCTATAACAAGATAATGTGCATACACACTTGGAGAAATTGAAAACCTTGGCTAATATTTACAAGGGTGAGAAATTTTCCTTTTAGTAGAAGTGTTTGAGTTAGATCCCATTGACTAGAATCTGTAATTCTTCACCATCCAACTTAGCCACGGATGAAGGCATTGCTACTTTTACATCTTGTGACCATGTAGGGACCACTCCAAATGGCATCAAACTTGGAATTCCTTTATGGTTTTTCCCAATCTACATCCCACTTTAGAAATAAGTACCATTCTTGAAAGGTCCTTGTTCTTAATTTCTTATCAAAGCTCTTCTTGATCAATGTTTGATTTTTCTATATGATCTGCATTACATGTTCTCTTGCTTTTCGCTCCCATTAGCTCTACATACTGATTTCCATAGGTTCAAAGTCGTCCAGCCCAACTATTTCATAACCTCTAAAGTAGGAAGCTCCAATGATATGGGAAATCTGCCTCTTTTCCATATAAAAGCTTGTATGGGGAGCTTCTGCAGACCTTTTGGA